>JACYFF010031959.1:10651240-10667662 GCA_017589665.1 Selenicereus undatus
TTATTATTATTATTATTATTATTATTATTATTATTATTATTATTATTATTACTATCATCATCATCATCATCATCATCATCATCATCATCATTATTATTATTATTATTATTATTATTATTATTATTATTATTATTATTATTATTATTTAAGTGGTGGCGATCAACACTTTTTAACATATTTTCTCCACCCACAAATCCAAATCTGCATGTACGATTGATATGATTTTCTATGTGCATGCATGTTTTTAGTTTCCTCTTCCTCTCTTTGATTCCATCTAAACTAATCATTGAAAACACGATCACCACACTGCTACGAAAATTAATTTTTAATTTGCATGCATTCATATTGAACGGTTACTTTAAACACCAACCTGTGCTACTTTGAACATTTTTATTTGAAACGCCAACTACCACCTTGCATCCACACGATATATGGAAAATCTCTTTGAGTTTTTAATTATAAAATGTTCTTACAAAAAATAGAGTAAATCATCTGATAGACATATGATGCACCAAAAATACTCTAAATATTTTTATATAGACAGATCTAGTAATTTTTTTAAGCTTAAGTGTAACTAAGAATTTATCAAATTAAAGTCTCTAATGTATCAAAATGGGTTAAAATGAACTTAAGAATATAATTTACTGACAAAAAATTAATAATTAATAATATTTAGTATTAATTTTGAAATTAAAATCAATTGAAAAAATCTAATGAAAATTTTATTAATTATATTATAATAAGGGTCACATTAATGTATGTGTTTTTAATTATTAATAATTATTATGATTCACGAATAACTATTTAGGGTTTTGATTTTTAGTTGCTAATTTTTTGAGGTTAAAAGCATAGGTGAGTTAACCTAATACTGTTGAGACAACAGATTATTCTTAAATTATGCTCTAAAATTTTGTTACAAATTATCTTTAATATTTTAGTTATACAGTTCCCTCACAATCACGTGATATTCCTCCCTTCTCCGAGCAAAATCTGCAAATAAATTAAACTCTTCCTCCACTTTTGATTAGTATAGAAGAAAGCAAACGAAACCACTATGGTATTAACCAATGTTGTGCATATATGAACATTCCCTGAAGTATTGTAAAGTATGCAATGCACATAAGGCAAATTTCACTCATTTTTGCTCTAATTTCTCTCTCATATTTTTCTTTCTATTCAATTTGTTCTATCTCAAGAACCTAGCTAGCTATGGATGTAGGAAAAAAATTTCATCAATCATTTAAACGAAATCTGACATTACATTAGATGAATAAGATAATCTGAACTTGACCCACTTATTTTTTATTCAGAATCTTCCATTTCGGCTTCAAGCTCCCAATTTTCGGGATCAACTTTGTCGAGTTTTTACAATTTCAACTAAATCTTTCTATATATTACAAAATTAGCATTGTAGCATCATTTTCATGATCTAAACTAGATTTCCACATCTTTTGAGGTTGGAGAGTACTTATGTAGTGGTGTTTGTATGTATGGTTAGCATAGAGAAAGAGAGAGAAGGGTGGGATTGTGAAAAGGGAGAAGAGAATGACACATAGCATTTCTTCACCGTGTATGAGATTCATATATTGGTAATTCATTTTAATACTCTAAAAAGTAGTTTAAATTAGAAGAGAGAAGGTGTAGGATTACTAGGGTTTGATGGGGTCAATATATTTTTAACATTTTTACAAGTTAAGTCACTCATAATTTCAACCTAAAAAGCTTAACAACTAAACTTGAAAACGTTAATACTTTCCGTACTTACCTTGTTCTTTTCGTTGGTAATTCAAATTTATTAACCTCAACCAACTTCAATCCATATCAACTCACTTCACGAACCTCAATTAAAAAAAATATCAATTTCAATCAACTTTAACCAACTTCAACCCACTTCCCACTATTTTAATCAACTTCTACTCAGCATACCAACAAAAAAAAATAATAATAATCAACCCACTTCTACAAAAAAAAAAAAACCCCCACTTGAATCTACTTCAACACAGTTCGACCAATCCTAATCAACTTCACCCATTTACCAACCCATATTTTCCAACGAAAAAAACATATCCTCATTGATGATTTACTCTAATTAGCCACCTAGTTGGGTTTGAGATTCATAATTAAGTTTTGATATGCCCCCACATGTTACTTGCCGGATTAGTCATTGTTTTAATATACATGCATAGATAAGAGGTGACAGTTACAGATCCAAAAATTATGTCCATGATGTTCACTTGTAAGTTTTGAAAAATTGTATTGATAGGTGACTTTCATAGATGGCCATGTCAAAATTTGAAGAGATTTTTATACATAAATTTCACAATTTGTTTGACTGACAGTCTCTGTAAACACTGTCTAACATGCATTATATCAACCCATGAAAGCTTATATAATTGATTAAAAATTATAAAATTTTAAAAAGGAAAACGTTTTCCTTTCATTCATCAAGTGACGGCTCTAGTAATCTATAAGAATTCTATAAACGTTGAAACCTTGAAGCATGCCCTAACCCTATTGTCGTAACTGATGTCTAACTGACATAACAGTTTTTCTACCTGAAAAGAGATTATGTGCTTTAAATTCATTGTAGTTCTAGTCCCGGCCCCCTCATGAAATGACTTGGATTCAATGGATATAGTAAATCAAAGAGAAATCCTTCAACCTAAGATCATCGAATTGAAATTGATTAAGTACTTACTTATGTATGTTGTACGACTTAGTGGGTGTTAATGCAATCTATATTAGATGACGTCTGCTCATTGTTGGATGGGACATGTCAAAAAGGCTCTACACAGGTGATTGAAAGTGAAGCTCTTCTAGTATTGAGATTCGATTTCTTGTTCCCTTTATTACACAATAAATTCGAAAACAAAAGATATATATATAATCAAAGTACGATTTAAGCCACAGAACATACAAATGTGAACCAAACTTATAATCAATTAGATTCGTTTATAATCAATCATAAATGAAAGAAAACTAAGATGAAGTATGAGAAAATTATCGAAAGTACAATCTAAGGCGAAAGCATATGAGAAAAATTATCAAAACTGCAATCTTAAATTACGCCATTAATATCATCCACCTCTTTTTTTTCATTTTTATGTTTTTTGGTATTTAAAGTTTAGGCTGTTTTAACATTGGTGATCACATCAACGTTAATATATACCCTTACGTATTTTTAAAGATTCTGCATACTGTCATATTGATATGATTTTTGTCATAGAGGTACAAAAATCGAGTGTATACGACTCCTCAAAAGTGTGCCAACCTCTGTATATGGGTATCAATATCACCTTGTAATCCTCGTACTATTTTGGGAGAAGGTTGATACTATCACATCAAATCACCGCCAAGAAAGATTGATATAATCAACAAGAAACATAGTCCATTATTGAAAAGGAAGCCACAGCATACAGCTATAGCATGACCTTTCAACGAGCCTACTACATTATTATTACACTTTAAAACCCATAGGCATCTAGGCACGCTGTCTAGCCATAAGACTAGGAAGGCTAGCAACGTGAAAAAATCGTGAGTGGGACTAGTAAAATTAATGTCCACATGAAAAGAACAATCTATGCACCATGATTTGGAGGGCCCCCTATATGTCAATCAACTGGAAAAAATTTAAAAACGGTTGTTAAAGATCTGATTTTGACTTTAATTTACCTACATTAATTTTTGTATCTCATTTATAACAAAAAAAAAAAAATTAAAAAGAAGCCTGGATTCTAGTATAAGGGAAAACTAAAATTAATAATGCTCAAGAGTCTTTGCTTTGCCATGTTTGGTAAAATTAGCTGTTTAGATAGTAGATAGATGTTCAATTGTTCAAATAGCGGATAACTGTTTAGATAGCTGACAACATTTCTAATTTACATGTTAACAGATAACTGTTTAGATAAGCGATTGAGATAAATATGTTCGGTAAATTTAGTTGTTGGGTTAGCTGATTAATGTAAATTGATATAAAAAGATATAGATAATTTTCAAATATAAAACTTCCAAACGATATTTTTTTGCAAAAAATATGAAACATTACTTCTGAATGCCAAACGCTAATACTGTTAGTTTTTTAGACACGCTACTTAAAACACTAAACGCAACTTGAAATACTAGTCAAAATACTAGGTTAACGAACACTAAAAATTGACTGATTAGTGTATTGACTTAGTCAAAATACTAAATGCTACTCTAAATACTGTTGTCGAAAACGACCTCAGCAAGCAAATTAATTAGCAAAATTCCCCTCTAGATTTAATTTTCACAACTTTGATGATTGTAATAGAATTGAGAAACTTTACATTTTTCAACGGATGAATCAAGATTTTGATCTTTTTGAAAAATATAACTCCAACACAAATATAAATTAATCCATGTTTAATACAATAAGAATAAAAAAAATTAAATCAGGATCACTCTTTATCTCTCTATTAGATTGGAAATTCGTAGTCATATTTTTTAAAATCTACAAACTGAATTAAACACATGAATTCAATCACTATTTATACATATTGTTTTTTCCTTTATCGAGCCGCCTAGCATGAGTATAGGAGCCAAAACTTGTATAGATCCATCACCCTTTCATCACCTCTCCGAAGGAAAAATGCTAGTCTTAAGTTTAAATTTAAGAATTTACAGAACTTGAATCCCAATTCCACACACATAACGTTGAATCACCATTCACACTAAGGGTCTGTTCTATTTCGCGTTTTAGATAGATAGATAGATACAAGGAGATGTAAGAAGCTGTAAGGAGATGTAAGGAGCTGTAAGGAGATGTAAGAAGCTGTAAGAAGATGTAAGGAGATGTAAGGAGTTGTAAGAAGATGTAAGAAGCTGTAAAGATAGATATAAGGAGTTGTTGAATTGTAAAAGAGTTGTATAGTATAATTTGTTTTAGATGAAAAAAATAATATTAAAATAATATACTTAAGAAGCTGTATTTTGTTTTTTTATTTTTTTATTATTATTTTTTTATTTTTCATTTTTTTTATTTTTTACTTTTTTTATTTCTTGTATTTTTTGTAATTTTGTAATTTTTTTATTTTATTGTTTTATTTTTTATTTATTTATTGTTTTATTTTCATTTTTTTATTTTTTTAAATTTTTATTTTAATTTTTATTTTTTTGGTTATTTTTTAATTTTCTATTTTTTAATTTTGTAATTTTTAATTTTAATTTTTAATTTTATTTCTTATTTTTTATTTTTCTTATTTTTAATTCATAAGTTTTTAATTTTTAATTTTTTCTTGTTTTTAATATTAAATTTAAATTTAAATTTAAATTAAATTTTTTAATAAAAAAAAATAAAAAAAAATATAAAACTAAAAATTTTGAAAATTTTAAAATTAAAAATTAAATATTAAAAATAAACATAATAATAAAAAATTAAAAATATAAAATTAAAACATTAAAAATAAAAATTTAAAAAATTAAAAATTAAAAAATTAAAAATTCAAAACTAAAACAAAAAAAATTAAAAATTAAAAAAATGAAAAATAAAAAATAAAAACTAAAAGTATAAACAAAAAAAATTACAAATAAAAAATTAAAAATTACAAAATTACAAAATAAAAATTTAAAAATTTAAAAAATAAAAAAAAATTACGAAATTAAAAAATTAAAAAATGAAAAATGAAAAATGAAAAATTAAAAAATTAAAAAATTAAAAAAGAAAAAAAGAAAAAAAAGAAAAAAAAGAAAAAAAAAACTAAAAAATAAAGAACAAAAAATTTAAAATTTAAAATTTAAAATTTAAAATTAACAATTAAAAATAAAAAAAATGCAAAAATACAAAATACAAAATAAATAAAATGAAGATGTAAGGAGATGTAAGAAGATGTAAGAAGATGTAAGGAGATGTAAGGAGATGTAAGAAGCTGTAAGGAGATGTAAGAAGCTGTAAGGAGATGTAAACTCTTAGCTAAATCCTAAAAAACGCGAAATAGAACAGGGCCTTAGAGCTGACAAAAACTCAGGTTCAAGTCAAACTCGGATCGAACAAATTGGACAATGTCAAAATTCAGACAAGAAATTGATGTCAAATACTCGATTTTTTTTCAGATTGGACAATTCGGATAACGCTAAATTCGGGTCAAAATCGAGTTCGAATAATAGAAATATATAAAATATTGTGTCTCAATTCAAAATTTGGACAAACAATTTATAGTTGTGCCCCGTTTTTTTTGAGTAGAACAAATTTAAATAGTTGGTATTGAACAATTTTTTGCCAGCTCTATTTCACACTTACAAAGAAAATTGAACTCTCAAAACCCAAAAAGGGTTCAAATCATGCATTATTATAGTAGTATTATAATACTAGGGAAAAATCCAAATTTCCTTTTTTTCTTCCCATTATGACATTCCCCGGATCCTAGCTGTTCCATAGTTCTTTGTCTGTGGGATCAGTGAGTGATTCCCTCCCTGTCTTGACTGATCATAATTTCCAGATTTGGAGGTCTGGGCATGGTCGATTTTTTCAAAGTTTCATGCTTTGTACCAAAAATTCAGCATGAAATCAAGCCATTTATCAAAATTCACCAACTCAGTAAGATTTTCCCACAGTTTGAGCTTTGTGGGTCCTTGATTTGATCTTTCTCTCTCCTCCTATCCCTTTCTTCTGCTCCGTTTAGTGGTGTCTGCAAGCTTTATATTGTTCTTTTCGCGTGATGGTAGGTGCCCATCAATGTATTTCTTCAAAAATCTGTGTTTCAAGTGATCACCAATCTCAATCTACTATTATGATTTTAGGGTTTAAGAATTTTGCAAAATCCCTCTTCTTTTTGGGTACTTTCTAAAAGGGCTCAGACTTCGATCATCCGAGGCCAGAACAGTTGTTTTTCCACAGACAGATTGAAATTGAAAATATATCCCAAATTTCATCGCCAAATCTCAAGTTTTTCTTGGCGATCGCCGACACAAGCTCGTGGTTGTTATTGCATTTCTAAAACTTGCCCATTTTGTTTGGCTTTGGTTTTCTTTTGAGAATTGATCGACTGACAAAATTTGGATTCTGCCCATCAAATTTTGCAGGAGTTTGAGCGCTGGATCGGTCAATTTCGGTGCTAAAATTGAGTTTTGGGATTAGGGATATACCTGCATTTTGTTCTTCATTCAAGGGTGATGAAGTGAATTGGGATCAAGTGATTTGATGGATCGCCGGAGTTGGCTATGGAGGAGGAAGTCATCAGGCATGAATTCCGGCGAGCCTGACAGCTCAGGATCAGGATCAGGATCATCACCTTCTGAGAGATTATCAGATGAGCTGCAGGTTACTCACCCATTGATCACATTCTTTTGGTTTTCATTAAAAATCCAAGAATCATGTGATTAAAATGATTACGGTTGCCATGAATTTATTGAAAACGTGCATGCATTCAATGCCCAATTTGCTTTGTTCTTGATATGTTTCATCTAGATGCTAAAATGGTCCTCAACATTGCTGCATTCCTTACCCAGCCAGCAAAACAACCCCCCCCCCCCCCCAAAAAAAACGTTGCATTCCTCTACTTGTATACTTGCCAGATTTCCAATCATGCCATGAAGCATAAACATTGCAACCTTTGGATTTTACCCTTTTTCTGCTTAAATCAGGGCTTGAAAAGTCAATGAAGGAGGGATTTGAACCTTTGTTAGTGATTGACATGTTGATTTGGTTTGTATCAAGATCGAAATCAATAT
Source organism: Selenicereus undatus (assembly GCA_017589665.1). Classification (NCBI taxonomy): domain Eukaryota; kingdom Viridiplantae; phylum Streptophyta; class Magnoliopsida; order Caryophyllales; family Cactaceae; genus Selenicereus; species Selenicereus undatus. The sequence continues at coordinate 10,658,927 of JACYFF010031959.1, forward strand.
GAGTTGTATCCTTTCAGTTGGGACAATCTCATATGGGAACATTGGTTTCATAATCCGTTGTGAATAATTGTTTTCTTGGTTAACAAACTGGCTGCATATCGTTTGCTTCATCTTGCCATTTTCTCTTCATTGGATTCAATACAGTGAACTCATGAAGCTTATCACACTACTTTTAGGCATATTCAAGCCAAAATACGCGATCATCCGCAGTCACCACAAATGGTGCCTTGCTAGATGAAGATGTTAATGATAGTGTGAAAATTCTTACTGAGAAACTCTCTGCCGCCCTTGCAACTATTCATGCAAAGGAGGAATCAGTAAAGCAGCATGCTAAAGTTGCAGAGGATGCTGTTGCAGGTAGCATCATGCTCTTTTTCCCTTCCATGGTGTTTCAGCATTCATTTGTGTCCAGTTTTTCCCCTTGGATCATGTTGAATTACAGTGAACTAAGGCGGAATATCTCACTAAACTCCCTTTACTTCTTTTGCTGTGAAATAGTTGGCAATCAACACCTTCAAATCTACAGTGCAACAGAAAACGCCCCTGTGCAGTTCAATTTCACGGGTAACATTGTGTACGCTAGACAAACCCCCCCCCCTCCGGCGGGAATCCCAAACAACCACCCTTTGTCAGACTAGTTTATAGCTTTGTTATTTTAATATTTCTGCAGCCATGTTTAGCTTCTATCGGCCTATTCTTATGTTATTGCTGTGAATCTTCCGTATTTCCACACTAGTATTTCTCTTGGTCTATTCTGGCGGTGCACTTTTCACTCACTGAGTTTATGTAGCTGGTTGCTGTTGATCTTCTCTTTGTTGTTGACTTGACATTTTCTTCCAGCAAGTTAGAGTCTGTTTTGAGCTCGCATCACCTGAATGTGGGCAGCTAGTTGCAGTCATCTGTATATGTGATTTTCTTATGTCAATGTGAAATATTAGGTTGGGAGATAGCAGAAAAGGAAGTGATCACCCTGAAGCAACAACTTGATGTGGCAATAAAGAAAAACTCATCACTTGAGGACAAGATTGCTCACCTTGATGAGGCCCTTAAGGAGTGCTTAAGGCAGTTGCGACAAGCGAGAGAAGAGCAAGATCGGAAGATCCAAGAAGCCATCACCAAGAAATCACAGGACTCAGAGCCGAACAAGTCTGAGCTGGAAAGCCAGCTTGCTGATCTTTGTGCCCAACTTGAAATGGCAAATGCTAAAGCTGAAGCCACTGCCTCTTTGGAGTCTCACCTTCGCCTCAGACTGGGGTTAGCTGAGAAGGAGAATATGTCTCTGCAAATTGAGCTCCAATCCCGTTTACAAGAGCTAGAAGTAAGAACACTTGAGAGGGACTTGAGCACAAAAACAGCAGAAACTGCAAGCAAACACAATTTAGAGAGTATAAAAAGGGTGGCTAAGCTTGAAGCTGAATGCCGTAGGTTAAAAACCATGCTTCGTAAAGCAACTTCATTTCATGACCACAAGTTGTTCGCTGCCTCTCCATCTTATGTGGGTTCTCTCACAGACAGCCAATCAGATAGTGGCGAAAGGTCAGAAATATGGTCACCTGCCCTTTTGTCGGAACTTGATGTGTTCAAACAGGAGAAAGCTCCCTCAAAGAATGTTACCGCTCCATCCCCTGAAATCAGTCTCATGGATGACTTCCTTGAGATGGAGAGGCTAGCAGCATTACCAGCGAGAGAAAGCGGAAGCTGCTCTCTTGGATCTGTAACCTCGATTGACAAGCACACCATTGATAGTGAACCGTCATTAAAAACTGAACTTGAAACCATGATAAACAGAACTGCTGAACTTGAGGAGAAGATAGAAATGCTTCAAGCGGAAAAGGCAGAATTGGGTTTTACATTAACCCAGAGCCAAGACCGTTTAAAGCTTTCAGAAGGCAGTCTGAAACAAATGCAAGCCAAGTTTAATGAATGCCAAAACCAGCTTTGGATCTCCCAAGCTCAGTTAAGAGATGCAAATACAAAGATGGGCATGTTGCAAGCTGAGCTGGATTTAGCAAATGAACTGAGGCAGGCAATTGAGATGGAGCTTGAGGATGCCAATGTAAGAAGGGAAGAGGCCGAGTCCCAACTTAGAGATATTGATAATGAGAGCGAACTTTTGCTTTCTAGAGTTGCTTTTCTGGAGAGCGAGGTTGAAAAAGAAAAATCTTCATATTCGGAGGTTTCCACAAAGTGTCAAGCTTTGGAAGACGAACTTTCTAGAATGAAACATGAAGCCGAAACCCATCAAAGGCAATTATCCTCAATAAATGTATTGAAGGAGGCAGTCGAACGAGAGCTTTTGAGCGCAAATGCTAAGAAAGCAGCAGTGGAGTCACAACTTGAGGCCGTTCAATCTGAGATTAGGTCCCTGCTTACTAAGATTGACTCCTTGGAGGATGAGGTGGAAAAGAGGAGGCAGGAATCTGCAGAGTTTGCCACCAAGTGTAGGGAGTCGGATGATGAACTTTCTAGAGTGAAAAGAGATGCTGAATCCTGGAAAAATCAGTTAGCCTCCGCAAATGAATCAAAGAGGGCTGCTGAGCAGGAGCTCCAGAAGAACAACTCCCAGAGGGAAGAAGTGGAGTCACAACTTCAAGCTGTACAGGCCAATGCTACCTCCTTGCTCACTAAAATAATTTCATTGGAGCAGGAGCTAGAGAAGGAGAGGACGCTATCCGCTGAGTTTGAAGCCAAGTGTAGGCAGTTGGAGGAGAAGCTTTCGAGAATGAAACATGACTTGCAGCTTGCCCCTCTTACAAAGGAGGAGCTGAATATACATCAGGTCAGTTATTTCCTACAAATTTGATAATGTTGAACTTTAAATGGACCAAAAGGTATCAGCTAGAGTTTGATGCTAGAATATGATTGTGCTGAACTTTGATACGGTCATTTGCTTTGAAAAACATGCAGATAGTTAAAGGCCATTGTGAAGTAGTAATTTGTTAGTTAAATAAATCATGAAAGTGGTCTCCGACTTGGACTCTCGCAGAAGATTTGATAACTTTCTGGGTACATTTATCATGACTTTGCCAACCCCATGAACTGACCTGCTGGAATATCTTGGCCCATGCAACTTGGGAGTGGATGTAACTGACAAAGAGCGTCTGGGCAGTGATTTTCACTCAAGTAGCTTTAAGTAATACAAATATATGTAATTTGGACCGATTTCTGCTAAAGTACCTATGTCAGACACTTAACAATCCAGCACAGATATGGATACTTGATAATTTATTTAAACGCAAAATATGCAGAGTCTTCAGAAAATGGCTCAACTTCTAACCAAACCTGATACTTGTATTGTGTGAAGTGCTTGTTGAATGAGTTAATTGGGTTGATAAATTATCAAGACTGATCGCCTTTGTATCTGCAATCTCGCTTTTCACTCCTTCCATCTCAAACATCTTGTTTTCTTGCTTCTGATAAGGTGAGAATGATGATTGATGACAAAGAGAGGATTATTACATTCTAAGCGAAATTCCTGATATTTTATATGTGCATGCTCAAGGTGTTTACAAGCACAATATTTTCCTTTCACGATATTTTATATATGTTTCTGGTATATTTTGCAGGAGAAAGAGCTAGCTGCAGCTGCCGGTAAGCTAGCGGAGTGCCAAAAGACAATTGCATCACTCGGGAATCAACTGAAATCCCTGGCAATGCTAGATGATCTTTTCTTGGACCCGGATAAGCTGCCGGAGATATCCGACAAAGATTCACAAGTTCACCAGAATGCTGTGGAAATCACCAGTGGGTAGTTATGTTCTCGCAAGCCGATTTTCATCGTGATCAGAAGCTGTCCGGGTTTCTCTCACAGAAAGCAGAAAGAAGATGATCGAGAGTTTGTGGAGGACAGGAAAGAGGGCATATCATCGTTAGCTTTCGACAAACAAGCCTCTGAGACATGGAGTTGGAGAATTGTTCTCTCAGACTAAAACACAATGAGAAGCCAGAATTTATGGCAGATAGCTATGATATGTAGTATTGGTGACAAAAAAGAGGGGACGGGAAAGTTTTGAGATTCCTTTGTTTTTAGGTGATAAATCAATGCTTCAAGAGTTTGTCGTGAGTTTTAGCGTACAGGCACAGGCAATTATCAACTTTGGCTCTTGAATCAACCATTTTTTATTGGCAAGGGAAGGAGAAAGATTTGTATAGCATGCTTACTGTCACTGTTGTCATGCAGCTTGAGTACCTAGTATTATCTATAAAAATATATGTAAAGTTGGGTGAAACCATATGGATTGAACAAGAGTTGCAATATAACTGGTTCATTTCTTATCCCTTGTTATGTAATTATGTCTTATCTTTTTCTTGTATGGGTAAAATTTTCCTGAATTTGATTAAATTTTTACTGATCTCTTCTTTTTTTCTTTCTAAATTAAAATTAGCTACTTAATTTTTATCCATCATTTTATTTGAATTCTCCCTAGATGTCTTACAAGGCATTGTATTTTTCTCATATATATATAACAACAATAACAACTCCCAGTGTGGGTCCTGCTTACGCAGGGTCTAGGGAGATCCAGATGTAAGCAGCCTTACCTCTACCGACATCTCTGTCCGTAGAGAGGCTGATTCCACGTGACCCACCAAACAAGATTTTTGTGAAAACATTTGAAAACAATTGTGAAAGAAGGGTTAGTGAGAGAGAACCGCTGGTATAGAAAAGCAGAGTAGTGGGGAGGTACCATACCTTAGTAACGAACGACACACCATGCCCTTGCCAGCAGAAAGTACTACCTGCAAACAACAAAACAAACGCCGACCCAAAACAAAACCTACCCTACAACAGCCGAGAGGCGCTAAGTCGACAACACTCCTCGATCTACAACCTTTATCCTATCCCGTCAGAGTCTTCTATCCTGAGCCATGTCCTCCGTCAATCCTACCACTTTCAGGTCCCCTCTAATTACCTCAGCCAAACTCTTCTTTGGTCGGCCTCTCCCTCTGTAACCGACGGGGATGTTAACAGTCTCACAACTCCTAATTGGTGCGTCCACACTCCTCCTTTTCACATGGCCAAACCATCTTAGTCTTGATTCCCTCAATCTTGTCTCCGATGGGTGTCACTTTGACTAAGTCCCTTATCACTTCATTCCTAATTTTATCCAATCTCGTATACCCACATATCCATCTGATCATCCTCATCTCTACGCTCAACAGCCTTTGAATCTGAAACTTCTTTAACGCCCAACACTCCGAACCATACATGATAGCAGGTCTCACAACCGTGCGATAGACTTTGCCTTTTAAACCTACAGGCATCCTCTTATCACACAACACACCCGTAGCATGCTTCTATATATATGTATATATATCATTCCTTCTCTATATCTGCAGACTTATTAAAAGCATACAAATTTATATAGAAATTATTACTAAAATACTACAGCATAAGCCGTAGGAAGTGCCCCTATGAGCATTACAGAGGTAGTAATTTATTTATTTTTGGGTATGTGTGTGGCAAGTGGCAAAGCATCTCAAGTTTCCAGCAAATCTCGCCAGACCCTGAAAAATTTTGTCAGAGGGAGAACCGCAGAAAGTGAAAGAGAATTAAATGGTAGTGATCAGGAAAACAAAAAGGATAATGGTTTGGGGTGAGAGAGGCTCGAACTCTCGACCTCAGGATAACTCAATGTAGCTATGAGACCTACGCGCTAGCCAACTGCGCCACCACCCCATTTGTTGTTGTGTTGCGTTTGCTCGATATTAGTAGCGGTGTTTGGTATTCATATCTTCATCCCATCCGCTAAATTAGAAAGTTTCACACAAAAGAAAAACGCAAAATTACGTCCGACGAAGCCCATTACCAAAAGAAAAATAATTAGGCTTGACAACAAAAGAAGTCTAGTTAAAAAAAAGCCATGCTCACTTGCAGGCCCTTTGCTCCGAGAAAGTCATGGTTTAAAGACGCTCTATACACTATTACGTTTTAGACATACAACAATATACGTGTTATATTTCCTCACATCTAACATAATTACGTGTTTCTTTATAGACACAAAAAAAAAACACATAAAAGAAAGGTCATTATTGCGGCAACTACTTGTGACATAGCGAGTCCTTTGCACCCCACGAGTCCACCAAAACTATGTTCAAATCATTAAACGACGACAGCAACGACGTTTTTGGAATTGATGTAATCATAATATAGTTATGTATTACCTGGTAATGTAGTAATTGCACACTTTATGTCAATATTGAAACTATTGAATGCAGACTGTACAATTTAAAAAGAATAGTAAAAAAAATGGAAGGAGAAGAATTACAATCTAAAGATTAAAAATGTGCACATTGTATCAACATTTAACTTTTGATCCACTATTTCCATATTTTCCACTTGCAAGTACAATGCCCAAAATCAATTTCATTTACATTATAAGCTAGAGAGTCTACCAAAGGTATCATGATTTGGAGACAATATTGCCATACCAAAGACATCACTCCTCCATTTTGGTCTCCTGCTGACAACTCTTGCAAAGCAAAAGCAGTATTCACTTTAATCTAGAGGTACAAATACATTGCATGACACTAGTTGAATTAGATTCGGCATTGCATGACACTAGTTGAATTAGATTCGGCATTGCACGCAAATTTTGATGCACCAAAGCCTCATAGTCCTGCTAAGTTAACCAAAATATGCTAAATAGCAATGCTGAATAGCTCATAGACACATTTATACCGAATAAATTCACCCCTCTCAGGTCTTAGGTGACAATAGAAACCAGCCTCAAGATTAGTATGCATATGAGGTTCTCTTCATAATCCTCAAAAACTCATCAAAGCTGACTTCTCCGTCACCTGTATAGTTTAAAAACTCATCAAAGCCTCGTACAATTAGCAATTACGCTAACAAGTACCCACAAACAAAGACAATGGGAACAAGGGGGTGAGGAAGCCCAACGCATGGTTACGTAGAGTAGATTGCAAACTATGAAAGCAATTCCCTACCTAGTTACTCTAGTTTAGTCAATTTTAGGCATTCAAATATAGGTCATGTGGAACACAAGAAATTCACGTATCAAGGTTAACTTATGGGCGGAGCCTAGTCAAGATTTACCCTTACTTTCCCCTGGGCTACGGGACAAGGAGCCTCGTAGCTAGGGGGAATAGAAAGGAGGAAAACAATTCACACGATGGTGTCTAACTTAACACCTAATTTCTTGCTAGGATAGGGAGTACTTCCCACCAATCCTAGTGGCTTTCCTCTACTTAATCCAATTTATATCCATCATGAATCAACCACAACATGCAAGTGGTTCTAAATCAAAGATGCATGACCCAAAGTTCTCAACTTACGATCTCGGTCTGCTTCTTCAATCATCTCCCGGATCTCCGCATCAGTGAAGCTTTCGCCCAATTCCTTAGCAACACATCGAATATCTTCAGCGGAAATCTTTCCCTAAATCCAACAAGAAGAAAGGTGAGCCATGAGTAGTGGCAGATGACTGCAAGATAATTCTCCTTTTAGGTCTTCCATGGCTTACATTATTATCTTGGTCGATTATTTGGAATGCTTTTTGCAGTTCCTCCTTAGACTCCCTTTCTCCTATTTTGGCAGTCATCATCTGACAGAACTCGTCAAAATCAATAGTGCCACTTCCATCTTTGTCGACTTCTGCAATCATTTGCTTGATTTGCTGCCATAACACAAAAGGCACCCTTTTCACATTAACAATATGTAACTATATGTCCAGAAAAGCAACAGCAAATGCCAAAGATGGCAGCCATAGATGCCAATCGGAAAGAACATAGGACATTGGTTAGACATATCTGGTGGCAGGCGCTGGCCGAAATACAAAAATAGTAGTACTCAGACAAGATAATGTAATGGTATAACCATGAGGAGAGTTTTGCTCAAGATTCAGATCATATAATTCAATGTCGAGCAAAGAACTCCCAAGGAGCACACCAAAGATTGGCAATTACCTCTTCTGTCATCTCAAAACCGAGGGCCCTGAAACAAGACACATTTCAGTTCGGGGTCCTTACTAACAACATTTGATCCTCATACTCAAAAAGAAAGAGTACCTCATAGCAACATGTAACTCCTTTGCATCAATAGTCCCTACACAGATCTCAATAGAGGATCAAGTTAGGGTGAAAATAATTAAGTACATAGATTTGAAGAATTTAAGGGGAAGAAATGAACACATTGAATACCTGACCCATCTGTGTCAAATAACTCAAAAGCTTCCTTTATCTCTTGCTTCTTTTGCTGGGATAGGCCCTGATGTCGACCTCGAGGCTTCTCCTTCCCTGATGTCCTAACACTTGACTGATGACGATATATTCACCAAATTGAAGACAAACAAAATCAAGAAAATGACTAAATATCAACATCAATATTTCAGCCAATTGTAGTGGTGAACTTTTATTTCTGGTAGAATCACTTCCCCGATTCCCTCGGTCCGAAAAATGAAGACAAAAACATTATAGTCCCCAAATAAAACAATCAATTACTTTCAAATTTGTACAACTCAATCATCACTAAGGGCCTGTTTCTGTCGTGGGTAAATTGGGTGGGTCAAAAGGGTAAAGTGGGTTGAAGTTGGTTGAGGTGAGTTGAGATAGGTTGAAGTTGGTATTTTTTTTAGGTGAGTTGAAATAGGTTGAAGTACGTTGATTAGGTGGGTTGAAATAGGTTGAAGTAAGTTGAAGTGGGCTGAAGTTGGTTGAAGTTGGTATATTTTTTATGTGGTGGGTTGAAATGGGTTAAAATAATGAGAATGTAATTAA
>JACYFF010031959.1:10672662-10726733 GCA_017589665.1 Selenicereus undatus
TTTAATTTTTATTTTTTATTTTTTTAATTTCTTATTTCTTATTTCTTTTTTTTTCTTTTTAATTTGTAATTTTTTAAATTTCTTCTTTTATACTTTTTTATTTTTTATTTTTTATTTCCTAATTTTGTTGGTTATTTTTTAATTTGTATTTTTTTATGTGTTTATTTTTTATTTTTTATGTTTTATGGTTTATGTTTTATTTTTTTAGTTTTTTTTTACTTTTTCAATTTCATTTTTTTTATTTTTTTAGTTTTTTATTTATTTAATTTTGTATTTTTAATTTTTAATTTTTAAAATTTATTTTTTCTTTCATATTTTTTAAGTTTATTTATTTTATTATTATTTTTTTATTTTTTCATTTTTAATTTTAATTTTATTTTTTATTTCTTATTTTTTACTTTGTACTGTTTATTTTCTTAGTTTTTTAGTTCTTTATTTTTTATTTATTTATTTCCTATAATTTTATGTTTTTATTTTTCTATTTCTTATTTCTTGTTGTTTATTTTTTTATTTATTATTTTTTAATTTTCTTGTTTTTATACTTTTTTTTCATTTTTTTTTATATTTTATGTTTTTATTTTTTATTCCTAATTTGTTTTTTTCTCATTTGAATTATAATTTTTTAATTTTTAATTTTTATTTCTTATTTCAAATTTTTTTTATTTCTTATTTCAAATTTTTTTATTTCTTATTTTTTATTTTTTTTATTTTTAATTTTTTGTATTTCATTTTTTATTTTTTGTTTATTTTTGCTTTATTTTAAATTCCAAAAAAAAAGGAATGATAAATAAAAAATAAAAACATAAAAACATAAAAAAAAGAAAAAGAAATAAAAAATAAAAAATAAAAAATTAAAATTAAAATGTAAAAAACAAAATATAAAAAATAAGAAATAAGAAATAAAAAAATAAAAAATAAAACATAAAACATAAAAAAATAAATAAATGAAAAATTAAACATTAAACATTAAAAATTGGAAAAAAAATGAAAAATAAAAAATAAGAAATAAGAAATGAAAAAATAAAAACATAAAAAATATAAAATCATGGAAAAAAAATGAAAAATGAAAAATGAAAAAAAATAAAAGAATAAAAAAGAAAAAAGAAAAAAATCAAAAGTAAAAATTAAAAAAATAAATTAAAAAAATAAAAAATTAAAAAAAATAAAAAATTAAAAGTTAAAAACTAAATATTAAAAATTGAAAATTAAAAATTAAAAATTAAAATAAGAATAAATAAAAAATAGATAACTAAAAAATCAAAAAATAAGAAATTAAAAAAATCAAAAATAAAAATCAAAAATAAAAAATAAAAAATAAAAAAAAAATAAAAAATTAAAAATGAAAAATGAAAAATGAAAAATAAAAAACTAAAAATTAAAAATTAAAAATTAAAAAAAGAAAAAAATTAAAAATTAAAATAAATAAAAATAAAATGAAAATAAAAATAAAAATAGAAAACAAAAATAAAAAAATAAAAAATAAAAAATGAAAAATGAAAAAAATGAAAAATAAAAAACCAAAAATTAAAAATTAAAAAAATTAAAAATAAAAAAGAATAAAAAAGAATTTCACAAAATTTCGATAAGTTCATGAATTATCACACATTAATTACATTGTCATTATTTTAACCCAGCTCAAACCACCACATAAAAAATATACCAACTTCAACTCGTTCAACGAACATTAACCCACTTCAACCTATTTCGACTCACTTCCAAAAAAAAAATACCAACTTCAACCTACCTTAACCTACCTCAACCTATTTCAACCTACTTCACCCTTTTACCCACCCAATTTACCTATAAAAACAACAGGCCATAAATCTCACATGATACTTTACAAATTATTAAAATTATGAATGGGGTGAGTTGAAGTTGGTTGAAGTGGGTTGAAGTAGGTTGAGATAGGTTGAAGTTGGATGAAGTTGGTATATTTTTTTTTAAGTGGGTTGAAGTAGGTTGAAATAGGTTGAAGTGGGTAAAAATGAATTGATCCACGAAAAGAACAGACCTTAAGTAGTCTTAAATTATCAGTTATAGTAACGAGTTTATTTTGTTATTATGCATACCTAGGTTTCCCAATTATTATCACTTCCAAAACTTAGCATTTTATGCTCCGAGTACTGTTCACTAGAATTAAAACAACATGAAACAAGAGTTCACCTACTTAAAACAAAAAAGAAAAAAGGAAAGGAAAAACCCAAGCTCCACATAATAGAAAGCGCAGAATGCACGCTATGTGCCAAATTTTCTGGAATATTATCAAATCCGAACATATATCCTGCATTGTTTGGGTATTAAAATTTAAAAGTGCATGTTAATCTTACAAGTTTTCATCTTTTTCTGTTGAAGTTATTGCAACAAATTTGATCAGATCCAAAGTTTAAACAACAAAAAGAAGCACTGACATTTTCTATTCTAAAGAAAGCCCAGACGTTTCAATCAATCAGGAACTCTTCTAAAACCTTGGCACAAAAAGAGACACAAAGGGACTGTTCTTTTTGTAGGTAAAATGGTGAATTAGGTTGATGTGGGTTGATGTGGGTTGAATTTTAAAATTGACCTACGAAAAGAACATGACCAAAGTACCAAAAAGATGGTAGCTAACAGCCCGACACCTACAATATAAATAACGGAATTTCATCAATTGCACAAATTAAACTAAGGGTGTGTTTGGTAGGGGGAAAAATCATTTTTTCGAAAAATGATTTTTCCATTTTATGCTGTTTGGTAAAATAATGAAGGAAAAACATTTTCAGGGAAAAATCATTTGAATTATAACGGACTAACAATCATTTTCAGCACCAAAGTGCAGATAGCCAACAATTCTAACATCAAATATCACAGAACTAGTTATAATTCAAACCACAACCTAACTTCAAGAACAATTAACAAATTAAATAAACCCATATGGTTTCTTCAATCACACTCCTAAAGCTTCAACCTTTTATGTCACTTTTCCACAAATTGAACTCCAAACACGCACATTGGCACCAGCAAAAAAACCAAAATCAAATGAAACAAAAATGAAAGACGCACCATGGTTAATTTATTCGACGATCTCGCAGAATATGAAGATTGAAGACGAAAGACTGCTTGCTTTGAGTGTGAAAACTATGGGAATCTGGAGAAGAAGGAAGGAAGGGTTTTGATGCTGAAATTTTGAGGGATTTACGTTTGATTTTGAAGAAGCACCGAATTTTCTAAAGAGATCCAATGAATTCGAGATGTGGAAGGTTTTGGATTTTGCTCAGTGTGATTGGACTGGACGTTACTCACTCTTCTTTTTCACGCTTTTTGCTTACTGCCACGATGATTTTCCAATTTTATACGTTTCGTAAACTTAGTTTTTTTTTTAAAAAATAATAATTTTTGAAAGTTTTTTGTTTTGTTTCGGAGTTAGCTTTTCTTAATTTATTACTATGTAATAAAAAGGAAGATTAGTTGATTGGATTATTGTGGGGTATACTTGAGAAGATAATGGTGGATCGAATTTGGATCGAATGGAAAATTCAAATTCGAATAAGTTTCGAATTTAAAAATCCAATCCGAAAATGATTCATAGACCTTCGAATCCGGTCCGACTCAGAGCTAATTGATGTCAGATTTAATTTCCTTTCTTGACAATAATTTCTACTATTTTTTCATTCGACCTTATTATGCTCATATATCGATGTCATAACATGCACTTTTTTATCACTTCAACCAAATATTTAAACATTTATTACAAAGTTAGGAGAGATTGACAAGTGACAAGGAGACAAATGATATCGATTGTCTAATTAACAATATAGTGATGCTAAGAGTCAAATATAACACTCGCGCACACATACACACACATAGAAATAGAGAGAGAGAGAGAGTAACTAATTAGGGGTAAGTGTTAGGAACGTAGGTTTAAGACAAGAGGATGGACTTTAAATTTGCAAAATTTTATATTTGAATTTTAAATATTTCACAAAATAGTTGTATCAGATTGAAAAATCAGATCGAATGTTATTATCCCTTCGAATTTAATATGGATTCGACTAGGATTTAGAATTTTTTTTTGAACTCAGACTCGAATATTTTTTCCGCGGATCCGAATTGGGTTATATGCCTCGAGTTAAATCGGATGTACCTCGAACTCATTTGTGATTGTCATCCCTACTTGAAATATTATACTTTCGAGGAAACCTTATTTATAAGGTAACTCGTAAGTGTAAATGCTTATTTAGAAGGTGACTCTTAAGTGTAATTGCTTATAAATATAAAATATTTTAGACAAGAAGATCATATAAGATTTACGGATCTTCTTGTTATATATTGTACTATGAAGCGACAATTGATACGAAGAGGGGCATTCAAAAGAGTTTCAATTAGTTTTATTTGTTGGAAATTTTATTTTATTATTTTAGCTCTGAATTTGTTCGAATGTCATACATACTGTAGCTGTTATGACATTCTATTAATAAATTCATCATTTACTTTTAAAAAAATAAACGTTGATTACCTTATAATTTCTCATTAAAATAATTCATTTATTGATAAATTTTACCCTAAATTCTCAAGACTTGTTTGATATGCATTTACTTTGTAAAATTATTTAATTGATGCATATTCTTAATTTTTACATATTCTTTAGATTATAACAAAATATTACCAATATTTTTATCATTTTTAAAAATATTTAGCTTATTCTTGCTTATATTTCTACGTATACTTTTAAGATTCTCCACACATCTTTATCGATTATTATTTGAAAAAACAAAAGAAAGAAACGAAATACATATACTTTACCGCCCTCGAAACAAATCGATTAACCAGGTCCACTGTGTGGAATCCAGCAGGCGAGCTTCTTTTATTTTCTTTTTCTTTTTTTAAAAAAAATAAAGCTGGAGGATTCTCAGCGGCGACGGCGCAGAGGGGAGAGAAGAGCAGCAATTCAGAATGAGCAACAGAGGAGGAGGAATTCTGGGCAACCACCACCATCTCCAACATCAACAACAACAACAACACAACAACCCTAACAACAAGCCTGAGTGGCTTCAGCAGTACGATCTGATCGGCAAGATCGGAGAAGGAACCTACGGCCTTGTGTTCTTGGCTCGCATCAAACCGCCTTCTCCTAATCGCGGCAAATCCATCGCTATCAAGAAGTTCAAGCAGTCCAAGGATGGCGATGGCGTCTCCCCCACCGCCATTCGCGAAATCATGGTCTAATCCCCTTGCCTTTTCTATTCAATCATTCTGTTTATAATCTGCAAATTTGAGTTTTGCCTTAATGTTTTATGGTTATTATTTTCAAATTAGGGTTTATTTTGAGTTGATTCCATTAGGTATGGTATTGCTAATTCATTGAAGAGCCGTGAAATGTCGAACTATTTGGTTGTTGTAGACTTCGATACATCTCCCAGGGAAAATTTGAGGCTTTGGTACAAATTAATGGTTAAATGTGTCTCTTTTGTTGAACGAGTTTTGCTTAGTGTAGTCATTGTGAAGCTTGTTTCTTTCATTCTGGATGCTGATTAGGGATTTTTTTTCTTCGGAATTATGGCGAACAACTTCATTATTAATGGTTGCACATATGCACATTTAACAAATTGTGCTGCAGATTTTGGCATCAGTGCAGCAACTAGCTGTCTTATGCATTAGGAATTGCTAGAAGATTATGGGAGATTTCAAAAATAAAAGAAAGAAAAGATCTTTTTGTCGATTTGGGAGTTTCACACCAGTTGTGCAGATGGTGAAAAACTGGGCTATTTAATGGATAGGATGTAGTTGTCTTTAGAACTCAGATTGCTGTTTGGCCTGTTTCATTAGCTTGGTATGATGCCAATAGCAGCGGAATAAAATTTGTGAGGTGAATGTAGGTGGATGACTGAGGGGTCTACTTGGTTACTGACAGCAGGTGTTTGGTTATATTTGAGCATATCTAGAACTGAGGCTGTCACGATGATTCTGAAGTTTAGGATATACTTCTTTATTGTTTGCATTGGCTAGTGTCTTCTAGTTCATATTGAAGCAATTCCTTTGCATTCTTTGCTTGATGACATTTTTCTGCAGCAAATGATGTAACCGGTAGATAAAGCATGGTGGAATTGGTTTTGAAATTTTCATTGTCTGTTTAGATATATAAAAGGGTTTCTATGATTCTGTCTTTTTCTGTGGTCTTTACCTGTTATTTCTCTCTGATAAATGCAGTTGCTACGAGAGATTACTCATGAGAATGTGGTCAAGCTTGTGAATGTGCACATCAACCCTGCTGACATGTCATTGTACCTAGCATTTGATTATGCTGAGCATGATCTTTATGTGGGTATCACATCCTTTCTCTTTGGTTTTGAACTGGTTTGATTGATTTCTTTGTTATCTAGTTTCAGTAGATTTAGTGATGGAAATACTCTCTACTTTTGTCCGAGGAAGTGGAATGAGAATGAGTCATCTTTATTCATATATCTTCTCTTCTTTGTTCCCCCCTTTCAAATTGCTGGGGCAGGAAATCATTAGGTATCATAGGGACAAGGTAAATCAAGCAATCAATCAGTACACTGTTAAGTCGCTGCTGTGGCAGCTACTTAACGGACTAAATTATCTGCATAGGTACGCTTTAAAATTACAAGGCCAATCTTTGCTACTAGTGTCCCGTCCCCCCCCCCCCCCCCTCATATTCCCCATTATCACGGCTTCTTTATTGCAGTAATTGGATCATCCATCGAGACCTTAAGCCATCAAATATCTTGGTATGATCTTGCCTGTATACTGTCTCTTCACTCCATGATATTCCATGTATGCATAAGAAATTTTTTTATGATGTGTACATGTTTTATCCTTTGTGAAATTGTTTCTTTGAAGGTTATGGGTGAAGGAGAAGAGCAAGGAGTGGTTAAAATTGCAGATTTTGGATTGGCAAGAATATATCAAGCTCCATTGAAGCCACTTGCTGACAATGGGGTAAGAAGCTTATTATACCTTCCATTACACCTTTGTTTATCTGAAATGCAGAAGTTTAGCCTCTTTTATTAGATGTTCATCGGATGAGAACGGGGTGGTTGATTAAGCTGAAGTTGGCATTTCAAGGCATGGTTTGGTTGCTGCTCAAGTTAAACTGCTAGCCATCAGAGTGCCCTGAAAACAAACTAATGAACAGATAAAACTACCAGAAGGATGGTCAATGGGATTTGGCCATCTTCAATTGAGGAAATGTGGAGCACAGGTCCCGTTGGGGTTTCCGCGGAGAAAGAGATTTCCTTCCCTATCTCTTTCTTCCCACTCAAAGTGTCCTCAAAGCCATTAGGGAGTCCTCCCGAGTGATAGGCCTTTAGTTGGGCCATGTTAACCAAGAAAAGTAGAAGAAAGGAGAAAGAGAGGAGAGGACTCTTGTCAAATTCGGGTTTTCTTCCTTTTTTTCATGATTTCTGTCCCTCCTCGTCACTTTGAGCCATCTACTTGTATTACGAGTAATTGTGGCTTGAACATTATGTGCAGGTTGTTGTGACAATTTGGTATCGTGCTCCTGAGCTGCTTCTTGGGGCGAAACACTACACTAGTGCTGTTGGTATCCTTATCTCCAGTCTTATCCTTGCTGTGCGACTTATGAATTGACCCCCCCCCCCCCACCACACAAAATTGGGCATCAGTGAATGCTACTAAGATTCTGGTTTCCTCTGAATTGTGTGACAAATTTCGCCTTTCACCTAGCATGTGCTAGAGGTTGACAGTCTCTTCATATGAATCAGACATGTGGGCTGTTGGATGCATATTTGCCGAACTTCTTACATTGAAGCCGTTGTTTCAAGGTGCTGAAGTCAAAGCCACACCAAATCCTTTTCAGGTATTTGAAATCACGGTGCTTTTTCTCATTTTAACTGCAGATTTAGCTTCTTGTTGCCAATACTAAATTGCTTCTGTTTGTTCTCGTTATATTGTGTTATTTTAGTTTTACTAATACAAGTTTCACTTTTTCACAGCTGGATCAACTTGACAAAATATTCAAGGTCTTAGGTAAAAGTACCTGTCATGTGCTCTTATATTTCCTGTCGAGAGCTGTACGTTAATCAGATTCTTCCTCTTCAGGTCACCCTACACCAGAGAAGTGGCCTACACTTGTGAATCTTCCACATTGGCAGCAAGATGTGCAGCATATTCAAGGGCACAAATAGTGAGTTGCTTCCTACTTCTGCACCCCCTTTTTAAGATGTTAATGCCTAATGGTTAATGTCCTTATTCTATATATTCTTCTATGTATTTCTTCATGCCAGAGTGTCTAGGTTCTTTTGGACAATCTTTTTAAGCTTGCCTTTTTAATTTTCGACTTTGCTGAATATGCTTTTCCCTTTTTCTTTGTCTGAATGTTTGCAACAGTGACAATACCGCGCTTTATAGTGTTGTACATCTCTCTCCCAAAACTCCTGCTTACGATCTGCTGTCAAAAATGCTCGAGTAAGTATTTCTACTTTTCAAAAGTGTCATGCTTTCCAGAAACATGAAATTTCTCTTCATGGTCTACTGGGGGTCGGTTGAGTTAATGCATATTGTGTGAACAGGTGGACCGGTTATTAGAGGAAGGTCCATGCTGAAGCAGAATGATGACATTTTATGTGCACTTTGTCATTGATAATAATTATGCCCTCTGTAAATATTTTGGTGTTCTAAAATGTTGACTGTGAGAGCACCCTTTCTAAGCACCCTTTCTAATCCTCAGATTAGTTAATGTACTGTCAGAAAGTGTCATTTTATTCTTATATGGAGGAATTTTCTGTTTTTATTGCTTATGTAATCATTGTTGTGTTTTGCCTTTGAAACATTTGCAGATATGATCCTCGTAAACGAATAACAGCTGCACAGGCCCTTGAGCATGAGTAGGACTACTTCAAAACTTTTTTCACTTAGCACCTTCTTTTATTGCATCATGATTTATTTTTAAGCCTAGTTGCTACCGTTTGCTTGATGATCTGTGCATCTGAATCTTAGAATTTGAGCTGGAAACATAAAAAGTAAATTTATTTGACGTTCAGTTCTGTATCTTTGTGTTGATAACTTTCATCATCTGGATGTATCTGATTTTGCAGAATAATTAATTGGGTTTCGAACTCGATTATGGCTGTTGGTTATGATGATATTTGTATCCTACCATCCAAGTAATTGATGTTGTCCATGATTTTGATAAGGGAACCCATACACTGTCAAACACAAGTGCCATGTTGTAACCTGTGTTGCTAGAAGGGCCATGTTGTTCTAGAGTATAAGTTTCTTAAGGGAATTGGTGCTAGTGGCTGAGATTACGTGTACTTAAGTAAGAATGCTATAGGATAGTGTCAAGGCTGCTGCTTGTGTTCTTATTGCAGTATCGGTTAGTCTAATGTAAAGCAGCAGCGTGTTTGGTGAGGGATCTGTTCCTTTTGAGGCTCTGAGATTTCCATATATGAGTAATCTGATTTTGTAGCATTCTTTCTGTCTTTTCAATATTGTCTCATTTGCTGCTGATTCATCTTTTTTCCTATCAGGTACTTCAAGACTGAACCTTTGCCAGGTCGGAAGTAAGCTCCCCTCCTTGTTTTAATCCTTATCTCTTGGAGAATAATGGACATTTCACTGAAACATTCTCTATTTGATACCATTTATATGCTTTAATCCTTACAATATCTTTTTCAGTGCATTTGTACCGTACCGACCTGATGAAAAGGCTGTCAATTATCCTACTCGACCAGTAGACAATACTGCTGATTTTGAAGGCACAGCAAGCATTCAACCGAATCAACCGGTATCCAGGGTTCTGAAACTTTTTAATCTTCTTAAGACAGAAAATGATGTGTGATTGTGGCTTTGACTTTTAACATGTGGTTTAATGTGGTGTTATTGTGGCTATTTGTAATTTCATCCTTCCCTTATATTTGTGAACCTGCATTGCATAAACCTTTTTTGTTATAAATCATGTTTGTTGCGCACTAATCTATAGCCAGAGCATAAGGTAAATATTGGCTGCACTAATGATGCGGAATAGAAAACCTCTTCCAATCCCATCTTGTAGCTGGAAAATGCTGGATCTTTAAGATCAAATACAATGCAGAAGAAGTTTCAATTCTTTAAACAAGTTGCGGCATGGTGTAGTTGATAAGCTGTGATCCTAGGGAACGACTGCACTGACCTAAATTTTTCCATGCAGTTTGATGACTTAATCTTGCTAACTTTAAGTGAGAACTATCTGAGGTGCTCCGTGGTTGAACACATCTGATACCTTGAATCCTTGGAATGGTAAAACGATCTCGCTTGAATGAAATATTTATGTAGTAGACCACATGATTTATGGAACTGTGTGGCAGAGGAGCAGTGCTATTCTGTCAGTGATTCATCAAATGTTTTCATAGCCCCCATCTCTTTTCCCATTATCTTGACAGTAAATGTTGGCTACTTATCATACAATTATGTGAGTCTTTAGTATGTACTTGAACTGTTGGGTTTGCACTCATGCATATAGTTTTCAGGTTCAATCTGGAAATGCAGTTTCTGGTAACATGCACGGCTCTCACATTGTTCCAAATAGGAATATGCCTCGGCAAATGCCCACCATGGTTGGTATGCCAAGAATGCAACCCCAGGGCATGGCACCGTATAATATGTCTTCTCAGGCTGGAGTGGCTGGTGCAATGAATCCTGGAGGAATGCCCATGCAACGTGGCATGGCTAATCAGGCCCATCAACAGCAACAGGTGAAAGCTAAAAAAGCTTGTGCCCCTTTCTTTAAAGCATTTTAACTTGTCTGATCTGTTTTCATCATTTCAAAACAGATGAGAAGAAAGGATCCTGGAATGGGATTGCCTGGGTATCCTCAGCAGAGATCAAGGAGGTTTTGAGGTAATACCATTGTTCTTACTCTGTAGGACAATTGCCTTGTGGGAGGTGAAACCTTGGATTGATAGTATGCACACCTTGAAATCACTACATTCACAGAAATATACACTTAGTTTTACTTTTCGCAATGGTCCTGTAAGCAAATTCTCGACGGATTTTCCTTGTACTACTGCTGTAGTGCCTTGCTCAGACATCAAGTGAAAATGTTTTATGGCTGTTCCAAAGCTCCAAAGCCTTTCAATTGGCTGTCATGTTTTAGTAGGCGGTTAATACCTTTGAAATCTATGGTCTACTAGTAGTCCTTGCAATGCATTTGTAGGGTAAAGCTACTTGGATCTACTTATCTATGCAATCCCCCCCCCCCCAAAAAAAAAACAAACGCACACAAAAAAAGGCTCCCTGTTCTCTACCAGGGTTATGGTTTGATATGCTATGGTTGGGTACATAGGTTTTTAGCTTTGCAATTCAAGCTTGACGTTCAGTTATTATCTTGGTCTTACGTTTGAAGAATTGCGCCCCCTCCCCCCAAAAAAAACACCTGGATGCTTCTTGCGCAGGTTATCCTGACTTCTGAAATATCCCTCAGGATTTTGATCATGACAAAAGAGTGGCAGAACAACCATTGATTTGCATGCTTAGAGGCGAGTTGGGACATATGGTTTGGTTCTAGCATTCCTCAACTGATATTCAAGACCAAAGAATTATGAAATGCAAGGGAATCACTTCTCATGTTCATTGCCGCAGGTCCATAACACTTCAAGCCGCTGCAGATATACGGGCTATGGGTTTAGATTTAGAGATTGGTCATCTGACACCAATTCTGTACAATGTGAAGCCATATTTTGTAATTGTCATTGGTAAACTATCAAATTCAGGGCTTCTTAGCAATGATCAGAATCTCTTAGCTTTCTAGAGCATGTTGTTCTGTGCTTGGATTGTTTCCTACAATCGATTAGGCTTTTGGATGTAATCATGGATCATGGGCAAATGAAGAAGCTGTTTAGCCATGAGCATGGCAAGTTGTTAGTGTTCCATAACTTTCGGTATCTTTGATCCTAAAATAGTCCGCAACAAATTTTGTAGGATTTTGTTCGATAATCTGTTGCAAACCATTGAATCCCTATTTAGATCTACGAAAATATCAAGGAAACAAAATTTAAATAGAAATACCATTATAAGAAAAGAAAATTAGAGAAAAATGGTTTCCTTTCTTTCATTTGGACCAAATAAAATACTACCTAAGGAAAAGTATTAGTTCGCATGAATTTATTTTCTCATCAGCCCTTGGCGACTTGACATTCCAGGTCCATCGTCGCTGACTGTAGGTTTCCGCCAACATGAAGCCGTGACTGTAGGTTTCCGCCAACATGAAGCCGTTGTGTTTGCAACGGCAGCCAACTTGATTAGAGCTTGGGCGTGCTTCAATCCTCCACTTGTAAACCACCACCGGAAAGTCATTGTCAAATCGAACGATGAGTTGGCTCATGCAGATTGTAAAGGCATCTGCTGTCAGAGCTAGACGACGTTGTTGTAAGTTAAAAAACAAACCTCTCTTTCTGAATCAATCTTATACATCCCTAACCCCTCCATCTTCCTGTGTAATTATCCTATCCTTTATTCACTCGCTTCAATTCTCAAAACAAAAAACCAAAAAAAAAAAACAAGAAGATATCAACAATATGCTTACCAGTAACCACGGTAGATCTCAAAACATGTACCATGGGTCAAGGCACACTTTGTTTCTACGGCTGCTTGCTTTCTGTTCTTCTGTCTTTGGTCTTACTAAGAAACTCTGGTGCTGATGTCCACACTGTAATCAGCACATACCTGAAACACAAATATTTGCGTTTTAAAAAAATGGATGTTTTAAAATTAATAAATTAAAAGTAAGTTTTCATAATATCAAGAATTCAAGTGTGAAACTAAGTTGTCGTGATCCGAATATAGTTGTGTATTCAATTCTCATATCCGCATATAGTATTATATTTTACTAATTTTTAAACTGTAATTAGTGAAATTAAATAATATTAACATTAACAATGGCAAATATTAAAGTGCTAAGATTTATATATAACAATAATTTTAATGTTTTCCCCCTTTTCTAAAACGTACGTATGAAACAGTGCAATATATTGTATTCTACATAGCTGTCAATATTATGTGTGTGGTTTATTAGGTAGGTTTCCAATTATAAATGTGATTAATAGATCTCCTCCGTTTTTCTTTTTTTTTTCTTTTTCCTATAATCTGTTTATTTTACATGTGACAGCTTCCAGAGCTATAATCCTCAAGACACTGTAAAGCTATGATCAATTTATGTGCAATATATGTGCAGTTATATTGTTTTTAGTTCACTAGTAGGTCATCAATCTCTTTCAATTTATTTGTACATCTATTTTGTCCTCAATTACGAATGTCTCCATTTATGATTGCAGTACAATTTTAATTCTCTATGCATTACATGCTATTGTGCTAACCCTATTTACTACAACAACAACAACTACTACTATATGTGTATATGTCGATGCTTTTACCCATGGTAAACGGGTGTTGGCCCTACACCCTAGATCTAAGGATGGCAATAGAGCAAACCTTTTTTGAATCTATTTCAACCTGATTATATGTGATATATTTTTATAATTTTATGAAAGCAAAAAAAGTTATTGTGAACCTGCTTGAGTGAGTTTATATGTTCAAAGTGTCGTATTTGATATATGTGGTTTGATGCAATTGCATGCATTGTGAATTTGATGTATTGTGCCTAAGTGTCATATGTTATGTGTATACCTAGGTACATGCTATGTGATTGTTTGATCATCATGATACACTTTTGTACAATATCTTGTCTATATAGACCTACTTTGTCTAACTTTGATAATTGTGAATTTCATGTATGGTACCTAAGTGTCATATGTTATGTGTCTCGCTTTCATTTTGCCACTTACATTACATTCAAAGCGCAATATGGGTCTATCAGAATCTACCTCGTTACTAACAGGGATGTCTGTAGAGGTAAGGTTGCCCATAGCTGAATCTTCCTAGACCCCGTGAAAGCAAGACTCACACTGAAAGTTGTTATTGTAGTATTATATTCAAAGCCATCGGGTCTTGACTTTGATTATTATCCTCGTAATTAAAGCTATTTTGTGCTAATTTTGGCTGATCTGTTTCAAGATGTCTTTGGAATTTTTTTAAGTTTTGATTTTTCATAACCACCGTATTTCCCCTTCTTCCTTTGAAGATTATACTACTTTAGCTTTGGGACCTTCAAAGTAGTTGGCAATTTCTAATTCTCGTTTCAACTATCACATTTTAAAAAAAGAAAAAAAGAATTATCATAAACAAATGAATTTTTTTGGATAGAAAATATACAATTTCATTAATAAAATGTCAAATGCTATTTGCAAATGAAAATCGTACTTGAATAATTGTATATCTAAAACTTGGAGATGAAATTCAACTATCAAACAACTAATACAACGCCTACTAACATTTAGCTCTGAAACCTTGACAATCTTCTCATGGATAATCTTTGATTTAGCTCCTAAACCTTGGCAATCTTCTCATGGATAATCTTTGATTACTCTGTTGCATCTTTAATATTGATGGAAGACCCGACAATCCGTGCAACAACGATTTGAAAGACGATTTTCGTCCAATGTCTTGAATCGCACCAATTAATCACAATAGAAGAGAGACTAATCTTCCTATAAAAGGAATGATTTTTTTATCGAATAAAAGGAATATATACTATATATAAAAGCAATGTTGTGATGATGTTGAATTTTCTTGCATTCTCATTAATTAGAGATTTCGAACCCTTGGATTCATTTTCTCTCCTCATCACAACCATCCATTGTTGAAAATAATTAATTTATAATTTTCAAATCTCTCACATAGTGGTAAGTGAAAAAAAACATTAATAAGAAAATGATCGTAAGAAAGTATAATCTTATGAAGTATAATTCCATAATTGTCGAAATAAAGATTATGGAGTATTTTTTTCTAAAAGGAATGATTATGCAGTAATTAGTGATTATGAAAATTATAAAAAAATATCTTTCTTAAACCTTTTGAATTCATTATGTCTCCTTATCACCACTAGATTGTAGAAAAAGACTAATCTTAGGAAGTATAATATCAGGAAGTATAATTCCATAATAGTGGAAAAAAATCATTAACAACTAAAAAAACGATCCTAGGAAAGCATAATCCCGAGAAGTATAATTCTGCAATGGTTGAAATAAAGATTATGGAATGGCTATACCTTTAGTATTATTTTAAATAATAAAGTCAAATCCCAATAAAGAATAATCTCATAATTATGAAAATATGAATTATGAAGTAGTTAGTAACAAATAACTACGGAAATTATAGATATAAAAGATATCATTCTTGCACCTTCAATATTAGTGTAAATAGTCAAGCAGTTCTTACTCATAGTTGAAATTATACATTAGAATATGTCTCATAGTTGAAATCAATTCTGCCGTCTTGCTCATTGCTCATGTGTGTGAAAGTGATTTTTTTTTACCTCACTTCTAGATATATAATAATTATCGTTCCCTTCCTCATATGTTTATTTGTATTAATTTGTTAATTCGTTAGCAAGTGACTTCCTCTTTTATAATTAGTAGTGTCAAAATACTTGATCGTATTTGATTGAAATTTTTGTGCTTTTTTGTTGTAATTCCCTCCTATATGTGGCTTAATTTTCTTTTCTTGATATTTAATCTTTCACTAATTGACGCCATCATTGGTTTCTTGCTACAATTTGTAATCTCACTTTTTTGGGTGTAGTTTTTGTCAGACTTTATTAATAGTGGTGTTGTTTGGTTTGATTCATTTATATTTTTAATTATTTTCGTCCGATTTATGACTTAGGTTAAAATTTTTTTGCTTATATTACATTATATTGTATTAGTAACTTAATTGTGTTTAGATTCTTTCATGTTTTATTTATGTTGTTCATTTATGGATTTTTGTTTTTTTATAAGAAAAACTCTAATAATTTGATCCTCTTCCTTGGCGTTTCAAATTTTTAATGGAAACAACAAACTATTTCACATGTATCTAAATTGTTTGGTGACCTATTTATTTACATCAATTAAAAAATTTCAAATATCTATACTACCAATTATAATATGATTTTCATAATTTAAAAAAATTACTGTTAAGATGTATAAAAGAAATCACAAAATTTAACTTCATTTTTTACATACGTAGATAAGAGTGTAGTCCTCTATATCTTCAAAAGTTTTGCTATTTTGGAAATTGATTGAGGTGGTCAGGTTGGGATTTAAAACAATATGGAGGGGGTGTTGGGGGATTTCATTGGGTTAGGAATCCTAGCAGTAGGATCAAATTGCATTAATGGACATATGGGATGAGTTTAATATTAAAAAGTTGATCCTAATTTATAAAGTCTTTAGAACGATTTTGATTAACTTATTTACCTTCAAAATATGCCTCCAACATTAACAAATATAATTTTTCAGTTTTCTCTTTAAAATCATCGCATACGTTCAATACTACACGCATGTTTGAATCAATGTAATTTTATGTTTTTATTATTCAGTTAGAAACTATAATGCATGCTTGAATATGTTCATTTTTAGTTAGAAATTACGATACATACTTGAATACTATTTCTATGTATTTTTTATCATGACATACATTGAATACTGTAATGGATGCTTGAATCAATGTAATAGTTTTTGTTGTTTAGTAAAATATTGTAATGCATTCTCGAATACTATTTGTAGGTTTTTTTTTCATAAATCATAACAAATGCTCAAAATCATTAATCATGTCATATAGTTAACTTAAGACACAAATCACAAGGTAAGGTTATAGGAAATTTTAATTTCTTGGGGGTTTTTTTTTTGAAAATTATGTGTTGATTGAGATTTTGATGGGTCCTTCATTCTAATTTCAAGAAATAAAATAACTCCATTTTAGGTTAGCTAATCGAATGAAAAAATTTGAAAATATTATTTTTGGGCTTTTAAATTATGGGCTAACTAAATAGACAGTTAGACAGTCAAAATTCTGTGGGTAATATGCTGCTACTAATTATGATCCATGATTTAACTAGACTATCTTAACATGTGGCTTTCTGCTAACTCATTATCTTTCCTTCTGAGAGGAGGGAACTTATATAAATTGGTAGGTAGTTTCAAATCAATAGACCAGCTACCATATATGATAATTTTTATTACTTTTCTTAATTCATCCACTATTTTCACAATCCCGCTTTTCTCAAAAAAATTAAAATTTGCTTAATTCAAATCACCTAAAATTACTAAATCTATGGTCCTAAATCTACAACAATTCATTTGTATTACCACTCATGATTTAAGTGGAACACTAAACTTAGGGAGATATATTACCTAAAGAAGAATTTGATGACATATTTTCCAACAAAAGGCCACCTAACTTCATGATTTTAAAAGGAGCCTAAGCACATTATGAATGACTAATTTTGACATATTGTAACTACATATTGAGATAACTTGAATGAAATTGTGACAAGAATAGATATATTTTCAGAGATAAAAATTTTCTAAAAGAAAAGGATAAAAACGTATATAATACTAAAAAATTCTAACTAGAATAACTAGGATTATTAAATTTTTATAGTGAAAATTTATTTCCACTTATAACAACATCACTTACTAAGTAAATTATTTGTATCTTCTTTTTTCTAAATAATAATAGCAACTATGTGTCTTTTGTAAATAATTTATTATCTATTTTATAAATCATCGTGTAAAGCACAGGTCTATACTAGTGGTTATTAAAACCATAGAGGATAAATATTTCGAACCCACTGCACCAAATCAGGCCAAATCTAAAACAAAAATATTTGATTACAAAATAGATATTAAATGAGGCAGAGCGGGTTTATCTTAGAGCCTAATCTAAATTAAAGAGCTTTTAAATAAAATTTCTAACCCAACCCAATTTAACAATAACCAAACCCACTCCCTTGAAGACGGCCCGTTACCCATGGACTTGGGTTTGATTGCCATCCCTCGATGGATTTGGCACAGTAAACATATTGTTGATTTCATCTTCTTTTTTTTTTTTGATTTGGGAACAAAAGAGTGAATAAAAATGAGATAATGACATGGGAAGAGGAAGGGGTATACATAGATTGATTCAGGAAGAGAGGCATTGAGGGGGAGGTATGACGTGTGTAGCCTGGAATTGCATTTGAAGGAGTGTGCAGAGGATCTGGTCATATCGGTATAATTAGAACGCTTCACTTCAAACATTTTCCTCACACTTTTCTCTCAATTTTAGCAAGAAAAGTTTAGTAGGTCATATATGAGATCGTGTCATCATAACTTTTAAGGGTCTAGGTGAAATGCAACTTCAAGGCCACTTAGACATCCCGATGCTCATATCAGTGACATCTCAATGCATATACCAGTTATGTCAGCTGTATAGACTGCATAAGACCAAATTTTCAGCATCAATTGAAAACTTTTCGCTATTATTACAGTTAGTGGGGCAACAGAGCACCAATTGAAGAAACATCAGGATATTCTCCTTCTGTTTCTTTTGGGGGGTTGGGTGGTGACTAAACCACAAAATGCACAGCAGATTTCCCCGTTCAAAACATGGTGTCTTATCCCACCTTATTGGCAAGAAAGAATTAAAAAGACAAGTCTCAAAATACAAGCACTCAAAACTAAACTATCCTTCCTAGGCAGGTGGACAAGGCCTCATCCCGCTCTTCACAATTCGTCCTTAAGAGCTGCTTCCTCTACCCCTTTCTCCTCGACAACAGACTCGCTCTTCTCCTCCGGTTGGCTGCTTTCGCTCTTATCTTGCTTGTCGCTTCTGTTCTGCTCGATGAAGTTGATAATGTCTTCCTTTGATCTGCCTCCCTGGTACTCAACTATCTTCCCCTTTGACGATATGAAAAACATCGTTGGGTACCCTTGAACTGAGAAAATGTCACTTGGGACATCATTTGCAGTTGCATCCTGAAAAAACATTTCAAGGAAAAATGATGTTTAGAACACAAAATATTCTTGCCTTCGTAACAAAAGAACGCAATTTATTTAGGGTCGAAAAGGGCTTACGAATTTCGCAATCATGACATTAGGATCCTTTTCATATGAGACGGCCACTTCTTCCAGGATAGGAGCAACTTTCTGGCAGTGACCGCACCATGGTGCATAGAATTCTAGGAAAACTGCAATGTGCATCAACAGGAAAATCGGTCACTTTTCCTTATTGTTCTCTAGATACGAGTTCTGAAACCTGGATTATATGCTTAGTACGTCTTTTCAAAGATCTTATCAGCTATACTGGCCGGCATCTTTGAACTATTTTCCTACGACCCATTAAAAACTGACTCGAACTTGAAGCAACATGATTTATCTATGACGACTAGAGTCTAGATTGAAGTATTGAACCCGAACGTTATCTAACTCGAAAACATTCTACCAACCCATTCTGACATGATCCAAAAACAACCCAACTCAAACCAAACTGAACTCGCTGATTACTTGGCCTTGCATATTAGGGGAGTTAAAAGGCACACATTCACGCTAAATTAAGAGTGGCAGAAGAAAAGGGTACCTTCTTTTCCAGATTTGAAAACCATGTCCTGCAAACTGTCGAGAACCACCACCTTCACCGGCTCGTTGTTCTCTTGAGGAATAGGTTGGGACATCGTGTACAGCTCAAGCTTGTCATCCTATAAACATCCAAATTTTAGATTTGAGCAGCTACAACAAAATTTTGGGAAATATCAAATCTTTGAAACAAAATCTTACCAGGAACTTCTTGAACCACGGCACAACTTGATCAGGCTCCACATTAGCCTTCAAGTATTTCTTGTCACCGCTCTTTTGGATGAAGATCAGAGGAGCTTGAGAAGCATCAAGATTGAAATACTGATTTTACACATAAGAGTGAAATAAGCTCTTCAGGTACACGATATAAGCCATATGCCCCTTCAGAGGGACAGAGCAGAGAAAAAATGGATAATGACCTGAATAAGAGGCTTGCTAGGCTCGAGATCACCAATTACAAAACTTAGGTCGCCGCCTTTGAGAAGGTAAGCAATATCATAGAATTTGGACTTCAATGCAGCAGCATTCTCACTGCCGAAGTCCAAAAGCATTGTCACCTGCACATTTCAGAAATTGGATGATTTTCTTAGGTAGGGTTTATAATTTATCAGCAACGCATTGGGCAGGAAGACCCATTTTGAAAAGACATGAAATGAACCTAAGTTCAGCCAACCAAATCGAATATGATCCTTAGTGGACCAGCCCAAATTTCAGTTAACCAATATCAAATGCGTCTCCTGACAAATTTATTGGACAAACTACTAACTGAATCAAATACATTTTTGAAATTGAAATAATTCAACTTGAATCACATGATTTCTGATACACAATTATTCATTTATAACCACAAACACGAACAGCCAATTTGCTAGGTTCAAATATTGTACCATAGGAAGTGACCAGCAGCTGAAAGAGAAGCGTTGTCTATAGATATGAGGCTCACCTTGGTATTTTCACCACTGAAAATTTTTCCGAGATAGGCAAGACCGCTCTCGTCCTCAGGGTCAAATACAACAATTGAGGGCATGTCTTCTCTTTCAATGAACTTCTGCGCAGCATCTAAATCGAAATCCTAGGGGGAAAAACACAATGGAGAAGCTAAATTCAATCACCTCAGTTCATACCATTTTCACCATACTAAGCCCAAAATATAGCATGAGTTGCATAAAAGGAAAATTCATTTTATGATTGGTTACCTTGAAATCAACAAAGAGCTCATCAAATGGCTTAAACAATCTAATAACCGGCCCAGAGACCGATGAATCACCCTTTGGAAGGAGCTTAGCATCCAATGTGTGTCCAAAGTCATAGTCAGACCGAAGTTTCTCAGCCAACTTGATGAAATTTTCATATTCCTCCCCTTCAAACTTTGGGAACACACCTGCCTGCATAATTTTGAACGCCATTTAGTACATTGCAAATGGTAAAACTGACATGTACCTGATTGTCTCACCTGGGTTACCCAAAAAAATTAGACCTTGAATAAAACAACCCAATTCTTACCTAACTGAACTTTGCTCGACAACTGTATTCTCTCAAAAAACTTATATGACCAAAACACTAAAATAACTGGACTGTAATACTCAAACTGGCCACTGATCACACATTTGCCAGGCCTACTGATAGTACTCAATCATCATTTATTTGACAAAATTAACAAAAGAAAGTTCGATTAGTAGCAAGTAGAAGATACTTACAATGAAGATCTTCTTGTCATCAATCACATTGGCAGCATCATCAGCAGATTTGATCTCAACAGATGCAGGTCCAAGTTGCTTCTTAACATACTGGACTATGCCATCAGCTTCCCTTGGTCCTTTGTAATCCTGGACAACCTTGCCTCCATTTCTCAATATCTTAATGGTAGGCAATCCCTGAACTTCGTACTGCATCGCAAGCTCCTTGTTTGCTTCATCAGCAGCATCAATTTTTGCAAGAGGGATTGGAGGGTCATGCTTGCTTAGAACAGAAGCAGCCTTCTCATACTGCAATTTCAGTAAACAGATACACTTGTGTTAGGATGTGTGATGACATGTAAAAACAAGTTAACTTTTTTTTGCCAAGATTTTACCTCAGGAGCTAGTTTTTGGCAATGCCCACACCTGGAGAAAGGAGAAAAGGAATAAGATCTCAGCAAATTTTCAAGGTACAATACTACATTAAATTTTAGGCTGATTTTTTTTAAAACAAAATAATTACTCCTTATAAAAGACCTACATTTAGGCTGAATTTATGATACCTCAATAGTTATAGAACATACCCATGTCAAACCCTAGACAACGGGACATTGGTACGATGGTCAACGCTTTCGATGAGATTACCAAAATTCCTTGAAAATAGCCAAATTTAATACTTGGACACGTATTAATAACAAACACCGTTACTAGTCCAAGAAACGCACCCTATATCTAGAGTTCGATAACGGGTCAATTCATGTTGAACCATTTAATAAATGGGTCAATTTCGTGTAAGTTTTGCAAATAGTTTAGATTTACTCAAAACGGTCAATCGTGTCAACCTCGAGTCGAAATTAGTTCAGTT
The DNA here is from genome assembly GCA_017589665.1 of Selenicereus undatus. NCBI lineage: Eukaryota > Viridiplantae > Streptophyta > Magnoliopsida > Caryophyllales > Cactaceae > Selenicereus > Selenicereus undatus. The sequence continues at coordinate 10,694,628 of JACYFF010031959.1, forward strand.
CGTATCGTGTTCGGATTAATCTTAGTAACTTCATATCGGATTCGGATCAGGTTATCATATCAGGTCAGACTTTTCCATTAAAGGTAAGTATCTCATTTAGAGTGAACCTTATGGACTAGGCACGTCTACATAAGGACAACTCAAAATTCCAAACAAACCATCTCGTCCTTGAAAATGTAAGCCACAAGAGGTCCAACAACAAACAAGACGTTGATTTTACAAGAAAATTTCATTAAGCTGTCTTATTTGAAAATTAGTACTTGTGATGGTTAGGGTATTTTAATTTCTTTTTCTCTAGGATTATGGACATAAAAGACATGAGAATATGGGGGCCATTAAATGCACCAAACTGTAGAAATTTTGGGGAGTGGGGGCACCTTCATAAAGCAGAACCAAAAAAATCAGTTTTTCTGTGGTGATAAACCACGAGGAAAACATGGATAGGCCACAGGTCACATTAACTTCACGGGCCTCGCCAAACTTTTTTTAGAACACTTACGATGGTTATTCATATTTTTGGATCATAAGTACACTTCTATACCTTTTACGTCATTCTATAATCTAACTTTTTTTTTTCCTTTTACATCAAATAGATCACTAATTAAAATCGTCAAATAAAATATTACTCATGGACCCACATTTAAATTTTTTTAATTTATTTTAACCTTTTATTTTATACTATTTATTAATGTGCTTTCCAAAAAAAAAGGGAAAAGAAAGTCTCTATTCTGAACTGTAAGAGACTTAAACTATGCTCTGTCTCACTAATTTGTGTGGGCAATGAACCTATGGCTATATATAATATATTTCTTTGGTTTTTTTTTTTCCCTCCTACTCCATCAAAATAAAACTCATATGCTATAGAAATATTTGTAACATCTATGCACTACCACAAAGAAAAATTCATCACTAAAAATAAGATATTGCATATCAAAACACCAAAGAAAAGGCACCAAAAAAACACAAAACAGGGCCTACAGAAAACAGCAAACACAATCAAAATTATATTGTCAATCAATCAAAATACCCACAAAAAAAAAGATTGAATTTTTAGACTACCCAGATCAAAAAAATGAAAAAATCCATCCGCATAATGAATCAAAATTCTGATTTAATTCAATAACCAGAAAAAAAACAAAAACAGAGAGAGAAATTATCATACCAAGGAGCATAAAACTCCACAACAATAATGTCGTGTTTGGATACAGTGTCACTGAAGTTAGAATGGTCCAAAGTGAGGACAAATTCTTCTTCCTTCTTATCTTCTGCTTGAATTCCACTAACACCAGCTAACAAAACCACAGCCAAACAAAACCCTAATCTTACTCCTAATCCCCTCATCTTCAACGCCATTAGCCTAATCCGCCAATTTTCTCTCTCCTGTTTCTCTCTCCGAAGGGGGGCCGGGTAACGTAAAAACTATGAATGAATTGTATTGCGGGTGGGGGTTTTTTCTTGACATGGTCTTCAGTCACTGGGTTGAGTATATATAAAGACCCAGAAACTGAGCAGTGTGTGGGAGTGGCTGCTGTCACGTGAGCTTGCACGTGATAGAATTGATGACGTGGCGAGTAGGGATTGGTTAGGCTGTGTCATGGGGTTTTCTTATTGGTCAGTCTTGGTCAGATTGTGTGTAATAATTTAATTTAATTTTGGATATTTGCAAATACGTTTTGATTTTTCAGATTTTGGTCAAGACTCCGGATAAAAATGTGGAAATTAAGCAAATACTTTATATATTTATTTATGGGATGTGATCATGTGATGTGATATTTCAGTATTTTACTATTTTATACTGTAATTTAATATTTTACTTATGTTCGGGGAATAAAATCTGATTGATTTATTGTTACTTTTTTTTTTTAATCCCATAATGTGATTCATTTAACCCATGGATTTGGGTAAGGTGGGGGAAAAAAAATGTCCAGTATATATATATATTTTTTTAATCTTGGATCTTCCATTTTATTAGAGTCGAGTTACTGTTTATCTAATAAGGTGTAGAGCTTTCTAATAAAATATGTACTTCAATCACAAGGCTCGAACCCGAGATCTTCTTTAAGAGGAACCTACCTGTGCTGGTTAATATATATTCTGACAAGAAAGTGATTTTTGCCTGGAATTATTTTGTATATTTATAATGGCAATTTGATTCCTAACCCATTAATTTCTGAAGATTAATTTTTCTTTTAAATGCATTACTGTCTTTTTTTTTTTATTTTGTGTGAGATTTGAAACGATTGTTGCTCTCTTCTTTTTGTCTTGTCTTATCTCATTACCCATAAATAAAACTTGCTAAAATGTTCTTTTTGTAAATGTGCGAAAGTCAATTGTAGGATCTCCTTGTTCAGCTTAAAAACAATATTTTATTAAATTTTTTTTTGTGCAAATGTAAGAAAGTAAATTGCAGGATCTCTTAAATATTTTTTATCTTCTTTTATTTATAAAAGTCCCAAAATAAAGTTTCTTTTTACTATTATTAAATATTAAATGTTTTCCCCTCTTTTCTAAAAATAATAGAAAACACAATAATAATTATGTTTACTTTAAAACTTATATTATTTAGACAGAACAAAAATTATAAAGAGATGAACTATAATAATTTAATAGAGAATGGATGTCATTGATATGATAAGCACTAGAAACAAGAAGTCAAAAATGGTGCATTAAAGACTGAAATATCATGCCCGAAAATTCATTTAAATAACAAAATTTGGTACCTTTGGTTACTTTTAACCTATCTCCAAATCTAAATAATCTACTATGATTATAAATGTTATATACTTTAAAATACATTTTATTTATATTTTGGTTATCGTAATTAACACGTAATTAAGTGTAACTTTTTAGATTTTGACAAGAATAATATAATAAAAAATACAATATAGAACTGTTTTGGGACTTTTTACTTTTTCTCGGATGACGTGGGTTGAGGCCTGAGAGCAGACTTACATGATAGCTAGGGCTACGTGTCCAACGATCCACTCGGTGAGCATTTAACCTGCCAAAACCTTGGATTGGAATCCAATGAATGTCTCCATGGCGGTCAAGTCAGTATTGGATCCCAGAAAAGAGGTAATATAGAAAGATTAGATGATGAAATATCGGATCTTTTCGGGGGATGTGATGTTTGTTTTGGTAAAGGTGATGAGCAATGAATAATTCCTCTAAAATACAGTATATTTTTCGAGGTAGGTAAGTGGGTATTTATAGTCCCAGTTGCTAAGGACAAATTCATAATTTCAAGTATTGTATCCTATGATGGGCTTGAAGGTGGACATCCCTCAAGGCCCAAGGGGATCAAGGAGGATCGCAGGGCTTTGGCTCATAAGTGAGTCCAGGAGCCCTCATCAGGGTCTCTGGATTAGATCAAATCAGGAACATTTTTAACTTTTTTGTCAAAATTTTCGTTAGAAAGTGTTATGGCGAACTGTCAACCTATTAAAATACCTGTTAGAAAAGTGCTTTGACGGATTGTTAATTCGTTAAAATTTTCATCAGTGAAATTTTGACCGAATGTCAGTTGTTCAAAATTTTTCCGTCAGAATTTCTGATAGGTCGGTTGAAAATTCCATTTCGACCAATGATTTTTTTTACAGAATAAAATCCATCAAATTTTCCATTAGTAGGCCTATTTTCTGTTCAAATTTGCCCTTTTTTGGTCAAAATCAAATCTTTTTTCTTGTAATAACATGTATAATGCCAAATCAAGTTTTTAATTACTCTTTTATCAAAATTAATAGTAAAGGTCATAAAATAATAGTGGTATTAACAAATTATATGCCTTTTAATGTAATTTTACAAACATATTATTCAAAATAAGATGGAGAAAATATTCACATTCAAAAAGATATACGAAAAATATGATAGTACAATTGTTATAAATTTTTGTGCAATTGTTATAAATCTTTCTTGGTCAATTAGTCATAGTCTAATTTAATGTAATCAATTAAAATTTAGATTGTTAATTGTTATTATGAACTTCTAAAATCATTTAGAATTAGAAATTACTAAACAAATTTCCCATGCATTATAGAGAATTAGAGATTACCAAAAGCTAGTTATCTATGCAACTAATAAGGTTTTGGTCCTGTGATTGACAAGAAAATTGTACATAGATAAAATTATAAGTTTCGATTCCTTCCATCTATTACATTATTCGATCCCATATTTTTGTGTAGTTATATGAAAGAAAACAAACTAACTAACTAACAAAAATTTCCCATACTTGAAAAAGATATGGATGGAGGTGAATTCAATTATCATAGTAGGGATGTCACATGATTGTGGCTCATGGAACTCAGTGCACAAGCTGCTTATTATGCAATGCAAAGATATATCTAGCACTACTATCAAGGGGTTAATCGTGCTGCCGACATGCTAGCGAATCTAGGAATTGATAGAGAAATAGACGTAGTTTTCTTTAGTTTTCCTCCAAAAGGGTTCATAAATGTTTTAAATACAGATGTCCTAAGGGGTTGCTTGGCACAGGCATGGTGATACATTTATCATGATTCATGACATAGCCATCTTCTGCACTTAATTAAAAAAAAAAAAAACACACACACACACACACACACACGAGAGGGAATGAAAGGATACCTATGGTAGGCGTACCATCATGTATCCATTTGCACCCCAACAATAGGCCTTCCAGTCTGTATGATACAGGTTTGATTCATATTTGGTTGGATGTAGATACATAACACTGCAATGTAAACAACTTTGTAGTTGTATTTTCACTATTTTATTTATTTGTAAGAAAGTATTACCATCACTATTACTGTAACGTCCCCAATCGCTAATGCTAATTACCTTAGCTTAACCATAAATTTAAAACCGACTTTGACCATTGACTTTTTTTTTGCCCATATGAATATTGATTTGTTTTTATACGCTATTGAATTAATATTTTCGGATAAAGTTACTAGAAAATATTTTTAAAACTTTTGATGAAAAATTTTGAGAGACACTTCCATGTTAACAGTTGTTCAATTATTCATTAACATTTTAATGAATTATTCGAGGAGTAATCAAAATTTCATTTCGAGACCATTTTGTCGATTCAACCTGCAATCGTACAAGTATACATGCGTATAAAGAAATTGCTGAATTGAAATGAAAAAAAAATGCTGGATTGAAATGCAGGGCCCAACGTAATTAATTCATAATTAAGGTGATTCAATGTAATTAATATGAATATTATGTGGCGTTTGGTTGAAAGTAATGTAATTATTATGCAATGGAATCAACCATGTAATGCAATTGTTAGTGTAATGGAATGGAATAATAATTGCATTACAATATTTGGTTACAAAATTTTTACAAGTGTAATTGAATGAATTCATCTACAAACAATACTTAATTTTACACGTAACGTGAAGTACTTGCAATTCAATTTACATTTTATTTTTGCCTATTTTAATTATTTGTAGCTTCGTTGATAAATATCATCAAATATCTTATCATCATGATTACGGTGTTTCGCATGAGACTTATATCACTCTATTTCTTATAGATTACAATAATGTAATATTGTTCAAGTTTACCAAGTAGAGAGATGATGATGAGGAGGAGGAGGAGGAGGAGAGAGAGAGAGAGAGAGAGAGAGAGAGAGAGAGAGAGAGAGAGAGTGAGACATAATGTCTAGAACGTACAAAAATACAGTTACAATAATACGATCATGATCTAGGTTAAACTTTATCTAATATAGAGAGGAGAGAAAGAGAGGTGAGTGGGACTTCAAACCTTTAAAAAAATGGTGTCAAAGTAATAAGAGAGGGGAAGTAGAGGAGAGACAATAGAGATAAGAGAGAGAAAGTTTCAAAATATAATAGCTTATAGTTGAATAGATTTTGATTCAAAGGTATGCAATCAAAATTGTTTAGGAAAAGTCAAGTAATTGTAATTGCATAGATTGAGGTAAATGTAATTACAATGCAATCTTGATTACATTCCTTAATGGTAACCAAACATGGTAATAGAATCACCATTACCATTTTGATTGCATTACCACTTCGATTACATAGAACCAAACAAGCCATTAGGGTCGGACCGTTACAATTACATTGCACTGTTGATTGCATAAGTAAATAGTACAATATCAATTGTCAATATGGAATATATCTTGAAGCCATTAATATTTGCTTAGTGCACCTAGTCAAATAACATGCACTTTTAAGCCTCAATTTTTCTTTAAAATAATGAAGTCACCAAGTACAATAATATTGAATAAATCTGCTGAATGAGGAACTTAATTGGCGCTAATTTTATCTTTTTGACGTAGGTTTTGTTTGATAAAATTAGTTATTTAGATTGTTATTTAAATATTCAAGTAGGATGTGATTATTATAATTTAAGTGTTAGCATATAATTTTTTAGATAAATGGTTTAAGAAACCGTGTTCAGTTAATTTTGCTATTAATTAGTTTATCAACGTAAATTAACATAACAAGATATGGATAATTTTTAAAAATAAAAATTTCAAATGGTATGTTTTACCCCAAAAAAATAAAATGCTATTTTTGAAGGTCAAAAGTTAGTTTTGTTAACTTCTCACAAAAAAACTACTTGAAATACTAAAGGCCAAAACACTACTCAACAAATTAATTTATCGAACAATCAAATTAATGCTCCGTTTAATTCTTAGAAAATTTGATTAAAAAAAAGTTAAATAACAAAAAATGGAGTTGTATAAAAAAGTATTTACTTGACAATGACATGAGACTTTGCTACAATATTTAAAATATCACATTTTTAAAGGTAGTTAGGATGTGTCATTTAGGCAGGCCCGTAAACAAGGTGTGTTACAGCGAAAAAGAAGTATCTTATACTAATAATATTATGTATCATCGGGTAAAAAAAAAAGAAAAGAAAAAAAGAGAGTTCAGATAATATATCCCTAATTTCTTACCCATATTATACCAAACACGTATGAATCTTCACAAGGGAACAAAGAAAACCCAAACACTAGAAAATTGGAAAATAATAGAAAAAATTTAGATAGTTATCTGCTGGTCCAATGATTACAAGGTATTTAAACAGTTATCGGCTATGTAAATTGTTAATTTCACCGAATATGATCTTAGTATTTGAACTGTTATTGAAGTTGCGTTTCACGTTGCAAGGAGTTTGGAGTATTTATGAAAAGCTAATGAAATTAGTTTTTGGCATTTTGAAGGCAGTTTTTTTGTTTTCCTATGGTTAAAAATGCCATTTATTATTATTTTTTTGACAAATTATCCATAGTAGTTGTCGCCAATTTATTGCCGATGTTTTCTTCAACTATTTGGCTAAACAATTATCCAATAACAACTAAGTTTTAACAGTTATATTTTAGTACCATAATTGTAACTTGTATGTAATATGAATAAATATCACTATAAAAAGTTAAATTTATAGAATAGGAGTATATGATAAATAAGAATGTAAGCGCATTTTTGTAAAAAAAAAAAAAGACATGTTGAATCGATATTTGAATCAGTTACAATATTTAAGTCTTACGTTTAAATGCTTATCATAGTAAAAATAGTCAAATATATTCTTAACATTCATTGTAAATACGAACTTGATCGTTCTTGTTCTTATTGATTTCTTATTATCCATATTTCACCCTGTAAATTTGGACCATTAAAAAAAAACCTAAACAATCAAAGTCAATTCTCATAAAAGAGGAGACCTTGTTTACAACAAAGTAAAACTCTGTTCTACTGGTGATAACTGTTAAGAAAAGCCTCCAACAACAAAACAAGAAAAACTCGAACACCAGAAAATTGAAAAAAAAAAATGCAGAAAAATCCAAAAAACAACAAAAAGGAATTTTTCTGAGGTGGAATTTTCCACAAATTTGAAGAAAAAAAAAATGCAGAAAACCCCCCCCAAAAAATGACCAAAAGGATTGTTTTTGAGGTGGGATTTTGCGTTACTGCTGTCTCTCGTGATACCTGCTCGGTTGAGCTTCCTGCTATCTTCTATACGCGTACGCGACGCTCGGTTTTACTTCATTACCCAAGTAAATGGAAACAAGCAAATAAATAAAACAGAAATGAAGAAGAAGGGGCAGCACACTGCTTGATTTTGATTGGATCTCAATAGTATTTTTGAACTTTTGATCAAGTTTGGTGGAGGGAGGAATGTGATTCCATTGATCTCTCTTAATCATACCCAAGTCAAGGTTTGCTCCCTTTCTTTCTTTCTTTGCATCTGATTTTAGTTTTTAGCTTGGTTTTCTTCTTAATCTGTTGATTTCAGTGGTGGGTAACTTCAAATTGGACTCCTTGTTGCTGCTATTGGACTTATAATAGCTTCCCAATTGGGTTGCTTATGTGGGCAGTTTACTATCTCCTTTTTTCTTTCTTGGGGTTTGATTTTGTCTGGAATTTGGTTGTTAGTGAGGTTGAATGGGCTTTCTCTCTTTGTTGGGGGGGGGGGGGGGGGCGGGAATTGGGGTTGGGTTATCCCTTGCTTCTTTGATTGGGTGATTGATTACCCCAAGTGTGAATGATTGCATTAGGCTTACACCCATGCTGAAATTATTCCGGTTTTGGAATCCTGTTTGATTTGTATGTTAAGAAATGCTGTCCCGGGCATCAAAGGATTTGTATTCTGAACATACTTTGTACCCCTCAAACTTCAACCCCGCCCCCCCAATTGGCATTGTTGATTTTCGAGGTGCTTGTAAAATTTTCTGCCAGAATCATGTGTTCTAAATGCTTTTCTGGGTTCATTCTCCTTCCTAGGGCGCGTTTCTGAGTGACTACTTCATGTCAATTGCCCTACATGGTTTATAGCAGCTTATATAACAGTGGTTATGTCTCATCAGAAACAATAAGTTACATAGTTTTGCAGGTTTTTACCTAGATCATTTGTTAAAGATACATGTAAAATTTGAATGATACTCATGTGTATTTTTTTGCAATTTCTTTCTCGTCGAACTTTTACCACGCTGATTGATGGATTATGTGGTTTGTATTAGGTGGGAGAGATTTTCCAGGAAGCTGGATTTCTGTTCACTAAAATCAACATATCTGCTGCTAAGAGGGCAATGATAATTTGATTCAGAGGCATAATCCGCAAGACCTAAGGCGCTAAGCTTTCTTTAAGCTATTGTTGTTAATCTGAAGCTTTGTGGGGCTGCCGTTGTTAGCTTATCTATTCCATGGATTTGATTGAAGGAAATTCTCTGCTCTGAAAGGATTGGATGGACTTGTAAACATTTATTTTTCCGGGATCAAGTGTCACATGAACCTATGTGATGGGCAAGGAAAACCAGAAAGATTCAGTAAAAGAAGGAGCTAACAGTGGAAGCTCTTCGCCTATCAAGAGTGATAGCTCAAGGGTTTCCACTGCTTCACAGCTCAGTATAGAGAGGGAGTTAGGCTTACCAACTTGTCGTGTGTGCCAGTGTATTGAATCAGACAAAAGAGGAGATACTGTGCTGGGTTTTCTGGGAATCAGTCCTCCTCTGGACGAGTTAAGTGATGTCAAGGAGCAGTCCAAGCCTAACAGCAAGATAGCTCCAACAGAGTTTGTCAGCCCTATGGGTGAAGTTTTTGTCTGTAACACAGATGTAGAAATGGGCGAGTCCTGCTATAAGGATACATTGACTGAGCTTGGTTGTTCTTGTAAAGATGATCTTGCCCTGGTACACTATGCTTGTGCCCTAAAATGGTTTGTAAATTATGGGTCTACTATCTGTGAAATATGTGGCTCTGTTGCATCTAATATCAGAAGCGATGATTTCAGAAAGATCCTTGCTTCCTTGAAAGAATATGAGGCATTAAGGGAAAGGACAGCTACTGGGGTACCTAATGCGGCACAGATTAGTGCTAATTCCGGTGTAGATCCGGATGCGGTTGCAGCAATCAGGCGGCAGAGGCTAAGTGAGATTTACTTGTGGTTTAATCTGCTTGGTAATAACCATCAACATAATAACAGCAATGGCAACGTACCTGCTAGTTCACTGGCTATCACAGAGCAACCTTCAAATTTTGTCATTGAAGAGGTTACACCTACTCAAAGTCCTGCTACCAAATGGGCTGTAGAAGGAACGGGTATTTTGTTAGCCACGGGATTACTTACTGTTATTCTGGCATGGCTCATTGCTCCTCGGGTTGGGAGGGTAATTTTTCTTTAAATTTCTGTTATATGTCATGTGGTTGGCTATTCGTGTTCGTTGCTCTCTGAATATTATCCAAGACAACCACAACCATCTGTGTGGATTTTGCTGAATAAGGGTCTTATACTCTGATTCATTTGCAGGCAGCTGGGGGGGGGGGTTAATTTTAGAAGAGCTTAAAATATTTGGAAATGAATTACGAATGAGTTAGTTACTAAATGCTGTCTGAAAGTGGTTGTTCCCTGCATTAAGTCCAAAGGATTCTTGCTATTCTTTCCACCATGCGTGGTTATAAGTTGTCACCTATTATAGCACCTAATGCTAGGTGCAAGTCGTCTTTGGTTCGTCGAAAGGAAACACGTGTAAATTGCTATCTTAATGCAGTTCTATTCTGTATTACCGATTTACTGTTGTCCCTTTTGTCTTTGAGTATATGAACTTTCCGTAATATGTGAAAACATGTCAACAAATATATGCTGTGTCAAGTCATAGTCTTTTGCTTCATAATTAATTCCTAAATTGTTTGCAGAAAACTGCAAAGAACGGCCTTCATATTCTTCTTGGCGGTGTTTGCGCTTTGGCCCTTGTGGTCTTCTTTCGCTTTGTAAGTTGCTGCAGCCTTTTATTTCTTAAGATGTTCTATGCAGTGCATATATTTATTTATTTGTTTTTTTATTTTCACTTTCTTGATTTCGCTTTCAATTCATTGAAACCTTCATGCTAGAGTGTCTGTTTAGAAAGAGAAGCAAGAGTGGGTGTTAGTTGCTCTAGTTGATGAAGTATTTGGGGTGGTTAGCCATCACTAGGCCCTTGGGTTCGAACCATGTCCAGATTGGCTTTTGTACCTTTGTCACCCCCCCGCCAAAAAAAAAAAGGGAAAAAAGAGAGAGGAGAAGAAATCAGATACCTACTGTTATGCAAGCTATTCAAAGATGCTAAGAGCAGATTGAGCAATCTGACAATAACTAATATGCATCAGGTGCTGTATGTAATAATTTGTCATCAGTTCCTAGTATATGGTAGTTAATGAAAATAGCCATTTTATAGTTCTTAGCTCATGGGTCCTATTTGCTGTCTTGGCAATGTATAGCCATTTCTATGTTGGTAATGGTACATCTTTGTTTCATAATGTTGGATGCTCACAACATAGATGATGTTGGCAACAAAATCTCAGCTCTTTCTTGTATTTGGCCCTTTTGTACATGGGTGACATCCCTTGGTGTTCTTTTAATATACCTCTTGACTACTTATCAAAAAAACAAAACAAAACAAAATCTCAGCTCTTTCTTACTGCACCAATCATGTGGCATTACTGATCAGATGTAAGGTGTCATGAAATATTGTTTCTTACTCCTGGTCAGGTGACTGTAAGTCTAGTAGCTAAACCATTCGATTCTCTTTATCTGAATGACCTGTTGGGGCTTGAACATGGGTGTAGACTCTTTAACCGTTCATTTTAAATGAAAATTTAGATTTTGCAAAGTGGCCTAGTCTGGTTCCTAGTCTTTTCTTGGGTAATTGACAATGCGATATGGTTGCGGGAGAGTACACTCCTATAGATCATGATGTGATGGCTTTTAGTCTGAATTTGATCAGAAGAAGGGAGGAAAACGTGTCAGAGACTGGTGCAAAACACCACTTCTAAACCAAGAATTTGTGAAGGGGCATAAGATATTTGTGAACGCATAACCTGCCGGTAAACAAGAGGCTATTCTTCATCCCTGCAAGCCTTGCCCCTTCTCTGTTTTCTGATCTTTTTTTCTCCATGCCTTTTTTCCCTCTTTGTGTGTGTGTGTGTGTCTTTTGTTTTTTTGGGAGGGGGGTTGGTTCCGAAGGGAGATACAAGCGCTGATTCAGGCAGGATTTGAAACCTGCTCTCTGTTCCAGCGTGAGAAGATTTATCGGATAAGTGAGCTGACACCCAGAAAAGCCACCCTTTTAGGTTACAAATTACGGTTTACAATATCAGAGTGTCACTATTGTGACAAGGCTTCTATTGAGCATTGGGGGGGGGGGGGTTGTTTTATGATTCTCGTTATGAATTGACCTGTCTTTCAAAAATTTGCAGTTTGTGTTGACGAGGATCAGATACGGACCAGCACGATACTGGGCAATCTTGTTTGTGTTCTGGTTTCTTGTGTTCGGTATATGGGCATCTCGGACACACTCTACTCATGGAACCTGATAGCTGTTTCTTTTTGTCAATCTTCTAAAGACTGTACAGATTGCAGAAATCTCCGTTGTTTCCGTACAAATCACATTCTCCTTCGAATTTTCAGTTAAATTTTTTGGCAACTTTTTCCAGTTAGTTAGACATGAAATTCCATGGAGTATTAGATTACTTTCATTTCATGTGCAGAAAATTTCCCATCATGTCAGCTATGTTGAAGCCAGAAATAAGAGTAATTACTTTGCCCAAGCATCTATTCTCGACAGATTCCAGCACTGTGTTACTTTCAATTTATAACCATTACAACTTTAATGATCATATTCATATCTGTGCCGATGCAAAAGATAAAGCAGCAAAGTACATGAAATGCGCCATTTTTTGCCTATGCCAAAAGCTAACCCTAGCTTCTTGGCCCACCCATTTTCACTCAATCATACCATACAATCACACAATTCATTAACTTCAACTCAGGCAGGAATGACTGACATAAACTTGACAAGAAGAAGGTACTAGCAAATCAACTCAACAAAATTAACTTGTGTTCAATTGTTTGATCTAAAATTAGATTCGACTGAGACCCAAAATAACACAACCCAATTTCACCCGAATTGAATTTTCTAGCAAAAATGTCGCGTTTTCATGATAAATTAGTTATTACCCAAGACTGACATACCTGACTCTGATATGACACAAAACGTGAATGCCTTGATCTAGCTCAAACATTCCGTCAACTCGTTCTACTAATTCAACCATCAATATTCACTGGCTGAATGACAAGTCTGTTTTATCTAATTATCATCACAAGTGGCATAATCCATTTTGGCAGCAACTCTTTTGAGCAGCCAGACACTTAGCTATTTCAAAGGACTCGAATAATCAAATTCAGTGCCAAGTTTGATCACCTGCTTGAAAATATCCACTGCTTCCTTCAATCCTTCAATACAATAAAAGAGGACAGCACAATTGTAGCTTAAGAGCTCTGTCAGAAGCCCTAGTTTCCTGCCTATTTTCTGAAACATGCATAGCTTCATTGCTGACAAAAACCCATTTGCTTCACCTCTTTCCTGGTAAACCTTGAAAATTTTGTTCTGCTTTCTAACTATGGATAATTTGCTGTAGAGGTTGATCATACAATTCAAATAATATACAACTTCAACATTCTTGTGTGCGAGCCTAATTATATTTGATCCTCCTATAACCGATTAAATTTTTATTAATTACATGTAGACACTGAAACATGTTGTACCTCATAATATATTTACGAGAATTATCGAGCACTATTGTTAGGACAGACAGATCTTTGATCAAGGGTTAAGTGCTTGCTTGGTTGATGAGGAATTCAAGTTTATCACATCTGTAACAATGATAATCTGGAGTAGGAGTAGATTTGAGAAAGATGACAAAGCTTTATGGCTGTTTTTAGTCTGTCCAATGTTAGTGACAAATGACCAAACTAGTCCATATTGTATCATACATACAAACAATATTGTCAGGTTGAAATCCTTACAAGTTAAAATTGCGCATATTAACGGGTCAATAAATCCAAAGTTTATCGAGGGGAATAAAACTAAACCTCGAGTTTTGAATTGATATGTTAAGCTGCTTGTATTCCCCAACTGTATTATTTCAATTCTCGAAAACAAATTGAATGATATTTACACAAAAATCCGACTCCAGTTTCACGTTGGCTTATTCACCAGTTTATATGCAAATTTGATTTTGGTTTGGATTTTAAATACAAATCTATCTGCCCTAGGAAAGGGAGCAAAATATTGTTGGAAAAGAAGCATTTCATGAACAGATACTCTCTTTTCTGTGGGGTTTGGGGTTTTACAGAAACACATAAACAGGAAAACCAGTGCAGAAGAAAAGGCATTTTGGCTTTGGCAACTGGCAATCAATGTGCAGAGCATTACCAACAATTCTGAAGACTTTTCTCTCTCTCTGAAACCGTAATCGATCAGATCCTCTCAGTCTCTCTCTTCCCCAAATTCCGGCGACGATGAAGGGAATCTCGACGGCGGAGGACTTCCCCCTCCCTCCTCAACATCCTCGTCCGCATCCACCAACTCAGAGGAAGAAGAAAACGAGGGAGTTGCCTAATCTATCCAACTGCCATTGCTGCAATCGCCGAGTCAATTGCACAAACCCTAGAAATCGGCTCCGAACCCTAACTAGCGACTGGCGAATCATCCTTCTCTGCAATTCCTGCTACAACCTTGTTGAATCATGCCAATTTTGCTCGTACTGTTTGACTGGTCTTTCGCCTTCAACAGCAGATTCGTTCTTCGAGTGCAAACGATGTCATCGTCGGATTCATAGAACTTGCCTTTCCATGTTCTCGTTTGGTCCAGGTAACGGCGGTGATTTCTCCGTTTGTTTTGATTGTTGGGTTCCAAAATTGCTTGGGAATGATTATAGTAGGATTTGTGAAAGTAGACCTAGGAAAAAAGCTAAGAAAGAGGCTAAGATTTGTGGGGATTCAACCTCTTTAGAGAGTTCTAGGGTTTGTGATTCCCAGGATAGGGATAAATCTTTGGAGGAGATGGTGAATGAAGCCAATGTTGTGGCTCAAAAGAAGTTTGCTGTGGCTGTTGAGGCCAAGGACAAGGCTGTGGCCAAAGCCGTGGTTGCGAGGAAGGCTGTGGAGCTTGCTAGTGGTGTTTTGAATTTTGTTTCTGCAGATAGGGGTGGTGGTAATCGTGGGGGCTCGGTTGTAAATGATGATGCCCAATTGGCGATCCAGTTGCATAGAGCGATGAATAGTTCTCCTAGGATCTCCAGGAACTCATGCTTGCTGAATGCTAGTCATGTGAATGTGTCTGTGGTGAATGGAAATGCCAATTTGGAAGCTTTGCAATCACAAACAGCGGATAAAATGTGTTTTTCCACGGCGTTTAATGTTGAAAGTGATGCTAATACTCTGGACATAGATTCCTTCTCGTGCAGAGAGCAAAGTGGATTATGCTCCGTTGAGGCTAGAAAAGATTTTGCGCAAAAGATTGAAGAAACAGATGGTCAGAAGCGCAACATACCATCAGATTCAAATGATTGTTTGATTACATATAGCAGGAAGAGGCAAGCATCGCAAGATGGAAGGTCCAAGGAGCCTGATGGTCTTTTAAGGATGTATAGAAGGAGGCTATCACATGTTGAAAGGCGTAATGCAGAGCGTAATCATTGTTTTCGAACTTATCACAGGAGGCTCTCCACAATGTCACATTGTAAAAACAACATGGTGAATGGCGGATTTAACCTTGAGCGTGGAATCCTAGCTCCAACTTTTGCTTTGAATTGTTGTGAGAATCCAAGTGTTTTTGCTGATGCTTCTTAGTCTGGTTTGAATCTTTTGTGAGCTCCAGTCTGCTTGCATTGTTATGAGAATCCAAGAGTTTTTGCCGATGCTTCTTAGTCTGGGTTGAATCTTTTGTAAGCTCCAGTCTGCTTTGTGCAAGCTGTCCCTTCTCAGCTTCGAGTCTTCCTGATCCTCTAGTACAAGAGGAGATGCTTTCTGAAGGTACGGCTTCCATTTAGTTCTTGGTTCTTGATTACCAATGCTATTTTGCGTTCTATACTTCTATATGGTCTTTTACTGTCATGGTGTAGTTTTGTCATTTTTAAGCATTGTTTGGCATCATGGAAGGATTAATTACCTGCAAAAGTTGTCACTATTGTGGCGTTCTCTTCTGGTTTAGGCTTTTAGGGTTCTGACCTACATACAATAGAAATTGTATGATATGTGCTTGGTGGCGTTGCTTGTATAATTTTTGTAAGGGCTTAGTTGTCCAACTTGAGCAATGTGCTTTCTGCACTTTAAATCATGACTTCCAAGCCTAGATAGTGGGAGGGGTGGGATTAGGTAGCTGTAGTAGCCACTGTAGCCTTCATTCAAGTCTTGCAATCCATGGTAGGTATTCTTCCTTCTCATGGGCAATCACAAAAATAAGAGGTTGCAATTGGTGATGGCAAACACAAAATGTTGCTTGATCTTCTTTGAGGACAAGGGTGCAATTTTACAAATGCTGAATCCTTGGAAATAGAGTACATTTTGTGCTGCACTTTGGGTCAGATCACTTCCAAGAACTCCTTTGAGTGCATTCCATGCCTCTTATGTATCTCACATCAAATGGTTCACATTTTCATTCAAGAATCCTATAAGCTGTTCTACTTACTCAGAACCCAATTTACAAGAATCCTCCAGAGGAACTTTTTGGAATCTTGTCCATATGAAAATTTTTAGGAGTGGCAACACCATCCCCATGTACTCGCAATGCCATACTCTAATTGTCTTTCATTTGCTGCTTTCTTTTGATGCTTTAGCTTGTCAACTTTATAGATGTGTTTTATCCTAAATATGATTATCCTCCCAAGTCTATGATGGTTTATATTTTGCACTCCCAGAGGAACCACATGCTAATCAAAGTATTCTAGCCTAGGCAGAGGGTGTTGCAGCCTTAGAGGGTCAAAGGAAGTATTCTTACCGTTAGCTTCTAGATAGACTATTTCCATTGACTCCTAGATTGGAGATTTTTTGATTGTATATCAATCCACGAAAAAAGTAATACAGGGCATTTTATTGAGGAACTTTGCTTTAGTTTATTGTAATGCCAAAATGTGGACAAATTTGTGAATAGCTTATCAAACTAACGGTTTACATGATATTAATTGTGGAGAGCATGAATGATAGAACGGAAATAATTGGTGCACTACCCCACCGAAAAAGAAGTATAGGGCAGTGTTTTGCTTTAGTTTATCATAATCCAAAATACGGACAAATTTGTGAAGAGCTATTAAACTAAAGGTTTGCATGATATTCATTGGGAAGAACATGAATGGTAGATGGAAATGAACTCCACGTACTTTGCTTTGGTGGGTGATGAAGATCCATATCTCATTGGCTACAACTTTTTGAGGTCCTTTTTGTGCTATCGCCTATTTAAAACTAAGGTGTAAGGGACCGTTCTTTTCCCTCAAAATGTTTCAGGACTCCTGTGGATGGTTCATGCACATCCGGGCAGTTCCACTTCCAAACCGTCTCATAAGTGGCAAAATGTCAAGGGGCTGCAATTTCTGAGCTTACAGGTTCTATCATTACTTATTGCTGGATTGTGCGACCAGCGAGGTTAATCTGATAGAATGGAGGTATGTTATCAGTTGCATTGCAAGGCCACTCTGCACTATAAATAGTGGAACTTTCAGGTTGTAGGCATATACTAGTTGTCTAGCCATAGATCAACTACCTATTCTCCAAGTCTCTTCCGATGATAAGCTTTTGAAGCTTGTGCTGGTTGGAGGAAATTTTTTGTGATTGACTTTTAGTCTGGTCATCTTCTTTTAGTGATAATATGAAGAGTGGTAGATAATGAGCCCTTATCAAACTTTGATGAAGGTTGACATTTGGGAGTCTGATACAAGGATTTTAAAGTTTTGGGATGGATTGGATCCTTAGTGGAAGATGGTACTATTATTGGCTGCTGATATATAGACATAAATGAGCCCTTTTGGCTAATGTGTCTGGTATTGGTCCAATAAAGGAGCACCGAACATGTATTAATGCAATGTGAACTTGCCAATTTGATTCGGAATAAACTGTTTGGTGTTTGGGAAGAGTTGGGTTGGCCAACAACTTATGGAACGTTGAAGCATCACTAAATGGAATATGTTGGTTTTGGGAGCAGTAAGGATTTGTAACTTCCTGTTGAGCTCGGCTTTGTTTGCTCTAATTCTGCATTCGTAGTTATAGATGAATAGTTGTATTTTTGAATAAGGAAATGGATTGTTATTCAATTTGGGAGCAGCTTGGTTTGTTTTCTGTTTTCCACCTTTTGGGAGTTTAACGCTGGAGTTCTCCGAGGAAGTTTTTGGTTAAGTGTTACTGCAATATGGGGATTGCTTTGTATCCATGTGTTTTTAATAGGTTCTCATTGTCTCAGATTGTAGGTTGATATTCTGTTCTCTTAGTATAACTTTTCTTTTCTTTCTTTCTTTCTTTCTTTCTTTTTTTAAGTTTGATATCCAGCTAAGAGTCATTGAGTTTTGAGATTGTTCAGCAAATCTTGGGTTGGCAGAAACATAACTTTTTGCAATGCTCGTTGAATTTCCTACTCAGATATTGTATGTCAATTTAAGAACGTCACAAGTAGCTGCCTATCATTGTTGAGAATGATCTTTGTGTACATGTGATCTAAATTATTATAGGCTTTTAAAGGATTTTCCTTGTTTTTGGTGTAGAGTTGACATGTCCAGTTTTTCCTAGTTTCAAGTGCTGGAAACCTAGTCCTTAAGTTGAAACGATGATTCAGCATCAGTTGTTTACGGAGCTGTGCTTAGGGCAGAGTTGGGGCTAAAAAGTAGGTTTTTGTTTGTGTTTTGTAAATCTCCCAGTAAGGAACTTTACGTTATTTCAGAGAGGTAGGGACCTACTGTCACTCTGTCACCGTCTTGTTAAGCTCCAAAAGGACCAAACGATGTTGTGAATTGTGAGGATCCACACATCATTGGCAAAACTTATTTGAGTAGTTTTGCATTCCACCGGGTTGTCGACTTTCTATAGGTGACATAGGATGACAATGACGACAGACAAGGGTCCATGAGATACTTGGACTTGCCATTTTGTTAGCAAAGCGTGTGCTGGACAACAAGGTGCAGATAGGCATCGGTTATGCAGCGCTGATCTTAGTTTAAAAAAGAGCGCCCTAGGCGCGCCTAGGCACAGAAAAGCCCGTAGCCCCTACCTTTGCGCCTTGGAGAGGGTCAAGCGCAGCCCATTCATTAGGCGCGTTCTTTTGGAGCTTTTTTGGGCTTTTTTCCCAGGCGCAGGGCGCGCGCTTTTGGGGCTTATTAGATCTTAAGGTTCTGTTTGAAAAAAAAGGGAAGAAAAAAAAGCAAATCATACTTTACAAGGCCCGACTGCTTCAGACATTCATCATTCGAGCCTTCTCTGCTCTGTACTCCTTCAATGCAGCCAGTCCAGCGCAAACCCTAATCTTTGCAGCCATGTACGTGTTCTCTACTCCTTTGTGCTTTCAATTTTCCATCCTCCTCCTCCTCCTCCTCCTTCTTCTCTGTCAGTCGAACCCCATGGAAGGGGATTCGAGCTCTCTTCTTTCTTTCTTTTTTTTTTTTAAGCTTCATAGGTTCCAGGCATAGCGCTGGCGTGCTGCTACAGTGCCCACCTGCCCAGACCCCTATTTCTCTTCTTCTCTCTTCTTTCTCTCTCTCGAAGACCCCCTGTCTAAATACCCCCCTCTCTGTGTAATTTCACGGGCAGCATGCCTTAAATTTAACTTGAAGGGTTTATGTGTTAATTTGTAAACTTTAATTATTGTTTGCTTTGTTTAATTGATTGTTTGTTTTTTTTTTTGGTTGAAAATTGTAGTGAACTCATTTGAGGTGTTGATTTTTGGATTGAATCACTTGAATGGAGGATTTTCAAAGAAATATGGTTTGGGAATGATTTTGGAGCATTTTATAGTCGAAGTGTGCCTCACGTCTGAAAAGCCTGCGCCTTCGCCTCGAAGCCCGCGCCCCGGGCTCCTGGATCCTTTGCGCTTTTTTGCTCCTCGGGCTTTTTTAATCTAAGGCGCTGATATGTATCCATACTCTTAGAGAGGCAAGGATGAAAAAGGAGGAGTGTATGTAGTGGTCCTTGATATTTAAATGCCAAGTATTGGTAACCACCCCCCCCCCCCCCAACCACCCCCCAACCCCTGCGGGAGGGTAAGTGAGTATGGTTACTGAATTTAAGATTTCTTAAAAAAATTACAGAATGTTCTTGAACAATTAACTTTAATTGTTTTTCATGTTATGGGTCCCTACTTCCTATATCCATGACTGGATTCTTCCTGTGTCTTGTGCTTGCCGCTTGTGCTATGATGGGTTGGGCACTGGACTTGAATCTATACCCAAATTGTAGATCACAATTGCATCCATGTAACTAGCCAGCGATGCACCAACCTTTTGTTTGGCTGATCTTTGCTGCCATTTTGTGTGACATACTAATATGTTGGTGGTTTATTCCTTCCTCTGCCCTAGAGGCGAAAGAAATTTTACTGTGTTCATGCTAGAAAATGAGTGGTGTCGATGAGGGATGTTGAGTGGTGCTCTTCTTTTTCATATTGCCCTTTGTTCTTGCCCCATATACTTGTTGGGGTTCCATCCTCATTGTTGTCATCTTTTAGTTCTTCAATATCTTTCTTTTGGTGATCAATAAGTTTCTTTGTTCATGTTTGTGTTGTATGAAGTGTACCTTGTGTAGAATCACGATTCATGAATATGTAATTCATAATACTCCTTGATCTTCAAATGGATATGGTGGGCACCTCCGTACATTTCTACCACTTCTTTTGTGGTGCTTGTTAATGGTTCCCCAACCAACATCTTTTTTGCATCACTAGGATGATCCTATCTTACCTCTCCTTTTCATTCTTGTTGTGGAAGTCTTGAGCAGAATGTTGTGTAGTGCAACCCAAGCCAGTCTTATTGCTGGTTTTCTGTGGGAGGCTTATGCGTGGAAATTTCTTACATCCTTTTTGCATATGACGCAATCATATTTTGTAATTAATGAGTGTGAGCAGATTATTAATCCTCACTATTGTATCCTCATGTGGTTTGAGGCCATTTCAGGTTTGAGAGTCAACCCTTCTATCTTGCCTATGGGGAAGCATTCACGCACTTGCAGGATTTTTTTACCCTTTTTTTTTGGTGTGGTTTGGTTTTCCTCCCATTTTCTTACCTGGTGCAAATTCAAAGAGAAGTCCATTTGAAAACTAGTCTTTGAGAGGGTTTATAAAAGACTCTTTGGTTGGAAAGCCAGGTATCTCACTAAAGGGGTTAGATTGACACTCATCAAAAGTGTCCTTTCTAGTATTCCAACCTACTTTCGTTCACCTTTTCCCGTTTCTTGTTTAGTGGGAAATAAGTTAGAAGCCATTCCAAGTAGCTTCTGGTGGGGTCTACGGGGAAGATTGTAAGTAGCACTTGGTGAAATGGAACATTGATAGCCAACCTTTTGCTAAAGGTGGCTTAGGCATTAAAGACTTCACTATTTTAATGAGGCTCTTCCTGGCAAGTGGTTATGGAGGTTTATGTTTGAGAAAGAGAAGCTTTGAAGAACCATGGTCAAGGCCAAATATGGGGTGGAAGGTCTTAATTAGATTCCGAGTGAGCAAAATGGAAGTTATGGTGTTGATCTTTAGGAGTTTATTACTTGAGATTGGGAAGGATTTTTCTCCTGCCTTACTTTTGATGTGCGCAATGGCTCCCCCATCTGTTATTTCCATCCATGATGGTGCGATGGTGTTCCTTTGAAGGATTGTTCTATGCCCTTGCATTGGATAGGGATATAGGGATGTGTGTGTCTCTGATTATTTAGAGCATAACTCTTCTTCAGTTGTCTGGTCTCCCCTTTTTTTGTTCGTGATATATTCCCAGATGATGATAATGTGGCTCAGTTTTTCAGGGTGCTTGGCGGGTTTATTTCAACGACGACTCCTACGATGTGGTTAGATGGAACCTTATGCCACTGGGAAATTCACTATGAAATCTTACTTTCAGCACCACCTCTTTTCCTCGGTGGGCATGCATCATCTTCTTCTCCATATTGCGGTTTCACCCTTGGAATATTATTTGGAAGTCCCCTTTGACGGTCTTTTTTGGGGGGGGGGGTTGTGTAGGAAGCTTTCCAATGCAAGATCTTAACTTGTGATAACTTACAAAAAAAGGGTAAAATTTAGGTCAATACGTGCTCCATGTGCAAAGGTGATTTAGAAGCCATGGACCATGTACTCCATTATCCAGTTGCTAGAAACCTTTGGGAATCAGCTTGGAGCTGTTTGGATCTTCACTGGGTGGTGGCTTGCACAAGGAGACATCCATTATTGCCTTGTAAAAGGTTTTTCCAGAAGGAAGGTTAAACATAGAGTTTTATTAGTCTTTCGTGGGATGCTTTTCCAGTATCATCTTTTGTATGTCTTCCCTTTATTTATGAATATATTACCTTTTCCGTATCCACAAAAAAAAAAAAAAAACTCCTTGATACTCAACTTTTCATGCCCTTGAAAATAATTTCTAAAGCTGAGGTGAAGTGTCTTTGACTCTTTGTTGATGAGATACTGTTTGTGAATACCTTTGATGTTGATGAGAACTTCAGGGTTCAGGCAACATATTGTGCCTCTTTGTTAGGGGAGAGAGCATATCCCCAGAGGAAGGTATTTGTGGGTGGTAGATTTTATGGCGGCTCATCAGTAGCTACAAAGCTTTCTCGGGCATGAAAGTTATCTTTTCATGATATTGTTGGAATTTATGCTCTTGAAAGTCTGGACCCTTGCTCTCACTCCCTTTGGCAGAATGGCTTCAGGATGTTGGCGAGTATTTCTTATTCTTAGTTAGATCCTTTTGCTTTTCCTAAAGTGTGTCGGTTTTCGTGAGCTGTATTTAGTTTTATTCTCCTTCTGGTGTGAGGCATGTGGTTTGGTGCATTTAGCTTCGTTTGTTTAGTAGTTACGGTAGTATTTATCATCAAAATGGTAAGTGAACTGTATGTGAACAAGCTTAGCTGACGGAGATCAAGGAGATTCTGGTGGAGCATGATTTACATTACGAGTTGTTCGAGGGATTGAGTTAATGGAGAATTTAACAAATCTTTAGAACACCCATGTTAGCTAAGCTAAAGAGTATGGTTGAATGTATGACTCCTATGTATTTTCCTTTAGATCATACCTGCTTGGTTAGTTCCTACCTATGATACCTGGACTCTCCATTTTGCCTCACCGTACCCGTGTCGGAGACGACACTCTACAGATAGGACATGGGATCCTTATCCAAACTCTAAAGCAGCAAGGGTGGCAAAACTTAGGAAGATATGGTCTTTTTCTTTCTTCCTTCACTATTGTTTTAATGGATCTTTAATGTTTAACCATTTGGCAAGTTGACAACCTTGTAACTATTGAAATACTCTAGGAAGATTAACTTGAAATTGCAACTTCCATATGTAAAATTATGAGTCCTCATATCTGTGTCCAAATTTTGGACGGTGTCCCTGTGTCCTAAAGTTAGAGCTTTGACGAGTCGGATATTCGGATCCGTACCTGTGTCCGACACCCCATATCCGAGTCCATGTAACATAGGTTCCTGCTATGAATGACATGTAACAAAAGCAGAAGTTCAATCTTTGCCCTTTCAATAGAATGCAGAGTTTGTAGGGATTTAAGTTATTCTTCTGTTATGAACTCAAGTCTTACGGTAACTGGATGGTTTTTAAGGATTTTGCTGTTACTTTCACCTGTCTTTGGTCTGTCTCTCATTGTTAAGGCCCTGGTTTCTTTGACTTTTTTTGTCTGAAATTATTTTGAACTGAAGTGATTTGAATTAATTATGATCTTATTTGCTGAACTTATTCTGAACTTGTTTATTGAACTTATTCTGAACAAATTTATGAACTTATTTGCTGAATTCCAAACCAAACTTATCTGAATTTATTCTTCAAAAATGAGTCGAAGAGAACGGCCAGTATGAATAGAGGTGAGCAAGACAGGAAACCAAAAAAATACTCTTTGAAATTTTGAGATCAGAACATGGGATCTCTGATTTGGTCACCCTTCCTTCAGCCAAAATAACCGTCAACCCTTCTATGTCAGGCCAGCCCTTGTAGGACTTAAGATCTACTTTCTATTTTGGTATACCTTCAGTTCTTCATAGGCATCTTAAAATGCAAACAATTTGCCCTTTCCCCCTATTCTCGGATAACAGAGTATATGTTTGATGTAGAGCTGAATTACTGATGTATTTTGACGATTCTAACAGATGTTGGATGTTTCCATCTCTCCTGCTGGTTCTTTCTGGGTCTAAAATGGGTTTTCATTTTCCAGGGTTGCTCAAGCTTTGTCCTGGTCTCTCAAAAGTGGAATTTTGTGGCTAAGAAGCATGCAGAAAATGAGGGCAGGTGGCTTGCATCCACAAAAAGCAACCAAAGGATTTTTGAGAGTAGTCTTATTGTAGAGCTTCGCAAAATAGCTTTATTGTGGATATAATGTATGTGGAAACTCCGGGTGAGATTTGAGCTTCATTCTTCCGTGACATAACTTATACCATTGATTAGGATTGTAAACTATTTGAAAATATACATGAAATCAAATGCTTCCCATGAGGGAAAAGGTTTGGTGTTCTTTCCCAAGATACCATGGATACTTTCCGTTTGTACATGGGTCTCATGGAACTGGCCTCTCTGCAATTGTGCGCATGTGATGAACGCCTCTCCTTCCAAACCTTGTTGTTCCTTGGGAGGGAGCGTATTGAGTGGAATTGAGGGTAATTGTGTGGTGAAATTGTTACAATCTTGCTGCATGCAAATATTTCAAGTGATATTTCAGGTGGATAAGGAGAATTTTCATGCGCTTTTTATGTCATGAATACATTCACCTTTTTCAGACGACATTTGATGTTCCCTCTCAAAATCGATGTCAGTATTTAAATTGACAATTGGACATCATGATGGAAGTAATAAGAAAAAATTTGTGCTATGCTGAGGTTCTCCCACCCACCCCCTCCACATTTGGAAGGAGTGTATTAAGCGGAATTGGGGTCATTGTGTGGTGAAATACTTGCTGTATTGATGCGTATGAATATCTTAAGTGCATAGGAGAATTTTTCATGTTCATTTATGTCATGGATACATTCGTATTTTTTTGAAGACGTATGTTGCTCCCTCTCAAAATCAATGTCACTATTCTAATTGACAATTGGACATCACCATCGAAGTAATAAGAAAAGTTTTGTACTATGTCGAGGTTCTCCCCACCCCCGCTTCTAGGAGGCAGGAGTTTGGGAGTTGAATGACATTCTTTTTTAGAACTTAAATAGATGTAACTTGTGTAATTATAGATGTAAAGAAATGCCACGTACGCCTAACCACCCCAAAAAAAAGACACTATTTATGTAGGACTTCAAGCAATTGGCTTGCTATATGTAATGGAACTTGGCAACGAGGGGAGGAACCTAAAGAAGGAACAAAGTCGTGAAACTGAATATTTTTCTGATGGCCTTTTTTTTGGGGGGGGGGGTGATGGCAATGCCCTTGGTTTACCCACCGCAAAGACAAATCCCCAATGCAATTACCCTTTAATTATGATTTTCCCTCCTTGCAGAGATTGGCCTTTACTGTTATACATGCACATATGGAGCTTCATACACTGTGGTACTTGCTTGGGATCAGAAGATTAACATTGCACAGGTATGTGTTATTACTGTATGATTATACTACTCAACTATTCTATAATAATTCCCTTAATCCATGCCGTAATTTTGTTAGGATAGTGGATCACTTGGGCAAAGAATGCGGTATACAACCTCGGTTTGCCTTTCTCCTCCATACTTCTCATTCAAGCATACTCTAAGATTTCTCGGTAGATATTATAAATTGTAAGTGAGTAGTCCACCGGTAACAAGTTTTTCTTGGAACTTAAAATTACGGACTATTAAATTACGAATGAGGAGCCCTAAGGGCATCAGGTTTTTCTTAAAATGTAAAATTACTGATTGCGAAGTACGGTGGTTAATTGTTAGCTGATAATTAAAAAAATAAATAAAATGAGAACGGAAGGTTATTGGTAAAACTTGACAGCTAGGCAGCCAGTGGATCATTTATATTGGGTCAGGGATGGAGAGCCCACTTCAAACATTGGGATCTTTTTGTTTTTGTTGTAATAAAAGAAATTCTTATACCAAAAATGTCCTTTCAAAGAAGCTTTCAGGAAATTTCCTTGTTTTGAAAGCACTATCCACTAGCGGATTGCCATTTTCATAAACACGTTTTTAATATGTGAAAAGCTCCTTCCCCTTCTCGCTCTCTATTGAAAAAAAAATTTGTTAAATTATTCTCTGAAATCCTTACCTTTTAAGTTTGTCATTGAAGATAGTTCTAAAACTGCGATATAATATGATTGTTTTAATGTAGTTTTCTCATTGAACAAAAAAACAGTAAAAAAAAAAAGGCAAGAATTGAACATCCTTAGAGAAGCAAAAGGATTGCACCGGTTAGGTTAGCTGCTTTCAGAGAAAATGATGGCAAGTCTTATTTTTCGTTGTGTAAGAGATGAAAATAACAATAATAATAACAATTTTCAATGTAAATTTCGATTTTGCAGAAATTAGAGAGATTCATATATAGTAATCGTGCCCATTATTAGTGTAATCTTGCTGCAGAGAGAGCGATCGTAGGAGAGAATGAAACCTGCCAAAATCAATCAGCTCTACTTATGTATTATTTCAAAAAAAAATTGGCAAATTTATTTTTGTGTGTAAATACAAAGTGACCCATCTTTTCAACGGTCCCCAAAAACTCAACTGTCAAAACCAAGCACGAGCTTCGGTGGACATTTCATGGCCCTTCTTCCTTCCCTCCTTCCTCCTCGCCCCACCAAAAACAAAAAAGAAAACAGAAAAAGAAAGGACAAAAATATCATAAAAGATCTAGCCTTTATTATGAGCCGTGTATTAAGAGTAAGAAACAGTGATGATGATGATGATGGAAGCTAAGCAGCATCAGGCACTGTGTCAGTTGCTGTTGCTGCTATTGCTTCTGGGCATTGCATCAATTGCTAAATCGTCATGTGTCAGTGATGAAATTGAAAAGGGTCATCAAACAATACTTTATGCAGCAATTGCATCTTCATTGTTGATCCCTAATCATATGGCTTCCTCTGTTGTGCTCCCCCTCTATGGAAACGTCTACCCCAGAGGGTAAAAATCAACCTTTCTGTCTCTTGTTTACATGTATTTTGGAATTTCAGAGCATTTTAGCTGTTGAGTTTGGTAATTGCTTGAATTTGCTTTGGTTTTATGGAGTTTGCTTCAAATTGGCTGTATGCCCTAATGAATTTTGTGATTTTTGGTGTGATTAGTGGTGCTTATGGAATGTGGGCTTGATAGTATTAACAAATTAGCAATCATGGGTGTTTGCCCAGTTGAATTCTCATATTTTTGTTGTGATTAGCAGCGCTTATGGAAGGTGGCTTGATAGTGTTGAGAAATGAGCAATCATGCTGTTTGAAAAGAACTTGATGGTGATTATGAGCATTTCATGGAATTGTTTAAAAACTGAGAATTGCATTGGGTTCTATGTTGCTGGGAGCCGGGTACATGAATTCGATGTGGGTGTGGAGTGGTATTAGTCTTTAGCTTGAAATCTGCAAGTGTCACATTGCACACAGGTTGCTAAGTGTTTGACGCATGTTTTAGGCCAGAATGAAGTGTGGAAGCGATATAGGTTGGATTTGTTAAGTGGTTTTGGGCAGTGTTATGTCGGCTCTTGGTTTTATTACCCCAGCATACACGTATTAGATAAATGACACTTGGACATTGGCAAGCCATATTGCCATTTCAACATCTCAAACCGAAATTTCCTTGCATATAACCAAGTTTGAACCTTGGACATGTATCTGAATCACAAGCTTGTATCGGAATCCAGTTAGCATAGGATTAGGTTGGCTTTGAATTTTGCATTTCGAATGAAGATTGATGTCGTAGTTATGGGCTGGTGTTAGGTATAGCCTTGATTGTGGTAGAGTCAATCTTCAGGATGACAGATTATTTGCTGCATTTGTAATCGCAAAATTCTTGCAAGAGCTCAGGCCCAAAAGGAAGAGCATTGAACGTTTAGTCGATCCTGTTTGTCCTGTCAACTCTAGAAAGAATCATGGGCAATGGTCATATTTCACCCTGAAACATAATTTTTGAATTCAACCTTTTATGTTTTTAACCACTCTGGCCCAAACTATGGGTTGCGAACATATCCGATCCTCAATAATTGATTATCCCTGCTGCAGATTTTACTATGTATCAATGAAGATAGGCAATCCAGCAAAGCCTTACTTTCTTGACCCTGATACAGGCAGTGATCTTACTTGGCTCCAATGTGATGCACCCTGCATCCGCTGCACAAAGGTAAGTCAAAGTGTCAAACTCACCCTCGTTATGGCTTGAAAGAGAACTTAATTCTTCTTCTAAAGACGATTCCTTTTTTTGCCATGATTTTTACCGCCTTCCATTTTAACTGTGTGCAAAATCATGTACTTCAATTCTTAAAAGTTCGTGCTTGTTGAAGAAGGGGAGAGGAGAGAGTTAAATCATGCTAATCCATACCCCCCCCACCCCCCAAAAACCTCCAAGGGGGTGTGGATTCCTCCTCGGAGATTCAGATGTGCAGTTTTATCCTTACAAGCAGAGAGGTTGATTCGGAGAGACTCAAAAAGCTTTCCTTAAAAATGTTTTGATGGGTTAAAACCTTTTTGTAAGGAACTAGAAAACAATAGCATTATATAATAGTTAAATCATGCTAATCTATACATAAAAATATTCTGCAGGCTCCTCATCCCCTTTATAAGCCCAGCCATGACCTAATACAATCTACAGATCCCCTTTGTGCTGCTGTGCAACCTCATTATCACAGACTTAAAAACTTTGAGCAATGTCATTACAAGGTCGAATATGCAGATGGTGGTTCGTCTCTTGGTGTTCTTCTCAGGGAAGTAATCCCTCTTAACTTCACTAATGGGCACAAACAAAGTCCTCGTCTGGCAATTGGGTTGGTATTTCTTGTTGTTTTCCTTAATATATTGTTTTTCTTTGTAAGGGTACAGATTGAGTTGGGGTTGGTTATCTTCATCTATGTTTGTCCAAATTCCATACACATCTAGATCCCACAATCCAAATTAAGTTTTATCCAAATATATTGTTACATATTCTTCATTATTCCAATTTCTTTAGATTTCAGGATTTTTTTTTGGGTTTTGGGGGGGGGGGGTGGTGTTAAAGGAAGCAAAATGAAACAAAACCAGATGACGTAAAAGTACCCTTACTGTATCTTTTGCAAATTGCAACCATGTTATATATCACGAGCTTGCATACTGTTAGTGCATTACTCTTTGTTCTCTGCAGATGTGGATATGACCAGATCCCAGGCTCGTCGTACCATCCCATAGATGGAGTACTTGGGCTTGGCAAGGGAAAAGTCGGCATAGTTTCACAACTCACTGAGCAGGGCCTTACTAGGAATGTCATCGGCCACTGCTTATGCGGCCAAGGAGGAGGTTACCTCTTCTTTGGGAGTGATGTTTATGATCCTTCCCATATAATATGGACTCGAATGTCTCATGATCACTCGTAAGACCATTTCCTGTTGCTCTGCTTTGCTTGGTTCCAAACTTTCGGTTTGACCATTTGATTGATGGCTTCCTTTTCAATGATTTATGTGAACATGTCTGTGGTGCCAGAAAACACTACTCCTCTGGACTTGCAGAGCTCTTGTTTGATCAGAAAGCTACGGGAGTAAAAAATCTTCTTGTGGTTTTCGATAGTGGGAGTTCCTATACCTATCTTGCATCTCAGCCCTACCATACACTTGTTTCTTTGGTGAGATTCTTGATCAATGACTTGAATTCGACATAAACCAGACATATAACTGATTACTAAACCCAAAAGGAGACTCAACTCACCCCAAATGCGACATGCAACCAATACTAAGATGGCATTTGACTGATCAATACCAATTGCATTTTCTTGAGGAGCCTTCTTGGACAAGCAAAAACTAGATCCAAAGATGACCCAAACCCAACAGAAATCTCAACTAGAAAATCCATCGAACTGTTCTAAGCCCTACGTGAAATTAGCCAACTAGAATGGCTCATTGCCAAGTCTAGTGTTGTGGTTCTGTCAACTCATGTGTTAATGATACTGAAGCTTGAGGTTGGCTTTTATTGTGCCTTCAAAACTAAACGTCTGGAAATAGATGGTACAAATTTTGACAGTCCAAAGGTGAATCCTTACAGATAACCAAACAGTTACAGAGTACCTCTCTAAAAGATGCAGTCGAGGATGACACACTTCCCGTTTGCTGGAAAGGTAAAAAGCCTTTCAGGAGCATCCGTGAAGTGGAAAATTATTTCAAGCCTTTGGCTTTAAGCTTTGGCAGCAGATGGAAATCTGCTGCTCGTTTTGATATACCGCCTGATAATTATCTTATCATCTCAGTAAGCAAACCTCAGAACCCTATTTTCATCAGTGAAGCTCTTTATATGCTTGATAAATTAGCAAAGATGAGGTTTCTTTTCCTTCTTCTTGCAGGAAAAAGGCAGTGTCTGCTTGGGAATTTTGAATGGGTCAGAAGTGGGGCTACAGGATTTAAATGTCATTGGAGGTATGAACTCCACGCTGTCTTACCCCCCCCCCCCCCTCCAAAAATTTTTTTTTGAGACATAAGGTCGATGTAGGTAGGATTTGAATTTTGAACCAAGTTCTTTGGGACTATACTTGCATCAACTTTTGATACGTTCAAATTAGCGATACTCACAAAACTCGACAATGTTGATGACCGGAGTTTGTTTTATGACTGTGGCTTGATGGCCAACTTACCCTCTTTCATTTGCAGATATCTCGATGCAAGATAAAATGGTAATCTATGATAACGAGGCAAAAAAGATTGGCTGGGGATTATCGGATTGTAGTAGGGTACCCAAAGGGGTAACAGTTGATTCATAGAGGCCGTTCATTGATTTTAAACATCAATTGTTCTAATATGTAAGCACTGAATGATGCAGAGATAAAGCTCTTAGGAGTCAATGAGTTGCTATGCAATTGTCTTTAATCCTTTTGTTGTAGTTTAATAATCGACATTGCTCAAATCCATAAGATACCAACATATTATATAATCATGTGTGTACCAAGGAAGCTTCAATTGGATGCTCATCTACCCATATATTTATTGGCCCACCCCATAGAGATAGGAAGTGGCTTGGACCCTGCAAAGTTTATATCATGTTCCGAGAAGCCACATAGACATATTTATATCAAAATATAAATATAAAATAAATACACGTAAAAAAAAAAAAAGAGGCATGCATGCTTCTGAGTGTGTAATGATTTGCATAGATTTTAGGTCAACTTATTAGATTGTTGATCTTTCACATCGAGTGAGGCAGGTATGTACCATTGGATCATTTCTATTGCAGCAAATTACAATAAGAGCTTGACAAATGATATACTCTCATAGCATTAGAGTTGGTTATTGAACATAACATTCGAGTTCTACCTGTTTAGAGCATGTCAGGGTCGGGTTAGTAGCTAAAACATATAATATCTCTTTCTCTCTCGATCTCCTCCTCTCTATGTATATGTATATCTTTAATTTTCTAAGTACTTTCCTTATTTTCTCCTTTAGTCCTACCTGAAATCAAAGGTAAGACGTCTTTCAACGGCATACACGATGTGCTAAGGTAAGTTTTTTGCCCTCCTCTATCCTCTTCCATTGAATAGGCATTGATTACTTTGAACTATATATGATACGGTAGCAAAGTCTTGAAATTGAACTTATGGATTCAACTCAAAAATCCCGTGACATGGTTGGTAACATATATAGTTGTTAATTACATGCTATGTAGTGATTGCTTTCTCCTATGATAAACTTAATTACATACTGAATACATCATGCATATTTATTTATTTTTTCTTTTGGTCCACTTATTACAAAAATTTAAATACCTACTTTTAAAATATTTACGTTTTACAATGCAAAGTTGATAATGTTGTAAGAAAATTATTCATTAATTAATCAACGGTTTTTCCTTTTCGATTGACAAGTCAAAATAAGTAAACCTCTGCATATATTATTTTGTAACGTTACACTTAAGCCTTGCCTGAAATTTCCAATGACCTTTCAATGCATTACACGCCATCAGAGTTTTACAAAACAATGCTTATAGCCATAATAATTAATAATGCCTATAATAATAATAATAATAATAATAATAATAATAATAATAATAATAAT
>JACYFF010031959.1:10731733-10816441 GCA_017589665.1 Selenicereus undatus
AGCGGATGAGCGGGTGACGGGTGGATCGGGTGGACTGGATGGATGCGGGTGATGGATGCGGGTGGGGGCTCACCCGCTTCACACCCGACCCGTTGCCAGGCCTAGTCCCTGCCCAGATACTTTATGATGCATTTCACGGGAGGTACCATAATGCTGCTGGAGCAATTGTACTGCTTTTCATCATTTGGGGATCATTTTTCTTTGGTGGCCTTTCTATCACGACCAGTGCAGCTAGAGTTGTAAGTAAACAGATCCCACCTGAGTGGTGTTTCCTTACATTCCAAGACTAATACATAGGGCAAAAGTAAAACCTCTCTTTTGGCAGTTTTAGACTTTTAGTAATAAATTACAAGTAGAAGTGGAAAAAGGTGAACCATATTGAACCCAATCTGATTTCAATCTTAGACCACGGTAATTTGATTTCAATCTAATCCTGGACTGACCTGAGCTGAAGCACACTGAAGTCAAGTTTAACCTGAGACCATACAGACTATGACCCAATAAAAACTGAATCCACCCCGTTCTCACCTATTATGGCACTTACCTGTGCAAATTCATCAGCCTGGTTAAACTTTAGTGCAACATAATATGCAACATAATATTCACCTAATCAAGTTTTTTCCAACTGGGACTTGATCGGCGCTAGTGATTGTGGATGAATGAAAGTGCTCATACAATTTTAATTAACGTAAACCTCTCTTGACCTGATCCGAAATTGACTCAACATGAATGAACTCAATCTAAGCCAACTCTATTTGCCAGATTTCCTTCCATGATGTTATCTCCTCAAAATTTCTTTTGTTAATAATTATACCAAAGGATTTAAAATGCGGTTACGATCGCGATGCGGTTTCGGTCGCAATATGGAAAAATTGTTCTAATGCGAAAATCACATTCCGTATCGCGGCGAAAATGTGGTTCAATCGACTCAAAAACATAAGGCCGTTTCGTCGCCAATCCGCGACTTTTTGAATCCATGCTTATACCAGACATGCAATTTTATGAAAAATTTCCTGTGTCCAGTATCCAAGACAAGCTGCTGTTTTCTTCATGTGATTCATATTCCTCTCTTAAACGTATTAGATTAGATGATCATACATTCATGTTGTCTAGGTATATGCACTATCCAGAGACAGTGGGATTCCATTCTCCTCTGTCTGGCGCAAAGTGCACCCTAAGCACAAAGTCCCTGCAAACGCCGTGTGGCTCTGTGCAGCCCTCTGCATTCTTCTTGGACTACCCATACTGAAGGTAAACGTCGTCTTCACTGCCATAACATCTGTTTGCACCATTGGATGGGTTGGAGGGTATGCAGTCCCGATCTTTGCCAGAATGCTAATGAAGGAGGAGAACTTCAAACCCGGGCCATTTTATCTGGGACGAGCAAGCAGGCCAGTTTGCTTGGTTGCATTTCTGTGGATCTGTTATACTTGTGCAGTCTTCCTGTTGCCAACTTATTACCCTATCTCTTGGAATACTTTCAATTACGCGCCTGCTGCTTTAGGTGTATCTTTGGGTCTCATTATGCTTTGGTGGGTTGTAGACGCTAGGACATGGTTCAAGGGACCTGTTAGGAATATTGATACCCCAAATGGGAAAGTTTAACCTTTTTTTTGGGGGGGGGGGGTTTGATGTAGTGATTAGAAAAAACATTTTTCTCACCATGAATTTGATGGTGTGATACTACTATTATAATGATAACTAATGAGCTTTGTAATATTGTTTCCTACTTATATTTTGTTTAGTTTTGTTACAAATTTGACAAACTTGACCATTCTTCAATTATCCAACTTCTTCTGAAAAAGTCCAACCATGCATACACAGATACACTTGATCTGTGTACGCTACATCTTTCCAGTAATTAGTACTAGTACAAATAATAGGGAAGACTAAAAGTTAAGAGCCTTTAATTCAATTAACACCCCAATCACTTGCTGAGGGCACTATAGATTTAAATAGAGATGACTCTCAATCTATTCTAACTTCTTCTTACTCCTAGCTCACGAGTAGCCTAAGGGCATTCCCAGCCGGTTACACACGAGGGATGGAGGGAGACCGGGGGTTACATGCGGCTTGCCCAGACGGTGGAACTTGTGAAAGAACTGTGCGGCGTTCTGTCCTGAGTTCTTTTTTTTGGCCTTTTCGCCTCCTCAAAACGCATCGTTTTTTGTTTGCCTAGTTGTATATATTTGTGTTAAACTTGAGGGAAATTCACCACCAGAAAATTCACTGCTTTATATTTTTGCATCTTATTACACAAATCAAATTGAGAAGCATCTCTCTTCCAAGAAGTTGTAAATTACAAAAAAATTAGATTAAAATAGTCATTTCTATGATGAAGAAAAATAATCATTTTGTGACACCGAAAATTACAAACGGTCATACCACCTACACTAGCTAAATTACAAACACAAATTTAAAAATATAAGAAATAAATTATATATAATGGTGGGCTCCATGTTAAATAATTAAATTAATTGTATTGGAATGAGTTCCATTGGATGAGAAATTAAATAAAATGTAAGTATAGAATTACGGAACTTTTGCTGACGCGACAGGCCTAAGTTTCAAAAACTGAAACTCAAATTGGGAATGCCCTAATATTGAGCTCCAAAGGAGGGTCCACTCACCAATGTAGAAAATGCATAATATTGGCAACATGCCCAAAATGAAACCAAAATTTATGACTTCTAGTGTATTATGTAATCAATAAAGTTGGAGAATGAAAAATGCATTAGAAGGAAAGCACCTCAGAATTTGAGGAGGATGCAATTCTTGCATTGATTGTAATTTGTAAATGACAATTGATTAGTACATTTTTCTTTATATGCAAATAAAGTTGGAGAAAACTATTCTAAAAATACCAATTAATTAGTACATTTTTCTTTATATGTGTACATGTTTGTATAAATGATTTTATAACATTTTTATTTTATACGTAAAAAGTAAACCAAATATGATCCAATATTTTTTCTCCCGCACCTCACAGTATATTATATATGAGACATTCTTATTCAAAATCTACTCAATATTCGATTGAGCAGAATAATCATAAAATAATTAAAAATAATTATTTCCTTAGAACTAAAGTGAACAATGAAAACAACTTATGATGACCCATGAACCCAAAAATCCCAACACCCCCTGCAAAAATCAAAACCAAAATAATTAAGGAAAAAAAAATTAAAAAAACGGTACGAGTTCTCAACAAGTACACGACGTTCATCTTTCATCGTTCACTCTTTCACTCCATTTCTGTACCTTGATCACGTTTTCTCTCTCCGTTCTTTCTCTCATTCTCTCTACCCTTTGGTGTCTGGTAAATCATTCTGTGCTCGTTGTTTTTCTCTCTGTTGTATTTGTACTTCTGGGTTGTGAATTCTGATCAAGGAGACAATCAATGGAGGGAGAAGGTGGGTTCGTCAAGAAGGGAAGTAGACCACTTGAGGAAGAGATTTACTGGACCAATTTCAAGTCCATGCGTTTCTTCCAATTTCTTACCGGCGATTTTCTCTCTCAACTTGTACGTACTCTATATCTCTTAAAGTTTTGGCTTTTATGAATGAATTTTGCATGCATGGCGATTTATGATGCTGGGCTCTCGCTGAAATCTGGGTTTTTTTTTGGGGGGGGGGGTTTCTTGGTTTAATCAGTGTTAAAGGAGTGAGGTTCAGGGAAATGGGGGTGAAAAATGAACTGAAATTTGGTTGGGGAAGTGGGGAAATGGGGATGATGATGATATATACCCCTAAAAGATAGGTGATCGATGCTAGGCTTTGACATTGATGAGCTTTTGATTGCATTCTAAGAGAAGATTTTAGGACCTTAAAATGGAAGCAAACGTTGATGCCTAGTTCTTTGTTTTTAGTGAGAGAAGGGTTTTTGATGTCAACATTAGTGGAAAAGAGTTTACATTTTAAGGTTTTTCGAAAATGTTAAAAACTAAAAAGGGACCAAATTTCCCAGGATGGATGAAGTACCGTTTCATGGTACATGGGACCTAGTTCCTGGATTCGGGCTGGTCTGGGCTGGCTTGGCTTGGTTTGGCCTGGCCTGAGATAGGTTGGACTGATTTTTCAATAATGTCTGTTCTCTTTTTTTTTGTGGTGGATCTTTTGAAAATGGTCTTTATGCTCAGGGGATAAAATGTCCTACATTTGAATCTACAGAGTACATGTGCACTTTTTGGAAAAGTAAATTTTGGGTAATTTTTTCAGCTTCAATAGTAGTGAACTAAAGCGAAATGTCACCTCTAAATTGTCTTTTGCTTCTTTTATATGCGAAGTAGTAGCTAGTCAATGGCTTTGAATGTAGAGTTTAATATAACTAGCCTCTCTCTAATTATCTATAATTCTGCCAATCATGGGAAAGGGTGAGGTTGCTATCTGAGCCTCCATATGGGTGGTTGTTCATGTCGTTTATCCACATTTGCCCCTTTTGGGACCACATGTAATGGTCAAAGATCAATTTTGAATTCCGATCTTGTAATAATGAGGAATGAAAATGATCAAAAATAGATGAAAAAGAAAGAAAGTTTGGAGGGGGTTGGGGAGTTAGGGATTTGCAACTCACTGATGTCTTCAATCGAGTGATCCCAATTAGTGAAATGGATAGGAACACAACGGAAAGAATGTATAATTTTGTTAGGCTACTGACTACGTATAACAATCTTGATTCTTTGATGTGTAAATGTTGATGAGCTTCTCAACACGACGTCCGAATACATCATCATGAAGTGCTTGGAAATTATGTTCTTCAATTCTTGCTCAAGTGAGAAAGTAAACAAATCTAATTTAGTGTATCATGCTGATTGGGACTCAAGCATGGTCAGGTAGAGCTTATAATCAAGAAGATAAGGTTTAAGTTGGAGATGGAATGAGCTGTCCTGCTGCAGTCCTAGTTTCAGTGCTGCTTTTGGTGCTGTCTGTTGCCTCTTATCTCAGACATGAACTATGCCATTCCCTTCGTTTTTTAAAATTTTTTTAAAATGAATCGTTACCTAACTTTCGATCAACTATTGAACTTTTGCTTGTTGCAGTTCTCAACCATCCTAGTTCTTGTTATCCTTATGCTGCTTTCAGTTGTTATTGACTGTTGCCTCCCATTTGTCATGGACATATTGCAGTCTCAAATTGAATTTTATGTTACAGATGCTTAACTAGCTGGTTTTTCTCTGAAGAAAGCATTAATTAAGTTTTGATTGCTTTTTTGGTTCATGTCGTTCTTCAGAGTTCAGAGGAGCCATACCTATAGTTCTGAGCTTTTAGCCCTGTGGAAGTTATCGACTGTCTCCTCTTGTGAAACTTGCTCTGCTCCAACTGTTTGGCTGATGATGTCTTTTAGTCTGAAAAGGTGTTGTAGTCATACCTACAGAATTGAAGGTGGTTGCAGTGGTCAACTGCAGTTGGAAATGAAGTTCATTCCATGAGTACGCTAATTTAGTTCACTTGAGGCTTCCATACCATGTTGTGTTACAAGGATTGCCCAAAATAGAAACCTAGATAACAGGGAGTTTGAGTTGTGCTGGACCTGCTGGTAACCAGTCCTAACCATGCATTAAGTAGTTTTGTGTCTTGTGTTATATTTGGTGATTGTATACCAGTGTACTAATGTATATGCATTTTATACACACTTAAGCAAGCCTTATTCTTCGTTTCCCTTGATCTGACTGCAATCATTACTAGTTATCCTTGATCATCATAACATGATGCAAGTATACGTTTTGAGCGCAAAGCAGAGAAGAAACTTTTTGTATGAATATTTGAATCTTAGGGTATCAACTTATGTTCATATTAAATTTTCATATCTCTGTGGGTTATCAGATGATTCCGAAGAAATTCTCGGAAAACTTGAGGGAGAAGCTGCCTCAAATGGTGGTTCTCAAAGGCCCTGGAGGTGCTACCAGGGACGTGCAGCTTGAGAGGGCTAAAAATGCGACCCTCTTCTTCAAAGATGGGTGGAAAGAATTTGCGAAAGCCCATCATTTTAAGGAAAATGACTTACTCATGTTCAAGTACAACCGTGATTCATGTTTCAAGGTTCGGGTATTCAATGGGAAAAACTTGTGTGAGAATGTTGGATCATACTTTGTTAGAAACTTTGCTTCTACAGAAAGTGCTGAGGGCAGAAGCTCCCAGGCAAAGAGAAAAAACAGGGAGAGTTCTGTTGATGTTCTTGACGATGAAGATGACTCAGATTACGAAGGTTCGGGTCCTGAATGGGCCCCTACAGGAACCTGGAAGAAGAAGGGTCACAGGGACCCAAGTACTGGTTCAAGGAGGCGCGAAGCTGAATTACGATCTCCTAGTACCCCTCATCCACCAAATAGAAGAACCCCAAATGCAGAGGAGAAAGAGAGGGCCCTTCAAATGGCAATGAGGGAAGTAACACCAGATAGCTTCGTCGTGGTTATTAAAGCTGCACATATTAGTCCATACCATCGACTGGTAAGGGTTCTCTAAAAAATTCTTCCTCCAACATTGTAGTAATCTTGTCTATGATTTTCATATCTTAAAATGATAAATCCGAAATTCAGGATTAAGGTTGTGTACATCTAGCCTCCCAAAATTCATGAGCAACAATACGGAGAGCTGTTTTGGAAAATGGTCATCTCACAATCTTAACTACAAAGCAGCATGCAGTCTACTCCTGGTAAATGGTTCACGTGGATGATGTGCAGGTTGGGTTAATTTCAAATCGGGCTAGAACAGCTGGTGATCGAAGTCAAGGTTCTCTAGGGTAGGGTAGTATTCGACATGTTGTCAACTACCTCAATTGGTTTGTCAAAAAACTGCAACTAAGATTCTTTAGGGAATTTTCAACCAGCTTAATTAGAATCAGATTTGCTTGAGTTCAGTCAAACTTCACTGGGCCGAAAGCAAAAACAAATAGTACCTAGGAGTCATGCTTATATGGGTATTTTCTTTGTTACTTCCCCCATTCCTTTTTCATTGTTCTTTTTTTTTTTTACTTTTTTTTGGGCGGGCGGGGGGGGGGGGTGTTGGTTGGGGGTTGAAGGTGGTTTGCAAGTAGATGTATTCAACCTTATTTCAGCAATTGAATTGCAGAGAAAGTTTGCTCCCCTCAGATTAGCATAGCATATCAGTTCACAACAGAAGATGCACAGGAGTGTCGGAGACTTGACTTGGAGAATATAGTGTAAATTGTCTACTCACCACAAAAGATGCAGAGGAATGTTGGACACCTGAAACGCAGAATATAGTGCTAATTGTTCCAAAAAACAAATAGGCCTATTTTCAATCCCCATCTTCCCCTTATCAAAACAAATGTGTAGGAAGGCAAAATTTGTCTAACATCCTTAACTTGTCACATCTTTGATGCAGTGTATCCCAGCCCCATGGTCAAGGAATCATCTGCTCCCAAAAAACCAGCACCTTGAGCTTCGCGTCAATGAGAAGAGGTGGACTACAAGGCTCAACATCCAGCATCGAAGTGGAGCAGCAATTATCATTTCTGGGTGGTTCAATTTCACTAGAGATAACTGCTTGCTGGAATCCGATGTCTGCGTGTTCAAACTCAGCAGCAAAATCAATGAAATACCAGCCATCTTGGATGTTCATATATTTCGTGCTAGTGCAGAAGCCGTTCACCTAACTCCTCCTCCTCGTAAACTTTCCCCCTGCTTAACTTGATACCAAGGATATGCAGGTCTCTTTTTGCCATCTAATGTAGTCTAGTCTTGACTCTTGAGTATCTGGTTGGTACGAAGTGGTTTTTAAGATTTTTGGGTAGGATGTACTTGGTTGCCTGAGGAGGGGTTTTGAGCTGTCTAAACTATGTAGGAGCATGTTATAGGGCTGTTGCTTCTTTCTGTGAGCATCAGATTGTGAATCTGCTTCTCCTGTTTATAGTACCTGAATCAGCTGATGCTCATGCAAAGCGAGGTGGACCTCTACCAAAATTTATGGCCACATTTTGATAAACTCATGGTGTAGAGTAGCCTCTTCTAGTGAAGATGGGCCAGTGGATTTTAGATGCTTGAAAAATATGTATGAGATTTGGCAACAATGAGATTTAGAAATATTGTAGAAGGTTGCCTGATTTGAATTTCTTTGACTTTTATTAATGTCAATTGACTATTAGAGCATCTATTTTAGACACTCTCGAAATTTGTAGCTATATAACAGGTGAGTGATCGTATATATGTACCTCAGAAACTCCAGATATCGAAAATATTAGAATCTTAAGATTATTAGTCTTTTTTAGACTAATATTTTTTAGTGTTTATTTTTTCCACTTTGAATTTTGAAAAGAATGGGGACCATATTTGTTGTGATGCATGTGTTTTGCTACTGTTGTAATGGGTTTTTGAAAAAAGTTGATTGGAGAGCTTATGTGGATGGCTCCCAAACATCACTAACTGGTAACTATTTGTTAGTACAGGTGATGCTTACAGCAGTCATTTGTAAAGATGGCAAGGAACAATTCAGCAAACATTGATCTCAGTCAATGGTGCCTGGAGTGTTACTTCATGTATATAATTTTACAGCTTTTAGTTTTGCTGCTTGTACTTATTATAAAAATAATTGATATAAAAATAATTATATCAGCCTCTGGCTGTTAAATAATTGATATAAAAATAATTATCGGTGCCTAATATTGGCAGAAGTTTGCCCTATTGATTGATTTTTTTATACAAACATGCTGTAAAGGCAATGAACCTACTCGTAAGAGAACGGTGGGAAAAAAAACATGGATAACGCGATTTGAATTACTGATTTTCCGTACAAACATGTTGTACTGTAACAGTTGTCCATACTAGATTTTCTTCCAATAGATATTTAACTTTCGATCAAAGAAAGCAGTTTAATTTAAATTAACTTTTATTTTTATGCATTACTAACTTGATATACTAGTGATCATTGCACACAACAAATCTAACAACACAACCTCTTCAAAAACTAAATACATGGAAAAAAATGTCGTAGCATCACATCTGGAAGAGACCAAATTTGACATTCAGGTCAAAATTAAATCAAACCTATCAATCATACTTAAAGTTCGGATAAAATTATTGTTTTCAATACTTGATTTTTTTTAAGATCAAAGGAATCACTCAATCATAAATTCAAATTAAAAATCAGATTAATCAAAATAAATTTGCATTTGAATTTAAAATTTTAAAAAAAAAACCCTTATAATCATACCTTTCTCACATTTATTACACACCAAAAGATGATTGTGTCACTAACCTAATAGATTAGTACATTTATTAAACTCTACACATTTTTCTCACACCATTTTATTGCATAGGGTGCATTGTTCTTTTCACTGTCTTATTTCCCTTTTTCTTATTGTTAATTATTTCCCCTGTTCCCACTATTCAGTATTCCTCTGTAGACAATAGACATAGATTAGATTAGATCTAAAATAAATTCTGCAAAACTTCTCCCTGTCTCTCTCTTACAAAAGACCTCCATGATCGCCTTCACCAGCACCTTCTTCTAGCACTTTCTCTCTCTTCTCTCTCTCATCAGATCACTGCTCGCATAGATCTGGGAGAACAGAACAGAGCAGCAGAAGAAGAAGAAGAAGAATGAACGATTTGGAGGGATTGTTGTCCAGCGATTATGGCTTCAAACCACAAGGCAAATCGGCTCCAATGGCGGCTCAAAAACCCAGTAATCCATTGTCGAATTCGAGTTCTACATTTAATTTCGAGATCGGAGGTGCCAAAACTACACCCTCGTCTTCTTCTTCCACCCCTTTGT
Source organism: Selenicereus undatus (assembly GCA_017589665.1). NCBI lineage: Eukaryota > Viridiplantae > Streptophyta > Magnoliopsida > Caryophyllales > Cactaceae > Selenicereus > Selenicereus undatus. The sequence goes on from JACYFF010031959.1 coordinate 10,741,465, forward strand.
TCGATGACCACGATACCATTTTTAAACCTAATTTGAAAACCCCAAAAGATGATTTCAGCGATTTAGGGGAGTTTGTTGATGTCTTTTCTGGGGGTCGGTCCAAGTCTACAGGTACTAATTCTTCTTCGGTGAATTTTGACTCCATTTTTGTTGGTGGTGGTGGAGGTGGAGGTGGAGGTGATTCTGGGCCGAGATTCTCATCGATACCGGTTTTTGACAAGCCTGTGTATGACGATGATGTCTCGAGCTCGGCTAAATACGAGGATATCTTCTCTTCTGCTTCCGTGAAGAAGGGTGATACTAGTAGTGATGCATTTGATGATCTTTTTGGGGGGTTGGGCAAGCAGGAGAACCTGTCCGTGGGTGGAGGATCGAAGGGAGCTGAGAAGGGTATTCCTGCTTTTGATGATTTGTTGCCTGGATTTGGTGGTAGTACCTCTTCAACCAACAGGTATAATGCTTAAATATTTGCTGTTTTGGGTGGTTTGCATGCAGTCTAAAGTTGTATGATTGATTGGATTTTGTGAAAAATTGTATAGCACTACATTTCCTGATCGGAAAATTCGGTTTTCATTGATTCTTTGCTGTAATAGTACGGGGAAGTAGCTAGCTTTTTCATTGAATGGATTGAGCTTTAAGAAATGAGAAATGGGATTGTATCATTTATGCTTAAATTAGAAAGTTCTGACTTTGAGATTGATCTGTAAGCGTAGATGACAATTGGTAATTATGATGGTTTATGATTTTGCTTTGGGATGGTCTTTTGAGTGTTTCGACATGGGCAGATACCCAGTAGAGACTTTAGTTGACTTGATATCCTAAGTTTCTTATGATCAAGAGGTCTTGGTATCTTTCTCTGCTGGGAATGGCCTTCAGTGCCTGTTGAGAATAATAAATGGATATTGTTCACATTGAAATGTGGCGTTTGAGCACATATCTACGTTGAGGTAGAGACTTGCCAAAAGCAGCTGTATGAGCTTCTATCATTCTCATTGGACACAGCAATTCCTTTGTTCCTTTTTCATGGCTAATGAACTTTACTTACTTAGACTGAAACATGATGCTTAGTGCGTGAACAACGGGAGGCATTAGCAGTAAGGTGGAGCTTTGGAAAAGCGCTGTCGAAAGCGCTGAGTTTCAGTGTAGTCTGTACTACAACCTAGTGCTTCGAATTCAGCTTAGATGGAGGTCCAAGTTTTTAGGAGGACATGATGAAAATTGGTGACCTTACCATAGAAAAGAAGTCAAATTCCTCTCACTAATCATACAAAGACATTGGGAAATCAGAAAGCGTATAAAATGATGTGTTCAAGCAGGGCGATAAACATGGACTGTGCCTTTAGAGTTTTGTGAGACACAAAAGCGTGCCAACTAGGTTTTAAAGGAAAATTCTACCGGATGGCAGTGAGGCCTGCAATCTTGTATGGTTGAGTATTGACCAATTAGGCGAGTGAAAACCCAAAGGATGTCAACGGCAAAGATGTGGTTGTGCCAACTTAGGGCCCGTTCGTTATGAGCATATTGGATGAGCTGGTTTGAGCAGGTTCAAGTAGATTGAAACAGGTTGGAGCAGGTAGTAGGTTCAAGATGTTCATAATGAACAAACCCTCAATAGGAAGGGCAAAATAGAAAATGATGACATCCAAAGTTGGTACAATGGGGCTGATCAAGGATAAAATATGGGAACTGAGACTTAGAGCTGCTTGTTTTTTGTCAGGATCTTCCATTTCATTTCATTTTGTTTCAAATATGTAGATAACTAATATTTGCAATATGAAATTTGAGTAAATGTAGATAAACTTGGAAGAATTCGGATTAATTAGGGTGTAATATTGTCTTAAATATGGAGGAGTGGATATTCGTTTGGGTGTATTTAGTCATTACTCTCTAGATGAACTATGTCTAGAAACTAGAATACAAAATCTAAAATCAAAATTCGGATGTTTCCTTGTGTCTTAAGTCCCAATAAATCTGAAATTTGGAGAAGTATGTTGAAGGGAGTTTGGCCTTAGATGGTTGATAACTTGATATATCAAGAGAAGACTTTCTTTATTATTATTATTATTATTATTAAATAGGAAAATAGAATATAGTTAATATATCGTGAACAAAATGTTGGAAATAAGATAGACATCTTCCAAAAGTATTGTATTATTTGTATACCTCCCAAATAGAATCTCTGCACAAATTATTTGGCAAATTTAGCTTGCTTGAGGACATAAGATATGATTTACCCGTACTCACCCCTCAATGTATGCCACCTCTCTCCTTGCTATGTATATGTTGTTCTCTTTTGCTTTTCTGTCTTGATTTTAGCTTCTTCACATTTGTTCCCCCCTCCCCCCATCTTTTTGTGCTTTAAATTGCCTTTTCATAAGTTTGGAAATTTTGGATCCGTTGCGCACACAAAGAATAACTTTTCTACTTGCAAGGGCTAAGTTTGTGTACATAGGATCCACATTCCACGATAGAAAGTTGTTGGATGATCCAATCCCTGTTGTTGTCTCTCCGGCATCCTGTACAAGAAGAAAGACAATGGAAGGGTTCTGATGTTTGGAACGGATTATGAATGTAATGCTTTTTTAGAAAATTCCAAAAGATTCCTATTTTAGTTTTATTTCTTTCTTCATACGATTAGTATCCTAATTGCTAGCGGAATTACATTAACATCAGGATTCAGGACTTTCTAACTTAGGATAAGATGTTAGAGGATTAATATGATTTTGTTTTCTTTCTTAATTTCGAAGGCTTGATGTAGGATTTGACTATAAAAGGGCTTTGTAAATCATATTTTAGTTTGATTAAAAAAATCATATTTTTTTGTGACGAAAAAATAAACATATTTTAGATATTGGAGTTATTGGATTGAAAGTTTCTGTTGAGCCTTAAAGTAGTTCTACATCAGCTGGGCCTTGAGGGTGCAGATATACTTTGTGGTGGATAGCCTTCTTCTTGAAGTTTTTTAATCACTTTTTTCTTAAAGTTATTTTTGCTGCTAACCCTCTTGCTTGAGCATCTTATGAAAGGGTCCTTGGCATTCTAATTTTGCTCCCAGGCAGTGGTTGTGCGCTGTTGATTTTAATTCCTTAAAAGTAATTATATCCAGAACTTGGTCATTTGATTTTTGAGGTGAGTAAAGAACAAAGTAGGTCACTCAACCTAAAATATCTGTTTTCTGCGAGAGTGCTTTGACTAATTATCCTTTGGCGCGTATAAAGTTGTCCTTTGAATTTACATCAGTTGAGGCTGGGAGCTGAACGATAACCTGTTGGGAAGAGCTAATGTAGTTCAGTTTATGCTATTTTTCCCTCACGTCATTTTTCAAGTAGCATAAATGATTAGCAATGCAAGATGCCTTTTGGAAGCTTCAATGATGTTCTTTATCTTTTATTTATCTTTATGGTGCCTTTTACTTGGTGCCTTATGTCTTCTACAACCTGGTCTTGTTTGTTATTCATGGTTTAGGACGTTAGGTTTGGTCTGGCTGTTTTGAAAGTTTATGTCAAGGGCAGTGCCCTTGTGCAATTTTAGTGTTTGTTGAGAAAGCTGAGTAGTTTGTTTGGATATTATTGAGTAGCTCTACATTTTCTGTTGTCACATAGCTCTTTTTGGTCTTCTTTGATTTCTTATATGCAATTTGTATATGCGACTTCACTTGGTAGTAGTCCAGATCACATGATGAATTTATATGGTCTTTGTTTCTGCCTTTACAGGACTTCATCTGAAACATTTGAGAAACCCTCACCTGTCATTGATGACCCCTTTGTTGTTTTAGAATCAACTTCAAAGCCTGTGACTTCCTCTTCTGGAATCTTTACCGATCCTTTGGAGGAGATTGGTAATCTTTCTGGCAGAAACTATGTTGAGAATTCCACTAAAGGGGCAGTGTCTGATGATGTGGATCCCCTTGATGGCCTTGGCAATTCTCTGCCAGTATTTTCGACTGAGATGAATGTGAGTGAAAAGGATGAAAGCTCTGTGAGGTCACGCATAAGATCTTCTGGAAGACAGCCTTCAGCCAGTGGAGATGCAAGTCAGAAGTCTTCTGTAAGAAGCCCGGATAGGGCCTCAGAGAAGAAGATTCATGTTGACGATTATTGGGAATCTCCAGAGAGTGTTTTTGATATGCCTTCATTTGCCACTGATTCTCATAAGTCTGTGCCAAATGCTTCTTCCCCTGCTTATGACACTGCTGGTTTTAGGGAATCGGGTTCTCATAGACATGCTTCCCCCACTGCTGATGAGAACATAGGGTCATCTGATGATGTATGGCTCACTGTCTCAGAAGTTCCTCTTTTTACACAACCTACAGCCGCTCCTCCACCTTCGAGACCTCCCCCTCCAAGGCCAGCACAGTTTTCTAGAGCAGAATCTGGTTCTTTTGCTGCTTCTAATGCACATAAGAAGGTTGGTGACTATGCATCTTTCACCAGTTCTGCATCATCCTTCCAGAGTCCAAATTCTGAATCTGGGGGATTGAGGGGCTCTTTTACATCTCCATTTGATGAACTGGAGGATTTTGCCATGGGAAGAAATGGAAGCAATGCAGAGGGAGCTGCTGATGTTTACACCAGTGAAGATTTTGACAACAATTCAGTTGCTGCTGCAGCCATGAAAGAGGCTGTGGATAGGGCTGAAGCCAAATTTAGGCATGCGAGGGGGGTAAGAGAAAGGGAAAATGCAAAGGCTTCAAGAAGCAGAGAAACAGAGCAAGTAGAAAAAGAAGAAAAAGCTGCGCAAGATGCTCAAGAAAGAGCATTCAGGGAACATCAAGAAAAACTGGAGCACGAGAAGCAACAAAGGGTAAGGGAAGAGGAAGAAAGAAGACGAAGAGAGGAAGAGGAAAGAAGACGTCTTGAGAGAGAGCGGGAGGAGAAAGAGAGAGAGAGGAGGAGGGGAGAGAGGGAAAGGGAACTTGCCAGGCAAGCTGTTGAAAGGGTGGCCAGGGAAGCACGTGAAAGAGCTGCTGCTGAAGCTCGCACCAGAGCAGAAAGGGCTGCAGTTCAAAAGGCACAAGCTGAAGCTCGAGAACGTGCTGGAAGGGCTGCAGCTCAGAGGGCACAAGCTGAGGCACGTGAAAGAGCTGCTGCTGAGGCCAAGGAAAGAGCTGAAAAGGCTGCTGCTGAGGCCAAGGAAAGAGCTGAAAAGGCTGCTGCGGAAGCAAGAGAAAGGGCAAGAGCTGAGGCAAGGGAGAAAGAAGCACGTGATAAGGCTGCTGCCGCCGCCAGAGCCAACCAATCAAGGAATGAAAACGACCTTGAATCCTTCTTTAGCATGGGCTCCCGTGCAAGCAGTGTGCCTAAGCATAGGACGGGCTCATCAGTATGTATCAATTTCGCTACTCAAATTTTTAATAAGGCACCTTAATCGAGATGGTTTTTACTATACATTGGAACTGTTATTTTCAGGACCCATTTGAAACACAGTTTCAGAGCAAGCCAGCTCCTGAAGCAGCCAGAACATCAGTCAATTCAACATCTAACATGCGAAAAGCATCTTCCTCTACAAATATTGTTGATGACCTAAGTTCAATTTTTGGAGGTAATAGAGCGGAGTTGCATAATTTCCTTGAATAGTACTATCTCCTCCCCCCCCGCCCCCGGTGCCCCCAAAAAAAGGGGGAGAGAAACCCATGTGATTGTGTCATTAGCAGTGTTTGGGTAGTCAAGATATATGTAAAGCTTACCCCCTGAGGCCTGAGGCCTGACCATTTGGGACTGCCATAAAAATGCATTCTGCAGAAGGCCTGCAAAAATAAGTTTCAGTAAAAATGAAAGTAGACTGGGAGAATAATTGCCTAATTGGTATACTAAGAAAGCAGTAGATGTTACATTCTTAGCTTCTCTGTATCTTTTTCACTTACTTTCACCTTTCTTACCCCCTATCTGATGCTATTCTCTCTCTTTCTTCTCCTTGTGCAGGTCCTCCATCAGGAGGGGAATTCCAAGACGTTGAAGGTGAGTCTGAAGAAAGACGAAGAGCTAGATTGGAGCGCCATCAAAGGACCCAAGAACGTGCTGTATGTTCCCAAATTATGCATTCTTTAATTTCTAATTAAATCTTATGGTTATGAGACACATATAAGCTGTCATAAGAGGCAATAGTTTGCATTACATTGCTTGCTTGCCGTTGTAATTATTTGCTCCATTTAAGTGGCCATGTATTGAGGATAATACTGTCACGTTGGTAAATATCTGGCTACGGTGAAGGGATGCTGCTTTGAGCATTTTCTCTTTTCTCTTCTGTCTGGCCTTGCAAGTATCATTTCTCTCTATTCGTCTTCTGTTTGTTTGGTTTTTTTTTGGGGGGGGCCCCCCCCCCCCGCCCGGACGCTGTGGGGCATGGTACATGAAGAATATCCTTTTACTAGTTTAGAAGAAGTCTACATAATTTCTTGGTTTCACGTCTGATGGCGGCAACCTAGAACCACCTTTTTGTAGAAGTTCCTTATATAAGCTGGATCTTGGGACCCCTGAAGCCTACTCAAAAAGAGCTGTCTGCAAATGTGAATGATGAGGTAATTTTTGGGAGAGCTATGCTAATAGGTGACATTAAAACTAGAAGGATTAAGTAACCTCGACTAAGTAATAGTATTGTTAGTATGATTAAGACTACAACAAAAACAGCCACCAATGCGGATTCGGCCTTCACTGAGCCTAGGAGCATGGGGGGATTTAAATGTAGGTAGCCTTATCCTTGCGAGCAGAGAGACTAATATGATTAAGAATGAAGAACTAGAAATTGATTTCTTCTATTGGCTTAACACCCCTGTCTCCAAAAAAAAAGTTCTAACTTTTAGCGGGACCCACACAAGGTGTTGTCGTTGTTGTTGATGATGATTTATTACTCTTCTATTGTTTTTCATTTTTGTGGCCTGATTGGAATGTAGTGACTTCTGGACCTTTTTTTGGTTTTTTGGAGGGGGGGGGGGAGGGAGGGAATATTCTCCCTTTCCTTTATGTAAGAACAATGTTTGGAATTTTGATTGCTATTCCTTGCGTTTTCAGGCAAAGGCATTGGCTGAGAAGAATGCTAGGGATCTTAACGCTCAAAGGGAACAAGAAGAAAGACATGTGAGTTAATGCCCTGTTTAGTTGTCTTGTATTCATATTCTCCACTATTTCTCACCTTTCTTTGAGGAATAAGGCAGACGCCTAATCATGTACACATGTAGAGGAGGGAAAATGAAGGCAGTTGTTAAGAGGCAGGAACTTCCTGGTTTTTTATGCCATTTAAGGTGGCAAGGGTATCATCAGGTCATCACATATTATGCATGAATGATTTTATCGTTATTATTTATTTTAAAAAAACTGTTTTTCTGGCAAGCTGTAAGAGTATAAACATATCATGGATATACAATGATCTGTGAAATTCTACAAAAGCCTTCAAAACTATGTAACTTGCATGGTTTAATGCACAATTGAAGTTAGTTCAAGGATCAGGGCCTGTACATCCAGAGGGCTTGAAAAAGAGAATTTGAGTCACAATTATGTACTGGTATAATTAATCCATAATACCATTTTGCATCTCCAATGTTCTTGTCCATATGAAAATTTCGTTCTGTGTATGAAAATTAGGTCTTCATCCTCCATATGGAAGAAGAGAACTTGGATAACCAACGAAAGATTGTTTTACAACTTCTGTTGTGATGTTGGAGAAAAGGAAAGCGATTTCTGTTAGTTCCAAAGAGTTCTTGATTTTTCAAAATGGCAACTGCACATGGCTATGTTCTTTCATATCGGTTGAACATATGTTGGTCTTTATTCAGAAATATACATGTCTGATAATGGTGTCACTGTTCCAGGAGCTTGTGGGACTGTACTTGATAATGATTTTGTTTTATATGATTGCAGAGGATTGCTGAAACACTTGACATTGAGATTAAACGCTGGGCAGCAGGAAAAGAAGGAAACTTGCGTGCTCTTCTGTCAACATTGCAATATGTGCGTATTCATTGTGTGCTTCACTGATGACAAATGATAATCGATATAGCCAAGGCAAAGAAATAAGAATTTAAGATGCATTGAAATGTTGAATTACCGCTTCCAAAATAGAACTTGCTTTTGCTGGTAGCATACAATATCTTCAGTGCAGACTTGGTGTCAATTACTGTCGTAATTTAACATTTATGAACTCTTGTCTCATTGCCGCCTGTTGGCCTTAGTGTCATTGCTCATTTAAAGAGATTAATGCAACTATGTGTCCTGTCATGATTAAATATGAGCTCTGTTGTAATTTTAGCTCTTTTCTTCAAGAAAGAATTGACTGCTAGTAAAGTAACCTTTCAGGGTTCAAAATGTCTGTTGCTGTTTGAGATCTGAATCCTTACTCTTTCTTGTTTTACTAGCAAATTTTTTAATCAGTGATATTTCTTTTCTTTCTTCCTTGTGCTGTTTGAAATGTTATTCCCACTTTTTATTCAGCCATGTTGGATTCGTCATTCCCTCTGCTTTTGCATATATTTATGTGGATGGGTGTTGATGGGACATGCAAATATTATGTCATTTAGGCAGTCATCTATTTGCTTTTTTCTTCATACTCATAGCAGCTTGTTGTGGGGAAATTGTTTGGTTCATGAATTTAATGGCCAATGGTTGGTTATACCTGTTAATTTTCTGAATCGTGATTAGGTTCTCTGGCCTGAGTGTGGCTGGCAGCCTGTTTCCTTGACTGATCTGATAACGGCTGCATCGGTAAAGAAAGTGTATAGAAAGGCAACTTTGTGCATTCATCCTGATAAAGTGCAACAGAAGGGTGCTACTCTGCAGCAGAAATACATTGCTGAGAAGGTGTTTGATCTCTTGAAGGTATTGCACTGTCATTTCTTAGACGCTCTAGTTTTCTTGTATTTTTTATTTTGTTTTTTTAATGAGTATAGAGAGTATATTAGAAGAGCAGTAAGGGGGGGTCACATGTGTACAAAAAGGGCAATCACGAAATACATCATGCGCTCAAGCTTTCAGCATAATATTACAGAAAAAATCCGAAGGAGACAAATTTGTACCTCACTTGAGCACAAGCCCTCGAGCTCACTTTAGTGTTTTCACGTTAAGTGCTGTTATCTTTTTGTCCCTGTGATATGTGCCCCCTGAATCTTTGGAAGGCACATTCTTTCCCGAATCCGATGGAGCTCTTTCATTTCGTTTTACCTTCTCTCTGTATATTTTACCGTTGCTTTCTAGAATGTGAAACTTCCCCTTTGCTATGGCTAAAGTGTGTTTTGCCTTTTTTAATCTCCGTCCTTTACATGTTTTCATTAGTGTTGCTGTTGTTAGGTCATCAATCTCATTTTCTTGGGAATGTCGTCGTACTTCTATGTTTATTATGGAAATTGTTTAGTAGTCAAATATTGGTATCAGCGTGACCTGAGCTTTGATTTATGGTATGAACATAGGAAGCCTGGAACAAGTTCAATTCAGAAGAGCTATTTTAAGCTGGTGGAAGTGCACTTCTTCTGAGTTGCAAGGACAAGAGCAGTAATCTAGCTGGTCTCACCTGTTCTATACGTGAAAATTTGGGCTGTTGCTTAAATGTTGAGTCCAGTTAGCGTTTCTGCTCAATTATATGGGTTTCCACTTGATGGCTTAATGAAATGTTTTGGCAATGGCGGAGCTCGGAGTCCAAGTTCGGAGTCCAAGTGGGTTTGCTGTAAGTGATTATCATTCAGTCGGAGGAGCAAGTTTTGGATTTTGCTGAAGATGAGGTAGAGTATTAGCATTTGTTTGGCCAGCCGGCTCAAGCGAGCACTGTCACATTTGTTTGCAAATGCCTCGTCCCTCGTCTAGTTGCAGCATTTGCTTACTACCAATTCTTTTTGCCCTCCTTTTTAATGCTTGATAGTAGCTTGTCCTGTTGAACATGTATTCAGTGTATGATATCAACTATTCAAACATTTATATGTTGACTCATGATCGTTCAGATTTTTGTGAAGTTTCATAGTATGATGATGATGATTATTTATTCCCAATATTGTAAGAAAAATGTGTGTTTAAGAGGTTTAGACGAAGGTTCAAACTCCTGCTTAAGGCATCAGTCATGAGTGAATGCTCAAGGAAGGTCCATAACAATTCCTAGATGTCAGATTGATGTTATATTAGGGTTTTTGTGCCAAATTCATGTGTATTTGTTTTGTTACCAGCATTGAGTTTGAATTAATGTTTTTTTTTTTGGAATTCGGGCATGTTCTTTTCATGAGTAAATTAGGGTGGGTAAAAGGTTGAAGTAGGTTGAAGTGAGTTGAATTTTTTTTATGTGATAAATTGAACTTGGTTAAAATAGTGGAATTGAGTTGAAGTAGGTTGAAGTGGGTAGAGGTTGGTATTTTAGAATTGACTCACAAAAAGAACAGGGCCTTCATATTGTGCTTTCCCGATTGCATTTGTACGTATCAAGAGCTATATTTTTGGTGCAATAATCATTAACTTCATAGAGGGAATTCTTTTGCAGTTTGTTATTTGTTGTAGAATATATTTGTATACTTGAATGGTTGAAGAACATATTTGTGTCACTTGAATGAATGGTTGACGTTCATCCAATTGAGGGTCTATTATGTCACATCTTTGGGAATATTCCCCATTTCTTTTCTTGAGCATATGCTATGACATCTTTCCTCAGTTATAAGATTAACCAACTTCCCTAGCCACTAATCAAAAATGTCATCCTTTGTGTTTTTAATGTGGACGTGAATTTGAAAATAATAGCAGTCAATATTTGTAAATTTAGATTTTAATTTGGACAACTGTCTTACACTTTAAGCCAACTAATGAATATAATGAATATATGATTGAATGGCTATAAGACCAAGGTTGGACATATATAACCATTTCTCACGTTGGCTGGATCAGCCAGCGTTTAAATAGTTATTGGTTGATGCGATTGGTTTATTAACCAGTGTGACATGGTTGCAGCTCACAATATACAACAAGAGGCAACCAATTGGTTCAACTGGTTATTAACAAATGTGACATGGTTGCACCTCAATATACAACCAAGGGCCAAAGCAACGAGAGAACGAAGGAGGCGGTAGTCCGCAGTCACCTCAACCTTGAGCATATAAGTTATTTTAGCTACACGTGATTACAAAAATGCATAAAATCAAGTTGAATTCGAACTTGACCCCCGCACATCTTTAAATCTAACTAGTTCATACTTGTACACACCCTAATTTTTTCCAACTCTAACTTCTTCTTAATACAACAGTCACACAAGCATGTTATCTAACATTCAAGTTGATTTGGAGCTGGGCACGCCAAGTGATAGAGATAGCGTCACAAACCGACCCAGAAGTATAAAAACCCTGTATCTGATACAGTGACAATATGAACATCACAAATTGACATGAACAGCAGTTCGCAGTATCACTTGAATTTTACAAAAACATGAGATGGTGAACGCCAATCTAGGAGCACACTGCATTTTACAGTTTGATGTTACATGTGCTTTCTCAAGCAATCACACAAACACAAAGATGTATACAATGCCCTGAGGCATCATCCACATGGTTACAACTCTGTGTGTAGATCATCTTCATTGCTGCCAAAAGCAGAGTTCTTTACAGTAGAAGAGCTTGGATGTGGTTCAGTAGATAGCCTCGACAGGATCAACCGCGCCATATTCTCAGCTGACACTGCACCCGTTTCCATTGCGCTAGCTGCACTCTCAAAAGCATTTATGTAATACATATGCCAATCGTCCAAGATAAAGGGAGCAAATGCTTCTGGAGCTTTGTAGTGAGGATATGCAGCCCAATCTATTCGGATTGTCTGCTTCCTGGTACTGCATTGGTAGCAACAGAAATCAACTATCAGACCGGAAAAATAACGAGCGAATGAAAAAGGGCTTCAACTAGGTATGTTTTTCCCGACAGTCCATGCCATAGCTCTAAAAGTAAGGTCGCACTACCCTATAATAGCTTCTTTTGTTGTGGAGTAGTAGGTCATGGAGACTTTCAAGACTTAGGCTCCAACAGAATATCCTTCCTACATTTCAATTTGTAGGGGTGAGGTTGCTTGTATCTGACCCCTATGCCTGTAATAGCTTCTTCTGTTATTCCAGGCATGAAGCAAGGAACTATATTATGTGCAAACTATGCACCACTTCCAGCACCCAATGGAGGATACTCGAGCAGATTTAACAGCTAGCTCTTTTCCCATAAGACCTGAAGCAGAGTAAAAGGTATCACCTAGCCTGTAACCACAGTTGAATAGTAATGTAGTATCCCTTGGACCAAACAAGAAAATAGAAAAAAGATTTCACATGGTTTAGTCTGGGATGCAGGGCAACTTAAGCGGATTCTTTTTTTTTTTTTAATCAGACTTGAACAGAAATATAGCAACCGAAAGGCGTTGGTCCATACAAGGTATACTAAGCCATACTTCAATTTGCTACCACTAGCAATAACAAGACATCAAAAAGTCGACACACAACTAAATTGATTGGACTACTCCACCCTAGCATGCCACTTATCATTTAAGGGTTGGCGTATCCCTTCAAAGTTCAAATACATTAGCATAAATATAAAACATCACCTAAATACTTGATCCAGCAATGCATCATCAAGTGGCTTTCGTGAGAACATCTTGTAAGTCATTTCTTCCCTGGAATGTTTCTTCAGAACCGCTACACAAGAGAAAGGTATGTTGGGATCCTCAAGGGTCCCTACAAGATCTGGAACTTCTGTCACTGTTCGCAGCCCAAAGTATGCCTTCACAAGGACAAATGTCAGGCAATCTTCAAAATAAGTTATTTGAAGAACATTAAAGACAAGAAAAGAGAAACAAAATCCAAGAATTCCTGTTGAAAAGCCATGGACTAATAATGACAGTCAACTGAAGGGACAAGCACTCACAGGATTTAACAAGCCCCTAATAAACGTAGTGTATGTATGTTGTAGCTTTCTCTCTGGAACCGAAATGGGTGGATCAAATCTGATGTTCAGTTCATCTAGTGGTGTTGCAAATGCCATCACTTGACAGTCATAACTGTTTCCCTTGGTTGAATTAAGTTCATAATACATTCCAAGGTGGGAGACAGACTGAATCTCCTCATTCAGGTGCAATTCAACATCTGAACTATTAATCAGTCCTGCAGCCATTTGCCAATTCCCACCTTCAACTGCCCATAACCCACCACCAGATCCTGCTAAAGATACTGCTCCTGCCAATCCACTCATTCGGACACTCTGACCATAATTGATTCGTGTGATAACCTACAACATAGCCACATAGTAAGACATCTTATGCACACAGATCTGCCAGGAGCCTACCTTAGCTAAAGAGAAAGTTCTGACGGGCAGAATTCAGTATCTAAATTTAACATGCTTCTATCTTGTGTAAGTCCATCTCTCCCAAATTCATCATATCACTCTCACTCTGACATATTTGACATAACAATGTCCTTTTCAGTTTGTTCTATTCTTAACATTCTGCTCGGGCTACTCATAAGTATCACCCATTTAAAAAAGACACAAATGGGATGGACACTTTCATCTAATGTCAATACTCTAGGAAGAACATAATTGATCCAAGGCAAAAAAGAACAAGAAAATGGCCAGCTAAAGGTTCACAATTAATGGTATAAGCTCCTTCAACTCTTATCTGTAAAAATAAACTGTTCGAAGTTTTAACTGATTTGCTTTAAATGTTTAATTAGCACAAACAACAAAAGAACATAAAACAATCAATGAAATGCCCATAAAAAGTTGCCAAGAGTCCTTACAGTTACTAGCTCCTGTATAAGCAAAGAAGACAATCCTGCATCAATCAATTCCTCTTCCAAAGTTCTCCGGGTAAGGTTATATAAACCTGACCATTTAACCATGTCCTCCACTCTGCTGAATACTGGTCTAGAATCAGAGCTCTCATAGTACTTCAAGAAATTATTTAACATAGTCTGCACTGGATAACTATAGAGGTTAGGACGTACAAATCAACCATGCATATCAACAACAGAGCCAATCTAACACCAATGAAAAATTAGATAATCCTAGCAAATACAGCAGACTTCTGAATATTTGAGAAATTTCAATTAAGTCCAATATGAACTAGAGTCCCTCATCCTGAACGACTAGCCCTACATAGTGGAACACAAACAAAGTTGCTCTCTGTCTCTCTCTCTCTCTCTCTCTCTCACACGTGTCAGTCATCAAAATATTACATTTGTAACGTGAAAGCTAACACCACATTTAGGGGCAAGCGTGCAGTTGCACTAATAAGTGAAGGTAATTATTCACAAATGATGCCTAAATCAATCAGGAAATAAGACATCAAAGAAAAATAAACAGATGTGAACAAGTCTTCAAAACGCAATTAGGAAATGACCCTACTCTGAACATGGCATTAAATGTCAAATTCAATGAACATCCACAAAGAACTTGGTTATAGTATATGTTATAACACATTAACCTTGAATTTCATGCTTTAATGTGAACCAATTGACATAATCAGCCTCTTTACTGGTAAAATTAAAGTTGCCTACATCTAGATCTTCCCGACCTTGCAAGACAGAATACTGCGAGTTGTTGAGAATATGACTCAAGTTGGGTGATTGTTTTGCACATGTTGGGCTCTTCAACTTTAATCCTTATCAAACCTATTTAATTAAACACACATAGACCATTACTCAGTTGGCAATTGAATCCATCTTCTGATTATTTTTGTATCCATGATATGCAAAAAGATGTCCCCGCTCCCAGTTATTCAAGGCAAGAATAGTAGATTAGTCAACAAAGGAAGATCAAGCAAATGTTTGTAGGAATCACAAAGTTTGTCAATGAATTTGAGCTGGCTTGTTAAATAATAAGCAGCGCTCAAATAGGGAAGGAACGCTGAGCTCATCATAAAACTCAAGCTTAATTGAAACACAACTCAAATGATCGAACATGGATACAATTTGACCATCAGCATTCAGCAACCACATCCATTCTAGGAGAACAGAGAGAGAAAGTACCTCGACAAAGCTCTGCATTCTGAGCAAAGAAAAGCCATACCGCCAGAACAACTTCACTGAATTAATCAAAGGAACAAACTTGTTCATAAACGGCAACTTTGAATCCGCTCTTAGAGTTTTGACCACAAATCGCTTCCCATCCCAAACCCCTAGCGAATCAGAATCATCGCTCAATCTCCTCTTCAACTTAAGCAAACTCGTAAAATTCGAGACATAGTAGTTCTTAGGGTGGATGATCGAGGCACCAGCCTCGAATGTCTCGCCGCCGATGTTAACGGTGGCCATACGGCCGCCGACGACGGCGTTGCGCTCGAAGATCCTGATTCCGGCAATCGGTGACGGCGACGGCGTGTACTTACGGAGGAAATGGGCCAGCGATGCGCCGGACATGCCGCTTCCGACTATGCATACGGTGGACGACGGCGGCGGAGAGCCGGAGGAGAGAGAAAGGAAGAGGAGACAGAGTAGACATGGCAGCAGCACAGAGGAAGGTGCAACCATGGTGGAAAGGCTCACAGTTGATTTTCTTTTCTTTTTTTTTTTGGCTTTCTGGTTTTTTGTGTTGGGACTTTGATTTGATTTTTATTTTTTTGGGGGGTGCTTTGGACGTTAATAACGACGTTATGGCTAATTGTATCTTAGTATGCCTCTTAATTAACAATTGATTTTACTTTTCTTAGGCGTTTACTTTAGCCTCTTCTTTTCACCAAAAATAAATTTAAAAAGAAAAAAGAAAAGATTGGAATTTTAATTGTTGATATTTGGGGTTTTTTTTTTAAACAAATTGTTGACATTTTTATATGTGACTCCTAAATTATGTAAATAGCAAAATTCTCCAAGTTGTAGTATTAAAGGAAACTTGTCAAGTGTTTATTTAAAATGTTTGTTTTGTCATATTCAAATTTATTTTTTAAGATGACTATTGCTCTCTTTAAAGGTTTGTTCTTTTCGATGGATAATTAAAGTAAAAAATGAAAAAGAGTGAGAAAATGTGAAAAAAAAAATTAAAAAGTGAGAATAAGTAGAATTTTCTAGAAAATAATATAAAGAAGTGGGACTTTATGAAATGAGATAAACTAAGAGTGTGAAATATCATAATTTACCTACGGGAAAAATGGTCCTAAATGAGAGTCATTTTTAATGAATTTTTAATTTGCTACATAGTAAGTTTGATAAGAGTATGAACTTAATTAATATCAAAACTATTGAATATATTATGATAAACTATTGTTTGATAAATAATTACTTTGCCTTTCTTCTTTTACAAATCATGGACACAAGTTAATTTTTTTGTCGTAATATTTTTGCACTTTTCCTTTGCCTCTCGCTTTTAGGCTACCTTTATCGACATCACCTCCTAATGTGGGTCCCGTTTTCGCGGGATTTAGGATGATCCAGATGTAAGTAACCTTACCTCTATCGACATCTCTATCTGTAGAAAAACCCAAATTAACATTCATGAAAGTAATAACTTTTAGAATTCTTTTTCATTTTTTAGTGACGACTTAAACTAGAAAAGTCTCACCTTAGAAGAGACTGGTTCATTGAGGAGGAATGGAGGATGGACTCAAAGGAAGGAAGACAGTCGAAATGATTTAAAACACTTAGGGTCTGTTCTTTTCGTGGATAAATTTTAAAATATCAACCTCGATTCACTTCAACCTACTTCAACCTACTTCTGCTATTTTAACAAAGTTCAATTTATCACATAAAAAATTCAACCCACTTTAACTTATATCAACCCACTTCAACCTACTTCAACCCACTTCACCCCTTTACCTACCCCAATTTACCAACAAAAAGAACAGGCCTTAACCAACATATTCTACAACCCTTCATAATTGTCGAGTATTCTATCCCCCCAAAAATTTCTTTCTAATTGAATGGCTTTTTATTTTAATATGAGTTAATATGATATCAAAGACAAATTTACTAAACTATAGTGCAACTGGTAATGTTACTTCTGGACAAATTTTTGAGGTTAGATAACGCAAGAGCAACTGAAACCGCTTGTTCACTGCTGGGGTTAGCAAACGAGGGCAGTGTCACATCAGTATGACAGTATAGACAACGAGTGTATTGAGAGCTAAAATAACAGGAAAAGAGAGAGAGAGGCATTTCAGCCTGCAGTTTTTAATGGATTTATACACATCACTCTTAAAACATATTTGAACCTTATTACAAAATCACATAGATATCAAACATTCTGCAACCTCTGTTTGAAGGTTACATCCACCTTGCTGCAATTTGTATATTGGTATCACAGCCATTTTATTTGAAGGAAGCATCAACAGCAACTAAAGGCTTCATGGCTTCCAAGTTCCAACCTTACGCACGGAACGTAAGCAACCGGCTGTATAACTTTTTTTCTGTACACACACTTCCTCGCAACCTACTAATGGTTTCTCCTGTCAGTAGAGGAAAACAGAGAGAGAGGGAGAGGGAGAGAGAGAGAGAGTGAGAGAGTTCATTAAGATGACGAAATTTACCAATGAAGTAAGAATTCACTTTCTGAATGCCAACCGATCAAGTAAAAGCAGATGAAGCAATAACGAAATTGCCAAGCAAGAGGAAAACACAACATAGACATCATTGAACATATCATAAAAACAACAACCCACTGTCAATCCCACCGAATCAGGATCTACACAGTCAAGATGTAAGCAATTCGTGACAATGAACAGAGATATTGTTCTCAGAAGATTAAGCAAATCATCTCCGTAATGAAATAAGTCTAAGCCAATAAACACATACAGACACCGTAAAGGATGCGAAGCTGCCAGTTTCTTCTCATTAAAAACGAGAGAGAGAGAGAGAGAGGAAGAAGAACTTATCCCACGTTCTGAAAAAAAGTACAGTTCTATATTGTATTAAAATGAATGCATTAGCAGTTGTAAGATCAGAAACAAACAGGCGGCCTTGATCTCTTTCATTATACAGCACCTCTGTTCCATTCCGACCAATACCCTTCTACGGAATAATTTTTTGTGAAACAAATGCAAGCCACTGCCTCTCTCCAAAAGTCCAAGACCCCAAATGTTGAGAGGTAGGCCAGAAATTAAAGCCATATCATGCACACATAAGTTCAACCAATGTACGGAATCAGCTATCATCCTCAGCATGCTACCCCCTCCCCCCAACAAAAAAAAAATCACCCACCCACCAACAAAAGGAAACAGAAACCCAAACTTTGGTTTTTTTTGGGGGGGGGGGGAGATCCAATTCATAGAAGTCAATGAACAGTAGATGATCAAGCGCACCACAGTGATCTCGTTTACATCTCCAAGGTTCCCAAGGGAATGAAGACAAGGTGCATGCAGCATACTCAGAACTTAACCATTAAAACACACAAGTGCATAAAATTCAGCATAGTCCTAGTCTTTTGAATGTTGAGATAAAATGTCAATTCTCTGACAGCAAGGCTATCAAGACAAAATACACATAAAGTAGGCCAGAAACACAATTATTTCCAGAGTGCAAGCCACATAAGTTTTCTCCATTAACTCAAATAAGATTCATGCCCGTGACCCCCCCCCCCCCAAAGGAAAAAACAAAAAGAAGCAAAAAAAGCTGGGGGAGAGGGGTTCAAGATTTATGCTGGCTTATCCCATTAGATCCTAGATCTAAAAACTGTTAATCGCTTGCTTCCTACACTAAAAGAACAAACTCAATGAAAAATGAACTCACTCTGATCTACATTGAACTTCTTCTGAAGCACCAACATTGCATTGGAGCACCTACAAGGAGTTCGACAGCCAATTAACGGAGGAGTGGACTCAGGAGATAATAACGCATAACAGGTCAAACTTCTCCGCAAATACTCCCCGTCCAACACTCTATGTGCAAATCCCACGTAAGCCTAACTGCCTAAGCCAGACGCGTACTTTGTACACAGCAGATAAGGCTGATATTTATATCTCACTATGCTGGTAAACAAGAAAACAGCTCTCAAGTAAAAAGAAAAAGAGAGCAGAAACATTCTCAAAATGACTACAAAATAGGCTCCCCTCACAATATACTAGAAATGTAAACTATATGCTCTACTCTCAGGCTATTCTGCAGAAACTACATGTACATAAGCAACTTGATTCCAATTTTGGAATCCAAGGGCCACAAGCCAAGACATATCTCCAAAAAGGCACTAAAGGATGATTAGCTGCAGACAGAACTGCCTTACATATAGAGAAGCAACACTGAGGGGACAGCAATGAATTTGTATCAGCGTACAGATTATGAGAAACATATAAGGTATTATGTCATGCAATTCTAGAAGGAAGCAAAGTATTAATGCAGGATAAATCATTGTCCCTCCTAAAACAAATAAACAATAGTAAGATTTTCACCATAAAGCAAACGATATATACTTAGAGACTTTTGTTGTGTATGGAGCATACCTTGTAGATGATAAAGAAGTCGTCATGTTTGCAAAGCCCGCAAATACATTTGAGTAGGACTTGGTTAAGTATGAAAAGTTGGCGATCGGTGGAAGAGCGGGCACCCTCTCACCTTTCTTCAAAAGGTCTTCCAAGTTCAGCCTTTGCAACGTCAAGACAGCTCTGGATTCTTTCCAAAGAAAAGCAAGCATTCCATCATGGAGGACAAAAAGTGAACCAGGCTTTGCCCCAGGATATCTAAAGCCATATCCGTTGGCAATACCTTCCCCAGAAAACGCTTGCTTAACACTAATTGGAAGGGAATCTGCACCAGCATTCCAAGGGAATACATCATCTGAAGGCTCATCAACATTGACAATGAACATAGCTGAGCCATTTGGGTGCAGCACATAGTGGGTGCCTTCTAAGATTTTGGTTGCAATGAGTTGTCTCTGCCCTGGTGACTCTTCGTAATATGAAAGGACCAGAAAGAATAGAGCTTTCCCAGGCTTGTCTTCAGTAGGCCTCCCAGGAGGCCAGCCAAACGTTCCTCCCCACAGACCGGCATATTCCTGACCTACTGTTGGTGCCGTAATGGGCAACTTGTACAAAGCAAATCGACTGTCATGCATATTTGGCCATGCCCGGTATGAAGATAATTTCATCGTTGATGCACGTAATGTAAGTCCTATTGTATCTCCTGAATTCAGAAAATCATGAAGTTGAGCATGCTTGTTCTCAGTGCTTGAAGAACTACTCTTCATAGTCCCACGGCTGCCATTCATTGAGCCAGATCTCCTTAGCATCTGTCTAAAGCTATCTCTGAAATAGTCAGTCAGTGTCTTCCTCCTTGCACATTGTGTGCGAGAATCATCTCCGCAAAGGGAATTACGGAAACCACTTGAACGATCAAGAATCTTCTTTATTTCACCCAAATTTATCTGGGTTGGAGGACAAGGTAGCTCATGGCTAGCAAGCCAATCAATGCATCCCCCTCCAAGCTTATGCATTTTAATCAGCAAAGATCTGCGCTCAGATAACTGCATCATGTCTCTCTGAAATTCGTCTTCACCGCCCCTCAGACAAGGAAATAGTGGGCTACGAGCTGAATCTGGGATATCCATACGGATTCGACTGGTAACTATTTCAAGCAACTTCCTCCGATCCCCAAACGACAACTTGTTGAATGGCACTGTTATTGGACTCTGCTCAACAAACCTTTGTGATCTTGATATACGGCTATCTAATCTGGAAATCTTCCTCCCTGTGTCCTCATCTGAGTAGTGCTCAAAGCTTTTACTACGTACTTGGGACCAGTGTTTCTCCTTTTTCGGTTCTACTTCAAGCAATAGCACATTACAATTCTTCTCAACTGACTTAACTGAACCAGGATAGATATAATCATGATCATTATCTCTCCCATGTAAAATGAGTATAGTCGAACCATTATAATCACCAATTACTTCAAAGACAGGAGCCCAGAGAATAGGACCTTCCTCTATGCCCAATGGACCTAGCTCTTGTGGGATAATCCGGCATCCAACTACCGAAACAAAGCCAGGAATGACATAAACCACATTTCCAAGCTCAGGGTTCTGGTGAACCCAAATTCCAACCAGTGGCTTCACACTAATGAGGAACCTGCAAAGGGCCTTGTATGATTGAACCGACCTTCGCCACTCCACGAGGTCTTTAGAGGACAAAAAGGCAACCATTTCACATTGGGTCAGCCAAATCTTATCAGATGCCGCAAGGGTGTTAAGACTCTTGCAACATAAGCTAAGATTACATATGTCCCTTGGTGAAAGAGACCTTCCGATGAGAGCAAGAACATCATCTGGCAAATCTACTAGTAGGCTGGACCCACACATTCTGGATGACATGATTATTTGCAAATAACTGATACTCAATACCCAGAACTGGGGCTACAAATCTATACCCAGCTCAAGAGCAACGATGGGCAAAACTGAATCCACAGCCACATGAACAGAGAAACACCCAACTCAGTATCAGAATCTGAATGAAATACCCATCAAGAAATAGCCTCCTTACCCTTAATTCAGAAGGCCAGAATACAGATTATTTTAGCCTAAAACTCAACTAATTGTTCCCCCAAATCCTTCAATTCTTGCATCTGAACCTCAGTTGAAACCACAACAGAAAGAGAGTGAGCACTGGCTACTATTCATAGACTAGTTCTTGAAACATGGTCTATCTAAAATCAATCAAGCATTGCATTTCACACACATATAAGGTAAGAAACAGACTGTGGTTTCATAATCAAATCAAAATGGGTACAATTTAAACCCAATTGGGTCTTCCCACCTTCAATCTTCAGCACATCATGAAAAATGCATGATCCTACAGTCGTTGGGGGGTTATTCTTTTCTCCGGCTTTTTCCCAGCAATAATTGAACTTTGCATAAACAACACTTCATGGGCAGACAGAAAAAGGGGGAAAAAGAACAACAGCACATAGAGAAAGAGAGAGAATGTTACGCTCTTAGAAAAGGCACCCCATGGATTCAGGATGAACAAAATGCGTGAATGAAGATTGAAAAGCTTGAAACGGAAATTGGGATTTTTGTGCTGAAACTAATAAATCCGTTCACTATACTATACTAACCCTTGAAGAAACTGTCTATTAAAGACAGGGCAATTTTTTTCAACAAGTCTTCCCCTTTGGAATTAGTCATCCTGCCCTTTCTTGGAACTCTTTAATTTTCTCCTCTACTCTTTTGACGGGTTTTCTTTTTTTCTGTTTTTGATTTGGGTTAGTGGTGTTCTTATTTGGCCTTAACCTTTGCAATTGGTGTGACTTGTGAGCCAGCCAACGTTGAAAATTTGAGCTTAAAGTAGAAGCTTGGGGCCCTCAAAAATGGGTCCATAACACCTAGCTCACCACCCACCCACCCAAAAGAGATTTGAGTGGGTAGAGATTCCAAAAATCAAATTGTTCTTTACATGCTTGGGATACTCCAATCATTCTAAGCTAGAATATTTGTGATAATTTGAATACATGTGGGGGAGTCAGCAGTAGGTCGAGATTAATATTACAATTGAAATATCGTATGTATTTATCGTGGGATATTTTTGTCTTTTCTTTTTAAAGAAAAAGTGATTTTTTCTATAATTGTCGATCAATATTTTGTTTGATTTTGTATCATTATTTATTCATGGGATTATTGTGTTAAAGATTTAAGGATGGTGAGGTGTTTGCTTTATTCTTGGTATGATTTATGTAAATGGGGGAATTGTGATGATATTCTATAATTTGTGTTTTGATGCCATTTAAAACAGTTGTGCTTAAAAACAAAATTTGTTTGGTACTAAGAGATCAATCGTGCAAGTTAATTATGGGCGTGTTCGGTAAAATTAGTTGTTTTAGTAATTGTTAACTGTTTTACTAACTATTAGTGGTTTTACTAGCGATTAACTGTGACCCACTAGTGGTTAGTGGTTAGCTGTTGAATAAGTGATTTAAAATAAATGTGTTTGGTAGATGTAGCTGTTGAAGTAACAGATTTATGTAAAATGACTGAAAAGTGCACAACAGGTAAATGTTTTCAGTAAACAAAAAGAAGAATTTTGCAATTTGCAGCAACCACTAGGTAGAGGCTCTTAAAAGCTACTTTCACTAGCTTTTCAAAAATGATACATAAACCTCTAACAACTACCTCATCCACTATTTTACGGAACACTTTTAAATAGTTGTCCATAATATTTTAACTACTACAAACCACTAACTTCTACGTCAATCTATATTATCGAACACAGCCTATATGTATAAAATAAGTCCACTCAAGTTCATATGATTAAACTATTACATCTTTAGCTTGATGAAGTACCAACTTGGTATGATAAAAGTCGAGCCACAACTTTAACTGAAGCCACTTCAAATTCAAGGTTTGAGCTAGGTTTCAAGCCAAATTGGTTGGTATCAAATGTAAATGAACAACGTCATGCGAAATGTGAGCATAAAATATGTGTTGCACCAGCTTCCAATAGTCGCACCTCAATCATAGTCCTTCATGTCATGTTGAATAGATGGAGCACGTGCGTAGTTGTGATAATTCATAAGCGATGTTCAAGGAAGACGGGCTTGGGGATCAAATTTGATCCAAATTACGTCTGGGACCAATGCCGATAGGGCTGTCAAATAGTTCGGGTCCGTGTTTGAGTCAAAATTAAATGAGTTGGGGACCCCCCAACCTGAACCTGACCTGTTTAATAAACGGGTTGACAAACCAAACCTGAAACCGTTTAATTATTAAACGGGCTAACCTGATTTTGACCCAATTGCTCATTTAATTGAAGCGGATCAGAATCAGGTACCCATTTACCTATTTACCCGTTTAACCCACTTAATTTATAAACAACCTGCACAAGTTCATGGGCATGTTTGACAGCCATAGCAACATTCAAACTGCAAGGTTGCACCATTCATGGGGCATGTCAACCTATAATTCATGTGGATGCCAACCTGCTTACATGTTTACAAGTCATTCACAATGACTAAATTAATACCCAAAGTTTCAAGTTCAACATCAAAAGTTCAACTAACCATATTAAACACCCAAATCAACACATAAACCAACAAGCCTATGTTCAAAAGTTATTACATCACCAAATTCATAAGTTCAAACTTCAAAGAAATAGAGCATAGATTCTAGTTAACCAACATTGAGTTTTGTCCAAATTCACTGCCTGCTGCACTCTTTGACTGATCTTCACCATCTTCATTATCATGTAAGTTTATTTTCATGACATCTCCACAAAGCTCCTCTACATTGACATTAGGTGGCATGAATGACCTTACTGATAATGCTTGTAGGATGAAGGCCTCTAACCTGCAATTGGCAATTTCAGTCAGATCTAAAGAACAAAGAGAGCAAGACAGTCAGATTAACAAAGAGAGGCAGAGCAAGAGAAAGAAAGCAAGACAGTCAAATCTAAAGAACAAAGAGCGATGAGATCGACATTCCCACAACAAATCACAAGCAATTTCAGATTTCAATCTAAAGAACAAACAAATCACAAGCAATTTCAGACTTCAATCTACCCAAAAAAATACAAATTTGTAGATCGACATTCCCACAACAAATAACTTCAAAAATTACAAGCAATTTCAGATATTCCCACAACAAACAACTTGAAAAATCACAAGCAATTTTAGACGTATGATATCTACATGCCCACGACAATAAAAGTTTGAAAATCAAAGCAAATATCCATCACAAAAAACTAGATCGTACCGTGGTTGTTGACTCTTGGTGCTGAGGTCGTAACAATTCTCGACTTGGTGTCGACTTGGACCATGGCTTTCACTGATGTGGAGGTGTGGTTGTCAACTCTCGGTGCTGAGTTTGAGAGTTTAAGAGTGTGAGTGAGAGACTAAAAGTTTGAGAGAGAGAATTGAGAGTCGAGTACCTGGGTGAGGTGCTGAGGTTTGCCGTCTGCGTTTAGGCTTGCAGTTTGAGTGAATGTCTGGAGTAAAGGTTTGAGGGAATTGAGGGTTTGTTAGGGTTTAAATGGTCAAATGGTCAGTTTACTCAGTTTGGGTTTTCTGTCCCTCATAATGAAAAATTTCAATTCCTTCCCAAATAAATGGGTTAAACGAGTTGGAATTAAACGGGTTAAACGGGTTGCCATTTTAACAAATTTAATTAAACGGGTTAAATAGGTATTTTTTCGTGTCGAAAACCTCAACCTGAACCTAACCCGTTTAATTAAACGGGTTAGTCATGTCAACCCATTTAATTAAACGGATTGAAAATCTTTATCCAAACCTGCTTAATTTCTAGTTCAGTTCGGATCGGTAATCGTGTCGGGTCAGTTTTTGAAAGCCCTAATATCGACATGATGTAAGGGGAGGATATTACTAAAGAGATGCTACGTGTCACGCACACCTACTAAGCACCCTCAAGTTAGAAACGCCCATGAAGGGTCATGGCTTGACCGATATGTCAATAGCACATAATGAGGGGATGAAAATACTATTTTGCCCCTATGGTTAACATCCCTATATATAAATATCTCACACACACCAATATTACAACAGTCTTATCAGTTATCACACTATAGCAAGATAAATTCTAAAGACTTTTATAAAATACTATCAAATTATCCTTGCCTTTATTTTGTCATTCTCAATGCTTTTATTCTCTTGTTGAATTAAGCGCCGGATAAGATTTTGATCTGATAAACCCGAGGTCAACAGTTCTCTAGGTCATGAGCGGAGGGCATATCATCTTCATTTGAGAGCAATAGATATTGATATTTTACTTTGTTCACTCACCTAAGTTCTGTCAAAGACAAATGTATATTAATATAATAATTAAATTTATTGAATATGTTTTCTTTTAATCAATTGATTCCAATAGGTAAAATATGAAACTTACATACGGTATAGATTACGATGAACATGATTCTAATGTACTAGGAACTAGATTGAAACATATCAAACGGTTCAAGTCTTCATTTCTAAATTGCAGGAATCAATCCCAATTGCCTTAGTTTTGATTCCCAAAAGAACACGCTAAAATCGGGAACATAAATCATTTCAGACTATATTTTTCAAGGGGGTCATAATTTTTAAAACTTTTTTCTCATAAAAAATGTGACATGGATCTCAATATCATTTTATACGCTATTTTACTGGCTCTTGTAATGTACAAGATTCCTAGCTTTAGCATGCCTTTAATTTCAATAATTCAAATAAAAGTTCTGTGCAACTTAAGTTGATTGTTCAAGAACCATCTCAATCAAAAACTTAAACTGATTGTTGAAGGATTAGGAATAGGTTTATCTTCTAGCACGCCCTCTCACGTGAATGTCCTTTGGGCTTGAAGTGTGGATACTGTAAAGACCCACCCTACCTTGCGCAAAAAATCAATATGGGGGTTATTAAGATTCGAACTCAATACCTCTTGCTCAGAAATGCTCTGATACTATATTTAAGAACCATCTCAATCAAAAGCTTAAACTAATAGTTGATGGCTCGGGAATAGGTTTATCCTCTAACATTGATGTTGGATGAAAAACTAATTTTCCATTAACTATCCTGATTGCTTTGTTATTAAGGCTAACCTGGGTTCTATACCAAGCTATACACGGCATAGCTTGTGGGATGCTACTATGCTACAGACGTTATCTTGCAACGGTCTTAGTGGCCAATTGGTAATGGGTGTGACGTCAATGTTTGGCATGATCGTTGGTTACCTCGCACACAGTTAAATTTTCATATTAATTGGGCTATAAACAGAGTCATGCATATAAGCTCGAATGAAGTTCTATCCCAAAACCAATTAGCAATGGGTGGAGTAACTTACAAGCCTATATACATGCTCAAACCCTTCATTTTTATCAATGTGGGACAACACCACTTTTCATAATCCAACACGCTCCATCACTTGTTGGCTACTAACAAGGCCCAACACGTGCACACAATTTTAATCAAACGGGGACGGTAGCAAATTAAGATTAAGCAACCCGCTTTGATACCATGTTAAAATTTTATATTAATTGGGCTATAAACATAGAGTCATGCATATAAGCTCGAATGAGGTTCCATCATAAAACCAATTGGCAATTGATTGAGTAACTCACAAGCTTATATAAATACTCAAACTGTTCATTTTTATCAATGTGGAACAAAACACACTTTCCATACTCCAACACGCACATACGTTTGAGGTTATTTCGCCCATGCTTGTGCACTTGCAATAACTCAATGTATGCGACTTAGTTAACTATCAATATAGATGTTGGCATGTGTGCGGAATTTGTCAAGGAGCTCTTCCTCCTATGTGACTCGGAACTTATTCTAGAAATCCCCTTGTGTGATTCTTGACCTACTGGCAAGTTTGTTTGGCAATTTTCGGATAATGGGGATATTTCCGTTTGTTTGACCTAACATTTTGTTGTGGATTAACACAATTTGACATCTAGTGCCTCTCCTAGCAGGTTGCGTTAGGTATGGAAAATGATATGGTCTCTTGAGGTACCCCCTAGAATTTGACTATTTGGATGGAGGCTTTGCTCGGGTGTGCTACCCAGTTGATCGAACATTGATAGGCGCATTTTGTCATTTGGGATGTCATGTGCGATTTGTGGTGCTTCTGAGGAGACAACTACATATGCGTTGCTTGAGTGTCACCTAACCTTGATGATATTAGGCGGGTTACTCGAATGACCATCGCTATTGGGATGTTTGGGTTCAGTAAATGGTGGATTGTTTTCAAGGAATAATGGTGGGTATGGATCGAGAAGAGCTAGGCGAATTCTTAATATTTTATGAGAGTGTTGGAACGTGAGAAATAGGTTTATCTTCCAAAAGCCAAACAAGAACCTTGCTAGCCTAGGCAAGAGAGCAAATTCGTTTGTTCGAAGTTACAAAGTCAGCCACAAGGATGATGTTGCAAAGAGTTTGGTTACGCCAGTCTTGTAGAAGCCTCCTAAATCGGGTTGCTTTAAACTAAATTTTGATGGAGGTAAAAACAGGAAGTTGGGGAGGGGGTAGGTTTTGTGGTGAGGTCATGCGATGGGGAGATTGTCCTTGCTAGTGTGGATCAGGGAAGTGTGCTTGCAGTTGTTGAGATTGAAGAGACCAAAGCCTATTCGATTGGGCCCAGATGTGCTCAAGACGCATGAATTGACACTTTGATGGTCGAAGGAGATTATTGGACATTAATCCAAAGGCTAAAGACGAAGAATATTCCAGACAATTGTGTTGGTTTTTTTGTCTGAGAGATTTTGATAGTTTGTAACTCTTTCAATTTTGTTTTGTTGTTTGTTAAATGGGGAGGGGGTGATAGAGTCGTCTATGACTTTACTTATTGGTTACCTTTTAGTAAAAAAAGAGAAGGTTATGAGATGTTGATATTTCAGAAAGGTTTGTGGCCCGTGCATCAAATGATATATGTGTTTTTATTGATTCAAGATTACTATAATAACCCACTTGATTTCGAAAAAAACACTAAACTTCCATATTAATTAATAAAGATACATTTAAATATATCGCTTTTAGTTTTCTAATATTATGAGTTATAATCGATTGTTTGCACCATTGATACGTATATCAATTACTTATTTACTTAAAACAATTATCCATTATGTAAATAGTAAAATTTGACAAACAAGCATGCATTGTTTCGATAATTAAGTTTTTCTTTGTTTTTTTAAAAGAAAATTGCATCCAAAAAGAAAAAAATATTTAAGCCACGGATTCTGAAATGTCCCTCCCGCTCCCCCAAACTCCCTCCAAAACCCCTCCAAACCCTTCCGCCGCCGGGGCACTCCGATGGCCGGAAACCGCCAAATTAGGGCGCTGAACGTGGCGGAGAAGCCGTCGGTGGCGAAGGCGGTCGCTGGAATCCTCTCAAGAAACCACGCGAGAATGAGAGAAGGAAGGTCCAGGTACAACAAAATTTTCGAGTTCGATTACACAATTCGAGGTCAGCCATGCCACATGCTCTTCACTTCCGTCATTGGTCATCTAATGGAGCTCGGATTCGACGAGCGGTACAAGAAATGGCACTCTTGTGACCCTGCTGATCTCTACCAGGCTTCTGTTAACAAATTTGTTCCTGAGGTTCGTTACTGAAAATCCACCATTTCTCCGATTTTCTATGTTCAATTTATAGTCTAGTGTGTTTTGCTTGGATTTAAGTGTTGGGTTTATGGTGAAATTTGTGGTAATGTGGAAAGCATGGCTATTAGCTAAGTGAAATGGGCAAGTGGAGAAAGAAAAGCGGTAGATAAGCTGTAAAACTTTGAAATTTTGATTTTTTATGCGTTGATTTGGAGGGTTGTACTGTGCACGTAGATGTCTTCAAACCCAGGTTAACGCACAATGGGGGTTGATTTTTCTTTTTTTGGGGCGGTGGGGGGGGGGGTTGTTGGAGGAGGTGACTGATGGCTACAGCAAGAACTCTAGAGAATCCTTCTGAGAAGGATGCCATTTTCTCACTAGAAAACACAAATCTTGGCAGTGTTTGGGCTAGTAAAAGAACTGGTCGGAGTCAATTTAGGAAATGATGCTCCCTTTTTTTGAAACTGACTATTATTAAGGGTAGGGGTATTATTTTTTGGGTTATACTTTGACACAGCTGTGCCTAAATCATGATTCAGGACAAGTTAGACATCAAGAGGACTCTGCAGCAGGAAGTTCGAAACTGCCAGTGGCTGATATTGTGGCTTGATTGTGATAGGGAAGGAGAAAACATTGCATTTGAGGTGATTGAAGTTTGCACTGAAGTGAACCGGAATTTGAATATATTTAGGGCGCGTTTCTCTGCGTTGATTGACAGGTACTAAAGCCTAAACTCCATTTCGTACTGGAACTTTATCATCAACTATTGTTTTCAGCAGTTTGTCATCTTGAAATTGCTAGGGAAATCCATGAGGCTGCACAAAATCTCGATCGTCCAAACCAATTGTTTGCTGATGCTGTAGATGCTCGGCAGGTTAAGCTCTCGGATCGCCTCCTTGAAACATATATACTATTGTCTTTATATGATCACTTTCAAGTGCTCTCCTTTGGCATTATTGAACTTGGAAGCATTTTGTTTGAGTAAGAAATTGGAAGCATGCTACTGGACCTGCTATGGCACCAGCTTGTTTGCTATCAATACAGCTGTGGCTGTGGCTGTTAGTGACCCTAGCATTTTTTGGCCCTTAAATTGTTGGTGGATTGCCTGACATAGCCCTGAGAATAAGTCGAAAGTTATATAATTGAAAGAATATATTGAACATTGAAGTGGGAATGACATGCATTGAGTAGATCTCCCATAAAAGTACCTAATTGTTCAACAGGTTGAGAGCAAAATAATGATGCATATTGATTCAACTAATAAAAGGTGACATTTTGTTTTCTTCCTTTTCTTTCCCCTTTTGTACTTTGGCTACCAGAAGCTTTGTGGACGTAAAAGTTGAGCATCCAAGCCTAATTGGGGAGTAGCGAGGGTGATTCCTCAAGGTACCACAACAAAAACACCATGCCTACTGTGGGCCCCCCTTTAGTGGGGTCTAGAGAGATCAACATGTAGGCAACCTTATCCTTGGAAGAATCTATGCTCATAAGCATCTCTGCTAACACAGACACACACTAATCCCTATATACCCTCCAAAAAAGCGAAAAGTATTTTCTGAAAACTTTCTTTGTTAAGAGAAATCTTTGTTTTTTCCCTCCTAGATAAAAGGGCACAAACTTTTTAGGAGATGGTGGAAAACTTTAATGATAAGTGATAACAAGTATGACATTGGGCAAAATAGCATTAACGAGGGATGGGCTGCGTAAGGCATAATAGATAACAGTTGACACGTATGAACAACTAGTAGGTGTTGTTCACTCACTTGTAGGTGATATATGTATTGTTTGAGAAAGAGGAAAAATGATTAAGTATTAAGGGTGCGTTTGGTAGGGGTGAAAATCGGAAAATGATTTTCCCATTTTATGGTGTTTGGTAAAACAAGGAGGCCAAATTTGTTTTCAGGGGAAAATTATTTTTCCTAGAATGAAGGAAAATATTTTCAATTTGAATGGAGCGTAAGTTGATTTTTCGTTTCTTGGACACGGTTTCACATTATTTCTCTATTCCGTATCTACTTCTTCGACATATGGTTCGAAGATTAACGCAGCAACATATAGTTCGAAAATTAAGGCAACATATTAAAGATTAGCAAAACTGTATCCGCAATGCTGATGCCGGTGAATCTAACAACCATGATTTCATCGAAATTTAAAATGCTTTGCAATTTCTCGTTAGGGTTAAGAAGATAGCGAAACTTGCTAGGTTTTTCCTCTTCTTTGTTTGGATTCCTGCTTGAAAATGGGAAATGGATAACCGTTGCTAGCATCAAATTGTTGGCAATAGGTAAGATCAAAAAAATTGACAAATATACATATTGTTACAACTTTGATATGGATGACACCACTATTGTAATATAATTCTCTAAAAAACAACATATAAATTCCCATTTTTCTAAATATCTTACTTATTTTTGTTTTTCACTAATTTGCCTCTTTTTAGATTTTTTGCTAATCAAACTCATTTTCCAAAAACTTCATTTTCCCTTTTACCAAACAACTGAAAATATGAGTTGAAAATTATTTTACATGAAAAATCATTTTTCATGAAAAATGGTTTTCTAGGAAAATGGTTTTCGACCCTACCAAACACACCCTAAAAGCTTGTTAGGAAACTTGAAGTGCATGTCTTTGAGTAGTCTACTTTGAGCCTGTAGGCTTAAAATTATCGCACTGTCACTCACCCACTTTGTAGATCTACTCCGCATCTGCTGTCCACAAATTGCAGGGAATAATTTCAGTTAATGGTTACAGAATTATTTTTTAACGTTTTTGTTGTTCCATATGACAAATCTCTTACCTAACTTTAGTTTTCCTGCAGGAGATGGATCTACGCATTGGTGCTTCATTTACTAGGTTTCAAACTATGCTTCTAAAGGATGCATTCAGCTTTGATTTTGCTACCGAAGACAGAAATCTAGTTTTAAGCTATGGTCCATGTCAGGTAGTACCACATAAATGCTACTAAAGCCTTTTATATACTTCTAATCCCACAATCGTATTCTATGATCTTCTTTCCACTCCTTTTTACAAAAACAAGATCTTCTTTTGTCACCTGCAGTTTCCGACGCTTGGCTTTGTAGTAGAAAGGTATTGGGAAATACAAGCACATGAGCCAGAGGAATTTTGGACAATCAATTGTTCTCATAATTCAGAAGAAGGAACTGCCAGTTTCAGTTGGATGTAAACTGTGTTATCAACCTTCAACTTTTATTTTCCATTCCTTGTTTAGTAATTATAGTTATTACTAATGCTATCTTTTTTTAAAAAATATTTTCACAGACGTGGCCATTTGTTTGACTATACTTGTGCTATCACAATATACGAAATGTGTGTTGAGGAACCAACCGCGACTGTAAGTCAACTAGATGTCCTATCAAATGATTACTATAATTTTAAGGTTCAAGCTTCCCTTCGTTTCACGGAGCTGAAGTTTCACAAAATGTTAATACCAGGTTACAAAGGTTAGACAACAGGAGAAACTGAAGTATCCCCCTTATCCATTGAGTACTATTGAGCTTGAAAAACGTGCGTCACGATACTTCAGGATGAGTTCAGAACACACAATGAAGGTAATAACATAAATGTGGTACTGCTTCATTAAATAACTTCAGGTAGCCATAGTTAAACTTCTCTTAACTGCCCATAAAATTCTTCGAGATCTTTGAAACTTTCAATGGAGCTATGGGGTTGTTTGCAGACCTCTGAAAATGGCACTGAATTTTCATAAAGATCTAATGGACATGGCCGATATTGATCAAGAAACCGAATTTCTCTTGGTCCGTAAAAATAATATAAAGAAGCAAAACTTGCATTTATGATTTGAAACCACTAGCTCAATTGTACTGTTTGTAGGATCTTATCTTTAACTATCTACTGTTTTCTAGGTGGCAGAGGAGTTATACCAATCTGGTTTCATCAGCTATCCTCGTACAGAAACTGACAGTTTTTCAGCTAGGACTGATTTGCGTGTTGGTAACCCTTGTCTACTTTTGTTCGTTATTCTTAGTTGCTGATTGTTGTGCAGTAATGGTGGTGGGTATAAAGTTTGTATCAATCTAACGTTGCGTTCCTGTTGGTAATTTGCTTCCTGGTGTTCTCTATTTGGTGTTTTGGGGGGGGGGGGAACGTTTGATTGAAACGTTAATATTCTAGGCAATTGTGCAAGAACAACAAGCACATCCCATATGGGGCTCGTATGCTCAGCGTTTGCTGGATCCTGGAGCAGCTCTATGGAGAAATCCAGGCAGTGGGGGCCATGATGACAAAGCTCACCCTCCCATTCACCCGACAAAATTTTCTGCTGGAGAGTCTGGATGGAGCCAGGACCACCAAGTTAGTTCTCATGTCTCTGCACTATTTGACTATTTTTTATCTACTTACAAGTTTGCTTGTACTATTTTTGATTTTTTGTTTCTGTGTGAAATACTTCTGCCAGTCAATTCTGTTTTCTTGTTATTCTTTCTAAGGATCTCTTGACTGTATTTTGTTTTTTAGGGGCTCCAAAATCGGACAAATGATAGTTTTCCTTTTCTTTTTTGCCTTCATGATTTGCCATCAATTAATGGGATAACTAAACCTTACCACTCCAAACCATTATTTGGTTTGTAGCATTCTGAAGTTTTCGCAATTAATGTGTCGTGATTCTTTTACCTAGGAAAAGAAAAAGAAAAGGCATTGAACAAATCACCCCTCAATATCCTACTTCCATGCACCTCACTGCAGCCCTGAGGAGAAAGAGAGTTTAAGTGTAAATTGCCAGCTATATTTTTGTGGTTGAATAAATAACCCCCTTGTTTTGTTGTGCATTAGCTAGAGGTGAGGTAGGGTACATATAAACCTCCCTAGATCTCACTTTACTGGGCAGCAACCCGGTTGTTGTCGTTCTCGTTTTGTTAGACATGGCAGACAAAATTGGATTTAGCAAATAAATTTTTTCTTCCTAATCTAAAGGACTAAGGCAGAGATAAAGGCATTATATCATGACGAATAATGCTATCTTTTAGTATTTAACTTGTTGCTTAATTGCAGAAAATATATGAGCTGGTTGTTCGCCATTTTCTGGCCTGTGTCTCCCAGCCAGCTGTGGGGGCCGAAACTACTGTGGAAATTGATATTGCTGGTGAACAATTTTATGCATCAGGGAGAGTGATAATTTCTGTAAGTTTTCTCTTGTTCTCTAAATCCATCTTGAAGCATCTTCATTACTGAAAGTAAGCAAACTATTTTTTTTTTTTGGGGGGGGGGGGTGTGGTGTTCCTCTCCAAAGCTAGTGGTAGTTAAGGCCAGGATGGTCTGACTTGCTCCTACATGCGTAGAGGTGTCACTTTTGGATGGGCAGAATACATCTGTTGAATGCCTTTGTTGTTTGCAAAGCTCAGCTGTAGTCTGTAGATGTTGCTTCACAAATATGGTGCAGAGAACTCATAATCTATATTGCTGCACTTTACTTCTGATGTTACCATACCACTGAATTTCATAGAATCAATTGAAGCTACAGATATCTTTTGGCTGTTATTGGTTGTATTTTCCCTCCCTTTCTTTCCTTACATACAATTGCTGGCTTTAAGTTTGCAATTTTGCATTATGAAGAGTTTAAGGGCCTTTCATACATTGGGCTTGTGTATCATAATGGTTAGATAAATCACTTTTGACCTCTTAGATCATCAAGTTGCCTCGTGTTTGGCTATGTGATGCTTACTTGGACTCCCAACAATGTGTTCCGACATTACTACTCATGCCAACTATGAAAAAAAGGAGGCAGAAAAAGGATGAGATTGTGTGGCCACTAAACTCTAAGGGATCCTTTAGTGTCAAGAGTTTTTGTTCCACACATTTTGATGCCTAGGATGGTCGTGATTTTGCTGCTAAGTCTATTTGGAAGTCTAAAGCTCCCACAAAAGTGTTTTTCTTTGCTTGAGAAGTCACCATAGCAAGATCCCTACGAATGACATGCTTAAAAGAAGAAATTTTAGAGGTCCAAGTAGATGCTCCATGTGTTTGGAGGAGGAAGAAACTGTGGATCATCTCCTTGTACATGGTCGGTGGGTTTCTTTGCTTTGGATTTAGCTCTCTCTCTTATGGGGACTGGTTGGGTTCAACCTTCTAATGTGAGAGATGTGGTAGTAGCTTGGAGGAGAAGCATGAAGAAGAGTTGGGTCCTTGGAATTTGGAACATGGTTCCTTTGGCTATTTGGTGGGCTACTTGGAAGGAGTGAAATTGTCGTATTTTTGAGGACAAAGTCTTGTCAATTCAAGATTTTAAGCTCTATTTTTTGAGGTTGTTGTATAGTTGGAGTGTCGGGCTTAGTGGTAACAAAAATTTAAATTTTTTGGCTTTTGTCGATTGTATTATGGATGAGAGCTTAAGGGCATAATGTTTTTGTATTTGCCCCCTTTGGTGAATGGGTGACATCCCCTTGGTGTCCATTTAATATACCTCTTGATTACTTACCAAAAAAAAAATAAAAATTACTGATTGTAGTTGCTGTGATGCTAATTCTTATATACGTATATATGTACATAGTGTGGGAAGGGTGGGGGAGACTAGATCAAGTAGAGCGAGGAACAAATTTGCAAGCTACAAAAGGAGTTTGGCTAGCCATGGAAATTGGATGAGAGAGCGCTTATAGAGATGCAGGGGCCAAGTTGAGTTTTACTTTTTTTTAGATGACAAAGCTACCTTTTCCTACCTCCTCTTATTTTTTGAGTTTGATCCAGAAAACCTCAACTATATTACTTCATATAAGTGTACTACCATTCTTAGTCTAAAAAGTGCGCTTAAGGTGCACCTCAACGTGAGTGACCATGTCAGTGCCTCAGAGGGGGTCAGGGGCGCCATGTGTCTCAAGGATACAAGACTATATCTTTGCCCTTTTCTTCTTTTTCGTGGCCTTATCTTTACCTTTTTTCTTCTCTCCTTTCCTTGGGAGCTAAAAAGTGAGCTATATCTTGTGCAATGCATAAATCTCCTTTTATTATTATTATTGTTGGCCTCATCTCAAATGGACACCTCTCTTTGCAGCTTATCTTTACCAGTTCTGTTGTCATTATTTTCTTGTGAGCTGAAACAATAAAGTATACAGCCCTCCCCTTGTTTATGTTTTGCCTTGGTTATGTGTTTATCAAATGGCGCTTGTGAATTTGAGTTAGTGCCAAATTGGTCTCTAATATGTGACATGTCTAGGACTATGCTTGTACAGTAATTGTGTGTAACATACGTTAGAGCAGTTTGCAGTATTGGTACTCGTACTGATGTCAAATCATTTTTTAATGCATTTATCTAACTTGTTTCTACAAAATATGCTTTGTGAATGACTTTTAAACATCTTTACATAAAGGTGCGCTCTGCATCCGTGATGTGTGCGCTTTCACCTTGTGTCTAGAGATCCCATGCACCTTGGTGCACCTCGCGCCTTCTAAAACTAAGCTAACATCGTGGATAATCTCAGAGAATCATAAGGGAGAGTTGGAATGCTAAAGAAACTTTAACTTGTTGGTTTAGTTACGTCTCTTCTTGGAGATGGGAGATTATATGAACTGATCTTGGACTTGTCTTTTAGGCTGCTTGTTCATATGCTGATCATGTACTCCTCTTTTACACTTGTATTACATTCTTAGATTAAAAAAGCCCGATGCGCAAAAAAGCGCGAAGGGTCCTGAAGCCCGGGGCACGGGCTTCGAGGCGAAGGCGCGAGCTTTTCAGACGCGAGGCGCACTTTGGCTATAAAATGCTCCAAAATCATTCCCAAACTATATTTATTTGAAAATAAAGTAGATAATGACATTAAGTAGGGAATTAAACATGAAGATAACCACGAATAACATTGCAAATAGTCATAAAATATGAGAACATAACATTATTGTGTTTTTAAGCGCACACCATGAGATAGTAGAAGTCTTAAAAGGCACCAACTAGCATAGCCATAGAAGAAAAGCATAAAACACATAGCACACAAAGCAAAATAGCTCATAAAGGTAAACTAAGCATCCTCCTCATCATCATCTAACACCACATGCTCGGCATCTTCATCATCATCCACCAACTCAACGTCATCTCCAATATCATCTTCCTGTTCCTGTTCCTGTTCCTCTTCAAATTCCTCTCCCTCATCTTCATCAAACAATTGAGTACGAGCTCGAGAGGATTTGGAACCAGAGGTATGAGTGGGAGCTTTTCCTTTGTCCTTTGCCGAAGTTTTAGCGGTGCTAGTGCTTGTTGATCCTCTACGCCTAGTGCTATAGCGGGACTCATTAGCGCCGCAAGCTTGAGCAACAGTTGCCCAAGTCAAAGTATCCCCCTCAAACACAAGATCATCATCATTTGAATCATCTTCCATTCTCCCAAGCAACCACTCATTATTTTCATCAATTTCTTTTAAGAGAATGGGATCTCTAGAGCTACTCTCTTCACGTTTGCACCTCAATGCACGATTTGATTTGACAAAAACCAAATCATTCAGTCGGGATTGTGTTAGCCTATTTCTCTTCTTGGTGTGAAGCTGTAACAAAAGTAAGTAGGTTTAATTAGTTACTAATAAATTAAAAAAATTATATGAGTGGATAGTTTTTGTAAGTTGCAACTTACATGTTGAAACACACCCCAATTCCTCTCGCATCCCGTTGCACTACAAGTAAGGCTAAGGATTCTTATGGCAAACTTCCTCAAGTTGGGTGCTGAAGATCCATATAAACTCCAGCATTGAGCTATTAAAAAAAATAAAAAAATAAGAATAAACATTTAGTTAAAACAAAAAAGAGAGAGACCTTGAGAAGTTTTGTATGAATATTCAATCTTCTTACCGGGAGCTAATGACTTTCTTTGCCTTATTGCCATGGGCATCCCAAACAAACCTTGAGAAGTTTTGTATGAATTCAATTCGGCAAGAATCTTGTCTTGAGTCTCCAAATTCGGAACCATCTTTGCAATTCAATCAAACAAACCCTTCATCACTTCGCTACAATCTTCAATAGATGGGTTTGAATAGTAGATTTCCGGATTCAAATAATGTCCCGCCGCATGTAAAGGTTGGTGAAGTTGGCATTCCCATCTTTTGTCAATATAGTTGAATGCCTCCTCATAATTCTCCTCCTTGTTTGAAAAGCTCTTAGCAATAACCTCCTTAGCTCTAGCCATAGCCTCATAGATATAACCCATAGGTGGCGTTTTGTCTCCATCAACCATGCGAAGAACCTTGACGAGGGGACTTGTCAATTTAAGATAATAGAGAATATTTTTCCAATAACTCTCTTGCAAGATATAGGATGCCATCTTCTTGCCCCCCGCATCCTTTGACCATTTGCTATTGCTCCATTCTTGAGAAGTCACCATCTTTCTCAAATTGTTTTTTTGTTTGTGAATGGAGGAAAGAGTGATGAATGATGTAGCAAATCTAGTCACGGCAGGCCTATGCAAGTTCCTTTGATTAGTGAATCGCCTCATCAAATTTACAAGGGCAACGGAGCTATAGATATAAGCATTGATAGCCATGCTCTTTTTTAGAGCAATCTTGACTTTTGGAATATTTTTTCCAATGTCTTCCAACATAAGATCAATGAAATGTGCGGCACATGGAGTCCAAAAGAGGTGTTGCCTCTTAGCCATTATTAATTTTCCTACATAAACTTTTTTATAAAAATTAAATTAGAAATTACAATTTATGGAATAGGAAATTAGGAATAGAATAAATATGTAGCTAACATATGAAGAATGTAGATAAGTACATGATTCTTAGTTTCTTACCAGCTTTAACGTAGTTAGATGCATTGTCGGTCACCACTTGGATCACATTCTTCTCTCCAACTTCCTCCACCATATCATCAAGAACCTTGAATAAAAGGTTTGCATCTTTTATAACTTCAGAGACATCCATTGATCTAATAAAGACCGAGCTTTTTGGAGAGTTGACAAGAAAGTTAATAATATCCTTTTGAACTGTAGGTAATATCACGCCATCCATCAGATAATATAGAACAACCTATATCAGCCCATTCTTTTTTATGCTCCACTATTGCTTTCTCCGTAGCTTCAACTTCTCTTTTGAGTAAAGGGACTCTCAACTCATACATCGAAGGCGGTTTCAATCCCGGGCCAAATTGACCAATAGATTCACAAGCAATAGCAAAACTATCAAAAGTAGCAGCATGAAAAGGAATTCCGGCATCATAAAACCACCTTGCTAGGTCTCTACAAGCCTTTTCTCTTAACTCTTTCCTACATAGCTCATTTAGTGTTTTTTGCCTCCCTTGGTCCTTTCGAGCCTTGACAACATTTGCGGGATTAGGAGTATATTACATATCCAATGGACCTTTTTGCCTAGGTTTCTTAGAAGGCACATTATTACTTCCCTTTGTTCCGCTTCCACCACTTGCATGTTTTCCGCTTCTAGGATTCATTTTAACACATTCATCATCTTCATCTTCATCAACAAAGTAGCCTTGCGGCATTTGTCTAGACATGTCATATGCTTCTTTTGTTGATTTTTTTAGCTCCATATAGTCTTGGATTTCTTTTCTAACATGCTCCGGCACTTTTTTACAACCTAGAGTATTACGATATCCTCCCGCTAAATGTTGCTTAAGTCGGAAGACTCCTCCCATGGTCCTCACTCCACAAAAGTTGTAATAGAAATTATTTTTATTATTTTCATCTTGCCTACCATACTTTCTTCCCAGATCTAAAGGTTTAGAGGAGACTGAACCCGTAGGAGTACCGGATGTATCCTCCATTCAATTCAAGTAATTCAAGTATTCAACCCAAAAATCAATACCACAAATGAGTTCACTACAATTTTCAACCAAAAAAAAAACACACACAGTCAATTAGACAAAGAAATATATAATTAAAAATTTAAAACTGAGAATGTGATTTTAATTAAAACTTGCATCCAAAATAATAAATTAACCAGACTCAATATAAGATTAGGCCCACAGTGATTTTAATTTTTAATTAAATGGAAATGCCTTGCCCGTGCCCATGGCCATTTTAATTAAAACTAGTCAATCTAGCTTTTGGGGGGGGGGGATTCGAGAATCCAAAGTCAGAGACAGGCGAAAAGAAGAGGAGAAGGGCCTGTAGCAGGGAGGGTGTCTGCGACCAATTCATGCCCCCCCCCCCCCCCAAAAAGGAAAGAAAAGCTCGAAACCACTGCTATGGTGGTCGAGACGCAGAGAAGGAGGAAGAGGGGGAAGATGAAAAATTGAAAGGAGAAAGGAGTAGAAGTACTTACATGGCCCGGTGGAGTCTAGGGTTTCACTGAACAAACAGAGAGCAGAAGAAGACCTCACTACTCACCAACCCTAATGTATATATTCAAGGGGTTCATTTTCATTTCTCAAACTCCGCTTCAAGGAAGGTAAAAGTCCAACAAGATCATGCTTGGAGACGTTCATCCCTGGTTCCATTATATGAATTCCATGATACAAGACACTTTAAGGAGTTTGTTTTGAACTTCAAAGTGCCTTATTCAAAGGGGTTTCCCAAGTGGGGATCAAGAGCATCATGCTCCATGCCCGTAAACTCCACTACTCCTACTAAGCTCAAGGAAGATCTCAAGCAGCCAAAAGAAGTCAAGGAGATCGCCATCATATGCTGAAAAGCCGTGAGCTTGCCTTGTGAGTTCACGCCTAGTTCGTCCTCCTCACATCTGGTTTTTGTTACCCTTGGGCAGCAAAATGTAATGGGCCAAAATTATGATGGTCTTTACATTAATCAAGCCTAAGAAATGAGCTTTCTAACAAGACCAACCACGCTTAAATTGGAGTTCATTTGGTTGGTCAAGTTCAGCTCACAAGCACACGGTATCCTGGCGCAGGACATTTTGGACAGCCTTCACTATTTGGGCCATAACTTTTGATCGGCTGGTCCAATTGCAGTAAAATTGGATTCCCTAGAAACTAGACTTCCTAAGCTTTCCAACAAGCCCAAGATCATCAAATTTGGTTTAGTATTCAGAGAGATATGCCTCCTGGAAGTTGGGTTTGCTACTGATGTGAACGCATTTATTTCAAAACGCGTGAAGCATGTGTTTTCCTTCCCATTTCGGCTTTGCTGCTTGGTGCCTCTTCCAAAACCGTGTATCCCCTCCTCTAGCAAGGCCAAGAAGTGTGAGAATTATGGGTGCATGAATCCCCTTGGCTGCTATACTCTTTTCACATCAAAAGACATCAAGAGACACACCTCTTCACCCTTGGTGCATCCGAATGTAGCTACAACAAATTTACTTATTTTCTTCACACCCTTTCATGTATTTTTCTTCTACCTTTTCGTGTGTAAGGCCTCTACTATATAAGGGCCATAGTTTAGAGTCATTTTAGGAGAATAAGCAATCATCAACTTTCGGATTAAGCAATACAAATTCAGCATTTGAGTGGATTCTCATTTGTGTGTTCAAAACCTGGTTCTATATCTTGAGTGTTGGCAACCTCAAGTGGTGTTCTAGGTCCCTTATTCTCATCTAGGCGGTGATTAACTTCTGTATCCTAGATTGGGTTAAGGGATTGCCCAAGGTTTGGCTTGAGTGGCTCCATTGGATTATCTCAAACTCTACCTTGAACCTACCCTTTCCTTTGTTTCCTTTCTTCCTTAACTAAAAACCACAAAAGATAACCTTGCTTGGTCATTTGGGTGCTCCTATATACATCAAGCCCAGATGCACCAGAAAGCACGAAAGAGCAAGGTCAGTTGCAGTGGAGGGCCTCGAGCCCCTGAAATTGGCCTTTGTATTTGTTTTTTCCTTTTTTTTCTCTAACGGCACTTTAAGATCAATAAAGCTCAGAAAGCGCACGCCCCGCACCTCACCCAGAAGCCCTGAAAAGCCTCGAAAAGCCCGCACTTAAAGAATGGGCTGCGCCTGACCCT
Source organism: Selenicereus undatus (assembly GCA_017589665.1). Lineage (NCBI taxonomy): Eukaryota > Viridiplantae > Streptophyta > Magnoliopsida > Caryophyllales > Cactaceae > Selenicereus > Selenicereus undatus. The sequence continues at coordinate 10,783,232 of JACYFF010031959.1, forward strand.
GCTCAAGGCGCAACAGTGTGCGCCTAGGGCTTCTGTGCGCCTAGGGCGAGCTTTTTTAAACACAGACTACATTTGTCTAATTATATGACATCTCTGCAGCCTGCAGGTTCCTCTTTGCCTTGTTTAATCTGCAGGGGAAAACTGAAATTTGGAACTTACATGGGCATGTGTATGGATTGCTGAGTGCTTTTTCTTTGAAACATTATTTAGGCACAAATAAATCCCTTCGAAAGGCCAAGATTATTCATTGACTTTATAATTTATAAGAAGCGGTTTGAACTTCGGAAAGAGAGCGCATCCCCCTCTTCCATTCTTGCGAGGAATTGCATCAATTTAGTAAATAATTATTGTCGGTCCCCCGCCTCCCGTTTTGCCTTTTCACTTTTTTTTAACTTTCTTTTTGGGGTCCCCGAGAAGAGGGGGGGTGTGTTGGAGTGAAAGGGAGAACTGCAAAGGGGCTAGCCTTACCAATAACCACATATTATCCCAGTGCCTTATGAAAACTCCTGCTAAAGTAAACTAGAGGATCAGATGTTGGCTTTGCCCCTTGGGATTTTATAGTGTTTAAGCCTCAGTCCGGAATAATCTCAGGAGGCATCCCTAACAGTTTTTTTCTGCTTGAGCCCAAGTGAGGAAAGATACTCCATCTACACTTCTTACCAGTACATAAAGTTGTTCTTCTTGTAGGCTTTATATTATCACATAGTATCAAGTCAAATCTGGATTCTAGTGGGTAAGTTCATCAGTCCTGGCATCATTTAGATAGTTGATGGGTGTGGCAAGTTTATGAAACTTTATGGTCGCGGGCTCGTGGCAGAGGGATGGGGCCAGACTGCGGCGTCCCAGAGTGCGGAAGTAAAATTCATTTGTAACCTACTTTGAGTTTTATCGTGGATTTGGTTATCCTCTTTGCCTGTGGCTTTTTTCTTATCTGTAGACGTTTTCAATTTGAATTGTGCTTCTCATTATTGTCATCTCCCGGTCTTTTCTTCTGGCTTCCGCATAAAGTCGTGAAATGAGTTTGCATTTGTTGGTTTGCGGTCACATTTATTGATGTGGTTAGTGATGAGGAAATATTTATCATGATGTGAAGCTCCATTGCTTTTACTCTTGGTGTGGTTCCTAATTTACTCAATGTTCACTCTCCATTCTGACGTGTGGTCATGTAGGTTATTCATTCATCACATTTTACATAGCCTGTCTATAATAGCTTTTGCTGGTAATCAAATATCAAAGAAATGTCTGAAAATCTTATTTGAATGCATGGCTTTTTATCTGGTTTCTTTCTAATTGATGTTTACTGTGTCGCAGAAAAATTATTTGGATATTTATCGATTTGAAACTTGGGGAGGTTCTGTGATCCCAACTTATGAGATTGGACAGCAGGTTTGTTCTTCATCTTTAGCACGCACATTAGAGATTCACCTGCTTATTTTCTTTACTATCTTATGATATTTTGGATGGTATTTCTGGCTATTCCTCATAACTCCGAAAAATAAAAGATGAATCAGGAAGTAATCAGCTATGTTAAATTTGAAGAAGCTTCTATTGCTGAAAGCGTAGCAACATTTCCGATAGATTAACTTTTCCGAGACGAAATGAATGACATATTAGTATGGATCAGAATCATTAGATGTGTTAAGAACATGGGTAAAGTAGTGGGATGGTGGTTATGAGGGATTTTGGAGACATGTGGGTGTGTTGTTCTAGACCATAGGTAGAGGAGAATGTAGCGCCCATTGGGCAGATCCTTCTTGTCAATTCTTGTTGAGATGTTCGTATCAGAGAGATAAATGTCCATTGCTGCCCAACTTCTTTTTTGGGGGTTATTCATCAGTAGAAGAAGGCTAAACCACAAAGAAGTTTTGCAGAAGAGTTGGACTGTTTTATTGGGATTGTTGTTTCCGGAGCAATGTTAGAAGGGCTTGGACAAGGTCTAGAGTGCAAAATAAAAGCAGTAGCTCCTATAACATATCTAAGACAATTGGTTATTATCTACTCATTCAACAATAGCAATGCTGTAACATTCTTCTGGTTTGCTGATTGCTTTTACAATTTTGTCTGGCTGCCTCCACATCAATGATGTTGAGACAAGCATATTTTTCAACCAAAACCTAAATAAACGAGGGAAAAAAAATTATAGACACGGAGGTGCGGGACTAGAGGAACACTTATTTTAACCTTCTTATTGCAGTTCATTCCAACCACACTGACTTTAGATTCAGGAGTTACCAGGCCACCACCACTCTTAAGTGAAGCTGATCTGTTGAGTTGCATGGACAAGGTAATGGAGATCCTATGCTCAGGTTAGTCAAAAGTCCTATGTCAAGTATTAATACAAATGATGGGGCTGTATGTAGTCGGGAATTGGAACTGATGCCACCATGCACGATCACATCAAGAAGTTGCTAGATCGTTTCTATGCTACTAAAGATGCAAATACTCGTTTTACGCCGACCAATCTTGTAAGTCATGATTCTACTAGATCTTGTTTAATTTGATCCTATTCACTTGTTGTCTACCTCACTACCTCACAGGTTGTGGAAAACGTTGGAGTTCTATTGATTGCATAAGCCTTGGAGTTCTATTTTTGATCAAATGAGTATTTCCGATGATTGTACCTTTAACATTTAGTTATTATTTACCAAAATTCCACATATGTTTGCAAAATCTTAATAGCTAATTTAATCAATGCCTTATTTTTGACAAAAAAGAAAATGTATTAGATGTAATGTTTGCGTTTTAGGCCCCCAGTCTCTCTGTCTCTCTCTCGTTTTTTTTTCCTCTAGAAAGTTTGAAATATTTACTACATTCATCTTTAACAATTGTCAAATTTTCCTGTCATAATATTTCTCCTATGTCATCCACATATTTTAGTCTTGCACCTCCTCTATATTTTCTATAATATTTCACTGTCTGTTCAGACACATTCGATACTGATTGGGATGTTAATTATGGCTTGAGAAATAGCTTGTGAGCATTAAGGACATTTTCCCAGCCTGTTAGATGTTTAGTGTCTGATTATTTTCAATATTTGTTATAATTTCAGGGGGAAGCACTAGTCATGGGATATGATGATATGGGGTAACTTATGCTCCCTCCCTGTGTTATGCTTATGAGTTAGGTCAAATCATTAGTCTCTGTTTCCTTTTTGGGTCACCCTGAACTGAATGCTTACACACATTGGTCGTTGTGCAAAAAAATTATGATTTTCTTGCCTAGCTCCTCTACATAGTCAATTCAACCAATGTCATCGTTTATGGTCCGACATGGACCATCAGGGGAAGGAATGAAAAAATGGCTCCTGCAGATTGGATCATAGTCACAGGGAGTGCTCAAGCCCCTTATGAGTGGTGTTCCTAGTCTTTGCTATCTGGTCATCATGACCATGATTCAGAAGCTTCAGTTAGGCTAAATTAGTGTCACTAAGTAACAGATTATACTTATTGCAATCCATGACATGGAAGACCCATGATTATGACATGGGTCAGATGAAAGAACTGAATGTTTTAGATGGCTTAGTTTTCACTACCTTTTTATTATGTCTCTGTAGGAATACAAGTGTAATTATGAATATTATGATGAATGGATGCTTATAATTGCACTTCCAAATATTTATTTCAACAGTGATGTCCAAGCAATATGGTGTTCTCTCTATGTGAACTTCTGCATGTTTATTGCCTTCCTATTTGTAATGCCAGTGTAATTGATGTTCCTTTCTTTCTTTTGGGCCTTGTATGTGTCAGATATGAGCTTTGGAAACCTTACCTGAGAGCCAAGATGGAGGATGATATGAAGGCTGTTAGCTTAGGGACAAAGAGGAAAAATGAAATTCTGGCTTCTGGTTTGCAGGAAATGAAGGCTTGTTTCTTAGACGTATGTTATCTGCAGCCGTTAAACTCAAAATAATTTGCTATCCCTTTGAATCCTTCTGTATTTGGTACATCCTGCTCTGATTGCAGAATGAAGAATGATTGGCCTCTAGTCAACTGATCTGTACATTCTATTTCACTTTTGTTTTGAGATCATTTGCAGGCTAGGATGAGCAAGGTCAAACTTTTTGAAGCCATGGAAGTCTTCTTTGACCGGTACTTCTTTGAATTTGATCGTGGTGAATAAGTGCTTTCTTCAAATTATATGTTAGCTTGAATTGCAAATCTCCTGTGCAGAACTAATAGGTCTACTGTGGAGGAGCAGCAAGCAGTGGGTGAAGTTGTTCGGCGCTGTGGCCTCTGTCAGCAGGCTGACATGGTGTTGAAACGTAAACCAGTATGTAATCAAAGAAACGTTCCCTTAATCACATATATTCTCAACATCAAGTCTAGACTACCTCCAAATATTTTGCCTCTGTGCTCCCCTGTGCTCTTCTAGTTGCGAAATAATCGTGAAATTTTAGAAATTTTATCCACATAGCCTTTGGACCCGTCTTCTATCGTGATTGTCGTTTGTGTACACAATACCATTAGGAGCTTAAACAAATTGTTTTCATCGTGTCATTTATACGTGCCTGTCTATTCTTGATGCCCCCGAACTATTGTCTTGTATGTTTTCTTCTATTTTGCCAATTAGTTTCATCTTTGTACATTTAGTCAAGGGTTCACAAGAAGGGCGAGTCCATGAAGTTACAGGGCTGATGGACATTTGATATATTAGAACTAAAAATTACTATTGGCTGTTTTGCGAAAATGCATTTTTCAAATATGTTTGTAAATTCTGGGGTTTTGTTCTATGCATTTGCGAGCTGCTTTGGCTCATTCCCGCCCCCAGGTGCTTTGCAACCATTTGCAATGTGGAGCTGGTTTTGTGAGGATTACTGCTAAGGCTACAAACTCGCGGCAGTTTACTCAACTAGTGATAGGATACGGAAGCACAATTTTTTAACTTGAGGTCAAATTTTAGCCGATAGCAGCTGTAGCGATTGCTTTTTCACCAAGTTTGCATTCCTTGTCTGCAGGATGGAAACTTCATGGTTGGATGCTTGGCTTATCCTCAGGTTAGTATCACTTTGTGCTGTGGTTCGTTTGTTTTTCATTGCCCATGCTGGAATATTGGAGATACTGTTCGAACTATTATCATTTGGTTTAGTTGTAAAATTTATTTGGAGCTCCTTTGCAAACTTGTTGGAGTATGAAAGTGGGTATTGTCCCACATTGATAAAAAATACAAAGAATATGAAAGTGGCTATTGTTCCATACTGATAAAATTGAAGGACTTGAGCATGTGTATAAGCTTGTGAGTTACTCCATTTATTGCCAATTGGTTTTGGGTTGGAACCTCATCCGCAAGGAAATAGATCCTATTCAATTGCTGGCAAAAGGCTGAAACACTCTGCATTTGATTCATAGTACCAGCACATGGCTTGTGTTCTTGTATAGTTCTCTATTTTCTCTGTTTATTTCTGTGAGGGAATAATGCAGAGTGTGCTGTGGGATCTCACACTGGGGGGGTAAAGCACAGTGTACTGGGGGCTCTCATGGAAGAAATCCAAAAATGTACTTAGTACTCCCTTGATCAATGAGGATTACATATGTGGGGCTTTGGTTCTGGACACTTTGAGCTTCTTTTGATGAGGCATCTTTGCATTTTGTTATTAGCTTTATAGTTTTTGAGCACTGCATATGGCCTTTGTTAGTCGTGATAGTCCTACTCAATCCTCTGGAACATTTCCTTTTGCTTTTGACGAGTAATCAAAAAGTATGTCAAAATGAGACTAAAGAATGTTACCCATGTAGAGAAGGGCCAACTACCAAAAACATCATTTGTCCGAAATGAAGCACTTGAGTCACTTGACTCCAATTTTACAAAATTGTGAAGGTGTAAACCTGAGCTCCTGCTCTTGCCAAGAAACAGCTCTGCCCTAAAAAATCTGGCAATTCTTTTCCTTCCTTGTAATCTGCCACTTGACCTTACTAGTAATTTTCCAACGCCATATACTTTGGAATTCAATCAACTTTCTGTCAAAGTAAATCAATACTATCACAATGTATTGTCTAATATAATGTTTAGTTACTTTAGTCATGTTCTACTATCTATTGTTTCTCTGTCATCTTTCTTTTGGTCTTTGGTTTTGGCTTTTTCTCTTTAAATTTCATTAGTTTACTGGGATGATAATGCTGAACTAAAGCAAAGTTTCATATTCTGCACATTCATTGGGGGCTGAAACGTGTATATTGATGCTGGTGAAAAGTGAAACTGTGTCTGAAAAGCATAATTATTATTCATAATTTCTCTGGCCAATCCAATTTAGTGTTTTGCAATTTACAGTGCAGGAATGTTGTCTGGCTTCCTGGGTCTATATCAGAAGCGACTGTGACCTCTAATGTGTGCAGCTCTTGCTCACCAGGTTTCTTGTTTTTAAACTTTTATAATGTGTTAGTGTACATACAGTTTTGGAGATTGTTAATTCCTTATTGCCTTAATTACTTTTCCTGAGAGGACATTTCATTCCTTTAGCTTCGCAATAGCCAATCCTATTTTCCTTTCCTTTTGTTTTGCTTTTGGTTGGAGGGTTGAGTGGGATGTGTGGGGGCATAACTAACAGAAATGGCATTACAGGTCCGGTTTTCTTGATTCATTTCAAGTTCCGACGGTCAGAAATACCCCCTAATTACAATGCTGAACACTTAGGTATGTTTAATGCTTGGGAACAGTCTACTCTGTATTATTGATCCATTTAATGTGAAACTACTTTTTATATTTTTACTGATATGTTGCCTTGTCATGGGCCTTTTGATGTGCTGTGCTCACCCTTAATAATTGTCTGAATGATTTCTTATTCACGTTGACTAATTTTCTGCAGGGAAAAGTGTTGTACTGCTGCAAGTAGTTTTGTGGGCCGCTGATTGGCTAAGATTATAGTTCATTTTATTTGTAGGTGTTTTTGTGGCTGAACAGCTCTCTTCAATTCCATTTCATTCTGCTTCTCCCTTAGTGGCAGCGTCAGATTGATTCAAGTGAAGAGAGCAATACCTTCCTTTCTCCAACTTGAAAATATTCCTTTTTGGATACCAAATAAATTTTGTGAAAGTTACCATCCTACAACTATATGATAGTGGCGCATTAGATTTACAGTGAGGTAATGTGGATGTCTCACAAGAATCACAGGTTTTACAGGACACAGGTAGTATAGAAAAGGACTGGTCAGTGGATTCTGTTAAAATGGAAACATTTGGCTGGATTGCCTACCTCCCTTTTACAAAGGCCGTCTTTAGAAATTCTCTCTTTCTAAGCTTCAGCCTCTTCGAACTTTGCCAATGCTTGCATGCTATATTGCTATTCTCCTTAAAGCTATTAAACCTCGCTCAAATTGCCTACCTCTATTTTATGATTTTTGACTGTCAGATGTAAAGAAAGCTTGACCTGCTTAGCCAATAGCCATCTTGCTCATGCTCCAATCAAGTAGTCGGCTTTGTCAAGATCAGGCTGCTCAAGAACTGAGCATAATAAAAAAAACTGAGGGATATAGAAATATATTGATCTGTGCCATATTCACGAGCTATGATGACCGAAGCCAGATTTCAGCACTGAGCAATTCATTTTTGGTCATAAACAATGGTGTTTAACAATTTTTTTATTTATTTTTATTATTTTTCAATTTCACCATAAATTAATCTTTGTATATATTCAGGCTGCATTGGTGGATGTGATGAAACTCTGAGACAACTCACAGAGATTTGTGGAACTGGTTCTCGTAATCTTCCTGGGATGTCAGGTTATTTCCTTTTCCTTTTTAAGGTTGACACAGATATGAGCCTGGGGTTTTGTGGACTACTGACCATTTTCTGTATGTTCAGCATCAGTGAGAGGACGAACTCCCACCATGTCTTCTGGCAACATCCCAGCAGGTAATGTACGACATAATGTCTGCACCCGCTGCAGAGAGACAGGGCATGCTGCAAATGATTGCCCTTCACTGGTCTCTACATCTAGACGTTCTAGGACTCAAGGAACAAACAACCCAAGAGGTATGATGGCTGTATTTCAAACCCCACACAAAAAAGGAAAGAAAAACAATGGAAAAAGAAAATCCCTTTCCTTTTTCTCTCCTTTTTTTTTTTTTTGGGTTTGGCTGTGAGATCCATCCCAAATTTAGTAATCATGTACTAGGAATTGGGAACCTCTTCATCATCCTGTCAAATTTGGCTGTCTTAGTCTATGCCATTGTCTGAGTGTGAAATTAAGGGAACTGTGGCATGATAAAAGATTGTGATTTTTATCATCGCTTATGAGTTGAATGAAGCATATGCTGAGGAGCTGCACCTGATGTGTATTGCCTTTATTGTTGCAGGGGAATCATCAGTGTCTTGCAGTTCATGCGGAGAACCCTGTGTATTGCGAACGGCAAATACCGCAAACAACAGAGGAAGAAAGTTTTATACTTGTCAATCTCAGGAGTGCGGATTCTTTGTGTATGTGTCTCGACTTCTGCCTTGAGTTTTTTAGGGATTATCATGTATTTAGTCGCCCTTGCACACATCACATCCAAGAATTACAGCAGGCATGACTTGCACTCATTCTGCTCTGTTGAGTTTACTTTTTTTAATCCCAAATTCCCGTTGGGTCTTTCTTTTTCTTTTAGATAGTCTCTCTGCGTACTGGGATGAAACAGGCATCTTGACCTTCTGAGACGCGATTTTATGGGATATACATTGAAGTTCTTATTGTTTCATCGTTGTTCCCATTGCCTTGCTAGAAGAAATATGCTTCCTCTGATGCCTTAGGCCTCTCAAATAGGGGCTTGAACATGTAGTAGCTAGTGTACATGGCTTCTAATTTGACTAATGCGCCAGGATGCCTGTCATTCCTTGTATATTCAATTATTCATACATGCTCGTTTGCCTGTGAACCAGGTGGGAGGATATGATTGGCACAGGCACCGGAGGAACAAATGCACCCCGTCCAAACTCCAGAGGTGCAACCACTGCTAGTCGTGGTAGGCGAGGTGAACGAGGCAGGGGTCGTCGTGGTGGGGGACGTGGAAATGATGTTACTTTTATTTCTGCAACTGGTGAGCCTGTATCTGGGAGAAGATGCTTTACTTGTGGTGACCCTTCTCACTTCGCAAATGCTTGCCCTAACCGTGGTATGTAATGGGTTCTACCTACAATTATAAGGAATGCTCACTGTCCCTGCAGTCCAGGCTTCAGTCTCAAACAATTGGAAGCCTAAACGTTAGCCTGAATTTGTGCTGTGAAGTAGAGAGCCATGTTTATACTCGTGCGATCTTGGAGGTGTTCTCTTTGTAAGTTCGTATTGACAATCAGTGATTTATTCCATTATGGACCCCCACCCCCAAAAGAAGGCATAAGAGTAAAGACGATCTTGTTGTATATACGCTCTTGTAATTAAAGTGGATACCAATCTTCTAAATTTGAAGTGCAATTATTCGTGGTGTTTTTATGATCGCTACCAAGCTTCTAACGAAGTGATTATTTGTGTTGTTTTGCTAACAATAAATGGCTTGATTCTGGTCAGACTTAGAGCATCATAAGGTTGCTATTTAAATTCTATTTTTTAAAATTTCTTAAATTGGAACATTACAAGTAGCCAATTGGAATAATTCAAAAGTCATGGTAATTTAAGATTAATTGAATTCTGAGCTTCGTTAGGTCATGTTCGATTCAACCAAGATCCACAATATTATCAATTGAACAAGAGTTCTTCAGAACAATATTGGTTGGGAATTACGTGGCAATCATGTTGGATCAGTAAACTTTCCGTTTGAGGAGTAAAATTATGAGGACAGATTTTGAGTCCTGCAACGACGCCCATATAAGCCTGCTAATGGCAGAACCCTTGCGAAAAGGGATTTTTAAACACTTATTTATCCCTTTCCAAAAATATTTGTGTTGTTCTTGATAGACCATCCAAATAGTCCCCAGGAGGCATGGGTTCATAGCCATGGCTTAAATATTTTTTGTGGGCTAATTGGTGGATGTGATGGAAGGTTGTTGGGTTTTGTTTGTGGTACGGACTGATCAATTGGTTGCATTTACACCTTACTCTTTCCCAAAAAAAGGACCCCCCCCCCCCCCCCCCGCGCCAAACAAACAAAGCCAGTGAACACAGAAATGTGTCAAAAGCACGCCACAAAAAGCAGTTAACAAAGAAATGTGTCTAGTATATTACACACTCTATCCTAGGACATGATAGGATTGAAACCTCTGACAACCCACACATTCATTGTTGACATGAGATGTCAGTGTAGCAGGGTGGTCTCTCTGCTTGCACATAAGTTAACCACATCTGGATCTTGCTAGACCCATTACAATGGGACCATGCTAGTCATTTTGTTGCTGTTATGAGACATCAGTATAGCAAACCAACTCTACATAGAAACACAAAGCTGAATTACCATGAGCACCTCCCGGGTCGCTTGTTGCTGAAATGTAGACTGTGGAGTATGAAGCATTCTTGGTAAACATGAGCCCGAAAGGTCAGGTGAATATTCCGAGATAAAACTGATACCGAATACATGGCACTCACTCTAGTGATGAGGATGAGAATACTAGCTATACAGATACACAATGGCACCTGATAATATGGTCATATCTGCAGCACAGGAGATGATGACGACTCTTCATGCCCTCAAGTTCCCAGGTCTGGTTCCCAGAACCAGACAATGGATATGGACATTTGACCTTAATTGGAACCAAAAAGCAGCAGTTCCTCCAAAATAGCCAAGTCCAACACCACGGCCCATGCTATCTAAGCACCACGACGCTCCTCCCAACTGAGACATCCAAATTTTGCCAACATAATGCAGTTGCTAAACCAATCCTTCAGTGTTTCAAAGTCACTCAGAAATGGCACTATTAACACAAGCAGAAGAAAACTTTATGGATTGCCAGTGAAGGATATAAATCACAGGCTTGAACCTGAAGTTTATCTCTTGTATGGTTGAAGGTGATAATTCTCAAACTCAGACCCAAAAGACATAGACTCCTCATCAAGTTTCTTCTTCAATCTTCTCCAAGTCCTAAGCTTATCAGCCTGTATTAGGCCTCGGTAAAGTGTCTCAAATGTAACCTTTTGTGGGAGAAGTCCCTTCTCAATCATCTGTACAAAATATTGGCATGCCTCTCTCCACTTCTCTTTCTCAATTAAACCATGAATCAGCACAGTATATGAATCCAAATCTGGGCCAGCTCCAGTTTCTTTCATGTCATTCCATATTTCTTCGACAATCTCCATCTTATTAAACTTTACAAACATCTGAACGAGGATATTATATGTATGTAAGCTAGGTACACAAGCACCCTCTTTCTTCATCTTCCTATACAAATTCAAAGCTTTTTCTGCATCCTTTCTTCCCTTAAACTCCTTAAAGAAACAGTTGTACGTTGCAGCACTTGGAGTAACCCCGTTCCGAACCATCTCATCAAGCAACTTCTCAGCCTCTTCCATCCTCCCACAAGAGCTCAGGCATTTGACAACCGAAGTATATGTGACAACACTCGGGCTAATCCCTCTATCCTTCATCATCTCCAACCTATCAAGAGTCAAGTCAGGCTTATGGGCACGGCTACAAACATGAAGCACAATGGAGTAACTAGTCACATCAGGCTCTATCCCTCTCGCTCGCATTTCATCGAACACCTTATCTGCAGCCCGAATGGTCCTCTCAAACCGATCATCCGGGTGTAAACTTGCTTTCCTACAAATCCCATCAAGCAAAATATTATAGCAAACCACATTAGGTTCAATTCCCTTCTCCACCATCTCCCTCAGCAACCCTTCCGCCTTATCGACCCGTCTCAGCTTGCACCACCCATACATCAAAACAGTATAAACTTTAACACCCAGATCAAAACCCGATTTCCTCTTATTGAAAACCTCCATGGCAACCCTAACATACCCATATTTACACAATGTATCGAGAACATACACAAACTCATCTAAACATGGGTCACATTCAGTAAAAGTAGGCATGTCATCAAAAGCTCGAATTGCTTGGCGGGTGAACCCAGCAGCAATCAAACGGCGGATTAAGATCAAAAAAGTGGAAGATTGAGGCTTGAGATTTAGGGTTTGCATTTGAATGATGAGTTGCCATGCGACATCAAATTGGTGGACTTTTCCAAGAATATCAATCATAAGATCGAAGAAGGCGACATCAATGGAGGGTCTGCAATGGTGGGTTTGCAATGCCCATGAGAAGAAGGACAAGGCGATCTTGGAGAAGTGGGAAAGGCGAAGGAGGGTCTGGTGGAGAAGGTGGGAGGAGAGAGAAATTCCATGGAGTTGGAGAGAGGATTCCATGGCGTGAAAAGGATTGTGCTGTTGGATGAGGATGCTGGAAATCAATTCAGCATCATGGGATGGTTGGAGCGGTGGGAGAGGGGGTTTGGTTGAAGGGGGTGAAGAAGTGGTGAAAAAGGAGAGAGAGTGAAAAATGGGGCAAAATTGAGTGGGTCTGATCACCACCTTCCTTGAAGCTAATGCCGCCATTGTTGGACGAATTGAAGCTTTGTTTGCACTTATAGTCTTTTTCAGCGTCAAATCTTTTGAAAGTGTTTTTTTCTATTTTCATCTCTTTTTTTTTTTTCCTTTTAAACTTTTTGGTAAACAGTAGGTTCATGGATGCTTTATAATCTTGATTCTTACTTGTTTTTCTTTCCCCTTCATTCCCTACCAATTGTGCAATGCGCTATACAAACATATATACATGGCGAAGACAAAGAAAAACAAATTTGAACAAGTGAGATTAAAAAAAATGCCATAATTTACTCTTCGATATCTTTACTTTTAGTTTCTAGAATTTCTTGTAGAAAATTTATTCTTATCCTTAAAGATGACCAAAATCATATTAAAAAAGACTACATAGTGCTGGAAAGTGAAAAATTATATGAGAAACAAATGAATACCACCCGAAAAAATAACAAGAGCATCAAAGTGTTTTTGGGTCGTAGGAGGGGGAGAGTTGTTCATCTAGCTATTAACATTCAAGTAGTGATTGTCTATGATGGTTTTTATTTTTGAGCCTAGGTTAGATAAATTTCTTCTTAAGATTATTTTTCATTATCAAAACAATGACATTACGTTAGAGACAATAGATCTTAAAAATCAAGCAGACCAAATAAGAACCATAACTTAGAAGATGACATTTAATATAAAACACATGGTACTTAAAACAGAATTCAAAATTTATGAAACTTTATTACCGAGATTCTATTCATAGTGTTAAAATAGTGATTTAGGAAACACCTACTAGCTCCCAGATTCTCATCCCCACAAAATGTGCTGCCTTCCCACCGATGAAGCTAATAATAGGGAGTTTACAGTTTCACACCCCTATTTAGGTGGGATATAAGATTAGATGGTATTTCTTTGGGAAAATTGATACAAATAATCTGAACTATCAGAAGTATCGACGCGTGTAATTTCATCTAAGAAAATTAAAGCGATCAGTATAACCTTTGACCTTATTTTTTTGTAAATAATCTACTATAAAAAAACTCATGTTAGCAAACAATCGAACAAAGCTTGCCCAAACTCGTTGCCGGTATACTTACAATAAATAGGGTCAAATGTTAGAATGTTCGTTGTAGTTTTCTCATATCAGATTATTCATATAGATACCCCCAATAATTTCAGCAGAATGTCAGCAGTTTGTAAGTATTTAACATTGATCTTCAGGCTATCTAACACTTAAATTTAAGCAAAATATATATATATATATATATATTAAAAAAAAGAGCTGTAATAAATCGTGTGAAATATTATTGCTGAATGTTTCACCCAACCGTAGGAGCCTGATATATATTAATTTATATGAAAATATCAAAGTGAAATTTTCTGTACATCCCTATATGCTTTATTGCTATGTTCAATCGTAAGGTTCCGTCAATTTTACTAGTAGTTCCGTTACTTGTATCATTTTTCGCCTCCCCTTTTGCCGTTTCTTAACGCTGTTTGTGATCCTCCATCATTCAATTTATTTTCTTTTAATATTTTTGGAAAAATTATAATTTTTTTTTGCTATGCACCTTTGTCTTTTTCCTGTAAAGTTGTATACCTAAAAATATGTATTTAATCTATTCTATTATGTAATTAGAAAAAGAAAAAGTCGATTCAAAATTAAAATTTTGGAGTCAAAATATACTATATCCTAAAAATTTACCTATAATTTCTGAATAAATATAAGCTTTAGTAGCCATGAACTGTCGTACTTGATGAAAACATTAATATGATAAGAGGAAAATGGTCCAAGTTCCACTTAAGTTAACCCTTTTCGTTCTTTGGGCTAAAAATAATCAAATTAGCGTGAAATTAGATTATATTTCATGAAGTATAATGCATTGTACTCCTACTCATTTGAGTATAATTCATAGTGCTCCCTATAAATGTTGCATCTTACTCCAAGAAGTACAATCTAACAACTACTCATAGCTAATTAGCTGAATGTCATTTAAAGTTTCTTTTTTCTATTTTATTTTTAAATTTTGGGTGAATATTAGATTTTTTTTTAAATTTTTAGATGAAGGCTAACCACATATTAATTCAACGATAAATGGGTACATAACTAGAAATGTGACTAGGGCATACTCCGAGGTAGACCTTTCAACACCACTAAGGCACTAACACAACCCTAGCAAAATTATGAGCCAAGTATTTGGATCTATCCTAGTATGACCAAACATGGATTCAAACACAAGACTCCAAACCACAATAAAGAACAAGAATATCATCCAACATAGCATCAACTCATGTAAAAAGGATCCAGTTGCTTGGCCTTTGAACTGAAGAAAAACAACTAATTTCAAACACTTTTTTTAAGGAGCCAAATCTATTTGCTAACTGGATGCCCTATGTCACGGGGTGATTCTTCTTATAAACTCAACACCCGTGCAGCCTTGCAAGCTTACACTCTCAAGCCCTTCTAAACTTTGTTACTAAGCCTTACAAGATGCTTGAATAAGACTTGAGAAGACTTAAGTAAGCTAACCAAGTAACTTAGTAAAGTGAGTGCACCAAAGTGAGTTTGATATAATCCCTTATGTATATTGCTTTAAGTTTGTTTGGATGATTAACAAACGATCCCCTTAGAAGTTTATATAGCCTTCAACAACCTTAATTGTTGGTGTAGATTAATTTAATTATACAACTATTATTAAATCTCTAGAATTATCTATATAAATATCCTAAATATTTAAAAATCTAAAATATCGTGAAACATTATAAAGAATATTTTAAAATATTCTAGTACAATTCAAAAGATTCTAGAATACCAAAAGACCCTACAACACTTTGAAAGGTGCTAGAATAATCTGAATTATTCTGATGCTTTCTAAAATGTTCTATAATACTCTGGAAAATTTCATTACTATTTATAAGCTTCTAGAATATTCCAAAAGAGACTTAAAGCATTTCAAAAAGTTCCACACATATTTTATAAAGATCCTAAAATATTCTAGAAGGCTCTAAAAACTCAACCTATAACACCTCGCCTTTGTTATTCCTAGTGATCACGATTCTCAGCCCCTCTTGACCCCAACAAAACACTAGATTCATGTTCTCTATGTAAAATATAACCGATTCCTATCTTTTTTTATATAAAATTAGAAAGGCTAAATGGATGGCAAGTTCATGAACTACCCAAACTCGCTTCCCTCCCAATCTGTTAGTCAAGATTAATAATACACATAAGATAAACTTTAATAGTTTTAAAAATGAAGTGCATTACTAATACATTCAAGAAAGTTGTCTTTGACGAAATCTCATATTTGGAAAGTAAAGAATAATATTGTCGTTCGATAAACTTTTTAAAAGATTAGAAAAATTACGCAGAAAACAGCACAAGCAGTCAAACCCACGACCTCCCACATGGAACAACAACCAACCAACTAGTCTGCTATACAATCCTTTGTGAAATATCTAAGAACTAATTAATATATATCTATTTTTTGTTTACACCAAAATATCTCACATTTAACTTTTTTTTCCCCCAAAAGCTACGGGATCAATTGACCCCCCTTACCCCTTAGTAGCTCTGCCATTGCTATTAGCTTCAGCCTAATAGGCTAGCTAGGATTAGATACGGTAACTTGCTTACGAACTATAAGAAATTTTTTTTTTGGGGGGGGGGGGGTTTGGATCCTAACTAATGATCCGGAGTTAGACAGATTTATTCCGAAATCAGCCTTCACTTTGAATTCTTTTACGAATGGGCAGATATTCACAGCTTTTTAGGGGCAAATTAACTCCTTTTCAATTCATTTAACTTCATTTTCAGGAGGGCATCAAGCCAATGCCTATGGATCCTTTTACAACATAATTCACTCAGCAAAGACAGCAAAAAGCAATGGCACATTCCTACTAAGTTAAGAGCACAATTCTGTTGGCATGTGCATACAAAAAGCAAAGACAGCAAAAGCCAATGCCCAATGCTTGCCCTAGCGTTGAAGTGGCAAATTCCTACACATGTAATGACCTTTGTAGCTCGTCAGCAATGTCATCCAAGTCAATGACTTCGTTGCTCCTCCTTGGTGTCTTCAGGTTTTCGAGCTCCAGATTTAGATCTGCAATCTGCTTCCGAATTTTCTCACCCTTGTCAGGTAACCTTGACACAGTGGCCTGCAAGGGTTGCCAAAGTTAATCAAAGGCAATTATGAATGAAGTGAAAAATCTAGCAAAGTAACAACAGTATAAATCTAATTAAAAAAAATCACAAAATTGCAATCTTTATGATTTCCTGGCACAATGGACTGACTATTTGTGAGGGATGTTCAAGAGAAGACCTAGGTCATCCTTGATTCCTTGTTTTTCCAGCCACATAGTCCCTCAGGAGAACGCTCAACAATGAGGAAAGAAGATATGGGCATCCCACGTTTACACTAGATGATCAAAATTACAGTTTCTTTCTAAAATTGTTCATGATATCTTAAAGACTACACAAGACGTTTTGATTGGAGAACTACTGGCATTTTCCATTACATTCCCCCTTCTGCCTTTTTGACGATATGCCTGTATTCTGATTCTGAATTTTTTTTCTTTGAAAAGAAAATTCCCTAAGAGATAGTTGAAGGTAACAGACCAAAAACTGACAAGGCAACTTCTTTTGTTAATCAACTAACCCGATGAACCATTTTCCACATTATGCTAAATTCGAACCACAAAATACTGATGAACAGAGATAGCGTGATTCAGAACTAGCTTAGAAGACATGCATCACGTGCACAAAATTTAGCTTTTAACTGCCGGATCAAAGTATTAGCCTAGAATGTTCACATTTCAGTACACAAGTTCAGTCATATCTGTCGAGAAGATCATGTTTCCCTAAAATTAGTGAGAAACAAGGCAATCCCAACCGCAAGATGAAGTCATAATAGGCAGACACAATTCTCGTAAACAGGGACTCAACAAACAATAAAAACTAAGCCTCAGTCCTACATAAAAGAAAGAGGCAATACCTTATTTGACAAGAGTTGAGATAGTCGATTAATTCTCTCCTTGATATCTGATTCGGTCATCTTATAAGGATCCCGTGGGGAAGAAACCTTTTTGTGGACGACAACCTCCTTGGGATTGAATGCATATTGAGAGCTACCAAAAAAAACAAAAAAAAAACAGAATCACACCTAAAAGGCCAAAAAAATGGACATGAAAATACAACTTCCAATCATATGTTACAAAGATCATACCCATCAACTGGACAATCGGCTGATGAGGAACCATAGTTCCTAACAATTGCCGTTCTCTCTCTCCTGCCCATAAAAAAATTAACAAAATTACTCTCCAACTAAATAACTAAACTACTAGAAACCCCCAATTTAATAAGGTCGAGAAATCTTTATACACGTTAAATTATAAAAGGAACCTCCACACCTTAACACGTTGGTTCTACTTGTCATTTACAGCTGTCTTTGGCACTAAAATCATGACAGCATACAAAATAACTCCACACCAGGTACTCAATGTACAGTTTTTGCCTCATCACAAATCAGTACGTTCCAACAAACTACAAAGAGTTGAACTCCTAACCTTCTCGCATCTTCTTCCACGTGAACATCTGGTTCGGGTTCTGACTTGGAGAAAAGCAAACTGTGATGACTAACGCCTCCGATACCTAATGATTCTAAGAACTTTATATGAGTTTTCAGATCATCACTCCTGTCAACAATGACAATTGCAATCAACAAAGGATAATAAACTGCTCTGGATAAAAGAACTGCAAGTTAAGATAAACAATTATTGCAACCAAAAGATTATTACATTGAAATCTGGTGACCATGCTCTGCGTGCAACTGCAGCTGAGTGGGCGAAACGTCAAAACCATCTTTGGGAAGGCTGAAAAGTTCCTTAAGGTCCTAAAACACATTGGAACCAACAACAGAAAATCAAATACCTTAAGAATGGGCTGAACGGCTTAAATGCAAACCTGTCGTGCAATTCAAAAAAGGCTGCCTCGACCTCTGTCAGATCATTTCCCTATTTGCTTAGAAAATGGGTCATTTCAGAGGGGGAGAGTTCCTTTTAAATTTGAGAATATGTGGCTTGAAGTTGAGGGTTTTCGGGATCTTATTAAAAGATGGTGGGAAGAGGCTCGCGTTGAGGAATATGCTAGTTTCGTGTTTGCGAAGAAATTGAAGGTGATCAAAGCGGAAATCAAGAAATGGAATAGAGAGGTCTTTGGGGATATCAAGATTCGGAAGTACAACCTCATGGATTCTATTAATCAACTTAACATGAAAGAGGAAACTTCTGGTCTTTCTAATGAGGAATTGGAGCAGAGAAAAGCTGGCAGAGATGAACTAGCGAAAGTCATCCTTATGCATGGGATATCCTGGAGACAAAAGTGGAGGGCATTGTGGCTTAGAGTTGGAGATCGTAATACTAGATTTTTTCATAGAGTAGCTAATTCTCGCAGGAAATTCAACTCTATGTCTTTTGTGATTTTGGATGGAAACCGTTTTGAGGATTGGGACGAGATGAAGTCTTCCATCCATGGTTTCTACAAATCCCTCTTTACTGAGTATGAAGCTTGGAGACCAAAGGTTGACAACTTGATGATGCCTTCATTATCAGACTCTGCCAGAGAGGGGCTTCAGTTGGAGTTCTCAGAGGGGGAAATTTTGAAAGCTCTACATGATTGCTGTGGCGATAAATCTCCTGGTCAGATGGTATGACTATGGCTTTCCTCCAGGAAAATTGGGACACTCTTAGAAGTGATGTTCTAAGGATGTTTTCAGAGTTTTACCACACTTGGAAATTTGTGGCAAGCCTCAATGCTACTTTTATTGGGCCGATTCCTAAGAAGGCCAATGCAGAGGATATTAGAGACTACCAACCGATTAGTTTAGTCAGATGTATTCACAAGCTTCTTTCTAAAGTTTTAGCCCAAAGATTGAGAGGTGTCATAGGGTCTCTTATCTCAAAGAATCAGAATGCCTTTGTAGGGGGTCATCAGATTCTGGATGCCATACTCATTGCAAATGAGCTTATTGACTCTAGAATCAAATCCGAGATTCCGGAAGTTGTATGCAAGCTGGACATTGAAAAGGCCTATGACCATGTCCACTGGGAGTTTTTGATGTATGTCTTGAGTAGAATGGGATTTGGGGAGAAGTGGATCACTTGGATTCGGCAATGCGTCTCTTCAGCTTCCTTTGCAATACTTGTCAATAGTTCTCCTACAGATTTTTTTTTGACTTCTAGAGGCCTTCGCCAAGGGGACCCAATCTCTCCACTTTTGTTTTTGTTGGTCATGGAGGTTTTCACAAGGATGTTGCTTGCAGCCACTTCAGCAGGTCTCCTATCTGGGTTTGCAGTGGGCCGAAGGAACGCAACTACCATTAATGTATCCCATCTTCTCTTTGCTGGTGATACAATTGTTTTTTGTGACAATGATTGTGAGCATATGGTGAACTTGCGTTGTATTCTCATTTGGTTTGAGGCAGTGTCTGGTCTATGAGTCAACTTGGCTAAAAGCTCTATTTTGCCGGTGGGCCAGGTAGATAATATTCATTTGCTAGTGGGTGTGTTAGGATGCACCGTGGATTCTTTCCCTACCTACTATCTTGGTCTCCCTCTAGGAGCTAAATTCAAAGATAAATCTATCTAGGAGCCGGTAGTGGAAAGATTTGTGAAAAAGTTTTCTAGATGGAGAGCTAACTATCTTTCCAAGGGTGGTAGACTCACTCTCATCCGAAGCGTCCTTTCTAGCATTGCCACTTATTTCCTATCTCTTTTTCCGATACTGGCGTGAGTGGCGGCCAAGTTGGAAGCCATTCAGAGGAAATTTCTTTGGGGCTCCTTCGGTGCTGATTTCAAGTATCACTTAGTGAGATGGGATATTGTTAAGCTTCCCATGTCACAAGGAGAGTTGGGAGTTAGAGATCTGAAGCTCTTTAATGAGGCTTTGCTTGGTAAGTGGCTATGGAGATTCACGAATGAGAAGACCAGCCTTTGGAGGAGGATGATTTGTACCAAGTATGGTGAGGAGGGGCTTGGGTGGTTTCCCTCTAGACCAAATGGGCCCTACAGAGTAAGCGTTTGGAGGTTTATTTATAAAAGATGGGATAGATTTTATCCTCATCTTTCTTTTGAAGTGGGCGCTGGCTCTACCATTTTGTTTTGGCATGACCGCTGGTGTGAAGGTGCTCCCTTGAGGGACCTTTTCCCTTCTCTTTATACTCTTGTGGAGAATAGAGAAGCTACTGTGGCTACTTATTGTGACAATGTGTCGTGGCTGTGCATTTGGTCACCTATTTTTATTCGTGATGCCTTAGTGGATGACGCCTCCCTTATAAGCTTGCTTATTAAGCTGAATGGGATTCATATCGGGCAATCATCTCTTGATTCAGTCAAATGGGACCTCAATCCTAAAGGGAGCTTCACGGTAAAGTCTTATTATATGAGGCTTGCTTCTATACCTTCAGCACCTTTGCATCAATTTTGGGGATTGCGTTTTCCATGGAAGATCATTTGGAAATCTCTGGCTCCATTTAGAGTGTCCTTTTTTGTTTGGGAGGCTACCCATGACAGTATTTTGACTTACGATAATTTGCAAAAGAGGGGGAAGATCTTGGTGAACTGGTGCCCGTTATGCAAGGCTGCAGTAGAATCGGTGAACCACTTATTGCTTCATTGCCCTTTTGCAAGAGCTCTTTGGGATTTAGCCTTTAGTTGTTTAGGAGTTTCTTGGGTTTTGTCCAATTCTATTTCGGATCACCTCTATGCATGGGAGGGCTTTTTTGGAAGGAAAGCGAAGAAGAAGATTGCTAGATTATTTCCCCATGCAATTTTTTGGAGCATTTGGCGTGAGAGAATAGGAGAGTCTTTGAGGGTGTGGAGATGCCACTTCAATACTTTAAAGATTATTTTATTAAGGCTCTCTATTTTTGGGAAAAAGGGATCTTTTGTTACTCTTCTCTTGATCTCTTAGATTTTGTGGATACTGTATATATGGGATGTGTATAGCCTTATATAGGATGCTTTCTTTGCATCTAACCTTTTGTTAATGAAATATATCTTTCTTTTCCTGATCAAAAAAAAAGAAAAAAAGATGCAAACCTGTTGTGTGAAATAACGTGTTTGCTCTTTGTGCTCAGTAGCCGTTTTGAACAAGCCACCCTTGAATACCTGATTCACAGTTTAAGATTTAAGACCATAGCCAAATAGGTAATAGCCTAGATGTAGTATGCACATTACAGTTAAAATTCCGTTTTTTATTTTCTTTTCAGTTTTTAATTTCTGGTGGTTAAGCATGGATTTCCGCTATCTTTCCATATTAGTCCCCTTGTAGAGTTATAGCCAGGGGGTGAGGGAAATAACAAGCATATCACACCAGCCCCCAACCTAGCCACCAAGGTTTGAACCTTGGCATCAAGGTTCAAAGGTCCTCGCCAACTTATGAAGTTTGTTTGAATAAATTACAATGGTGATGACACACAAGAGGGGACATGAAAGCTAACCTGCATCCTGTATATCTTTTCTTCGATGGTACCACATGTCATCAACCTGTACACGATGACGTCTTTTTTCTGTCCGATTCTATATGCACGATCCACACTTTGGTTATCTGTACTGTATAGACCATAGAGCAGGCATTTTTTATTGACTAGCCAAGGCTATTACATATTTACTAATTGAAGCGAACAGACAGATAGTGATAAGCTTCCCAGGTAAACCTCATATCATATTCACAATGAATTCCATTAGTGACAAGTTCATAGTGACTTTGAATTCCATTAGGAACAAGTTTCCCATGTAAACTGCAATTCATTGTGATAAACTGGTAATGAATTCCATCTATCTCTATCTGACATGCTGCGGTTAACACCACCAGTTAACAACCCTCTGACAAGTACTCGTAGAATTCTATCATATACCATAAAACATCACCAATTATGTGAAATTAAGGCCTACACTTGAAATACAGCAGCTGAGAAGTTCTACAGACATAAATGCAAAAGTGTAGGCAACCTGAAGAAGCTCTCTATAAAAGCCCACCCTTTCAAGAAGCGAAATGGGACAACCAAAATTCACAAGCAAAGTAAACTAAAATCAAAATGACATTGCTCGCTAACTTTGCAAGATTAACTTGTCCTGATAGTCAACCTCCAAATAAAACACCGTATTCTATCATTATTGCAGGAAAGAGAGGACTATAGACATACCAACCCCACAAGTGCACAAAAAGAACAAACCTGGGAAATCATAAGTTCAACACAACTGCTACCGTAGCACAGAAAAAACTTGACTAAACAATACGTTACAGATCTATGCAATCCACTCGAAAAAATTTATGCTACAACTTTACGGTCAATATACACACCTTGGGTTCCATGCTGGATCAACAACAATTACACGATCAGCCCTTGTTAGGGTTAACCCAAGCCCGCCCACCTGAGAGGTCAAAAGAAAGATGGGAGCAACATTTCCTTCTTGAAATTCCTGATTACCATGCAAGACTTAGTATCAGAAACAAGTCATATAACCAATAACTAATCAACTTCGGGGACAAATGGGGAAAAGCACTAACATTTACAATCTTTAGTCTATCAGAGGCCTTTGTGGTGCCATCAATGCGAAGGAACTTAAAACCATTCTTCACAAGTGATTCCTGATAGCAACAAACAAAAGAATGAAGATTCCAGGATTCAGTGCCAAGCAGACAATAGCAGACAGCATGAATTATATGCAAAAATCAATCAAGTTATATTTGATGTTGTAACTAGAGAACAGCATAACTCAAGAAATAAGAGCGGTGATATCTAGAGGGATATAGATGGCCAATACAAGTGACAGCTGTGAAGCAGCTCCATCAGATAAGAAGCACTTTTGCATTTCTTTCTTCTTCCTTCTCCAATTGTTTCTTTTTTTCTTAGACTGGTGGTTGAGGAGATTTAGAGGTTAGAATCAGCTCAATCTGTACCATTCTCTATATTTACATATGGCTTCAGAATTATTACAGCAGCTTTATTTGCAACAGCCCACGGCATACACAGAGGACTAAAACAGCTAAATACAGCCAATCAAATGAAATATTTGCAGATATGAAATATTTTATTTTCTTAAAGCTATCTTTTAGTAATATTGCATTTTAGTTTATCTTTTTCAGCTAGTGAATAGTATTTCTTTGATTAGGTTATCTATTTGTTTCCTAAATATTTTAGGTTTATTCGCTATTAAAGCTAGAGTTGAGAAAGCCTAACCTGACACAGTAACCCGAACCAACCTAAAGTTACTAAAAGAAACACGTACCGAACCGATGTCGACACAATTTGACTGTTTAGTGTGAAAACATGTTATTTTTTAATTTTGATTAAATCTAAACTATTTTAAAGGTTGACGCAAAATTGACTCGTTTATTAAATGGGTCGACCCGAACCAACCCATTAACCAAATCTAATTTAAACTCCTTTGTTATGCATTAGCAAATCAGACTTGAATTGAATTGAGTTGAAATATTTGAGTTTTTGAGAGTTCTTATGTGAATTTCCCCGGTGTAGGATTTGCTTTATAACATCCAACATCAAACTTGGTGTTATAGTTTTTCGATCCTAACGATTTGTCAAGTTCTCTTCTAATTCGAGTTTCCTGTTTCCAAGTCAACCACAAAAAAACAGAAACCAAAATAACCCCAACTCCGTAACCCGTGCCCCTGCCAGTTGCACTAGCAGGCCTGTTGGCCGCCACCATTTGCCATCGCCCCTCAACCCTCCTTCCTCGATCGGCAACCACGCAACTGCCGACACCGACCCACCACTGCGGGAACCCTAAAACCGCAAATTTGCAAACCTTAAGAGTGTGATTTGCCCAATTTTTGAACCCTAAAACGTTCATTTGCCTGTGATAATGATTCATCAAATTCATCCAAAATTGACTTAATTCCCCCACTACCCATGGAATCTCGTTCAAAGCCCCGAATCAATTAAGGTGAATCGCAACACAATTTGCTTCAATTGATTGCTCAACAAATCCCGTGAAACCCTAACCCTAGCTTTTCCAATTCACCCTCCACCCATAACTATAATCCCAAATTGATTTCGTCCCTCCACCATCCTTCCCCTTTTACCACAAGCCCTCTAACAATTGCAAGAAAAAGCTCAAGTTCGTCCTCCAATTTAGTGCTCTGTTTTTGCGAAATCCTAAATTGCGAACAGCCCTTGTGCTTGCAATTGCATGGCTGTTGTGCCTTCAGCTAGCCGCATAGAGGGTTGAAACCCTCTTGGCAATGCTGAATTGCTACTGCTGGGCCCTCTTCTGGCTAGCGGTGGCTCATGTCCAAGTCATTGTCCGTGGTTGCTGTTTGCTGCTGTTAGGAGCCCCTTATTGCTACTGGTTTAAACCACCTTGTTGCTGTTCTTGCAATCACTTTGTTGAACCTGTGCTGCCTAGCTATTTAACGTTCACTGCCACCAATTGAAGACTGCCACCTTATCGCCAGCACCTCATCACAGTCAAGTTTTTGCTTGCTGCTATGGAAATTTTGAGCTTTGGACAAATAACTGTTAGCCGTGAAAGGGTCCTCTGCCTTATTGATCTGTTTCCATGGTGATGCTTAATCAGCATGGTTACTGGAGCGAGAACTTCCAAGTCAACCTTTAAAAGTTGATACTTAATTGCTAACTCTACCATCATCTTCCAAAGATCTCACCGAGTTGTTGGACAAAATTGGAAGTCTTTGGTCTCAAGTATACCAGAATCCTTCAACATCAATACAAGTTGCGCTAGTACCTAAAAAGGGAGTTTTGACCTCGAAAGTGGTTACAAATCAAGCAGATCTCGCTGTTCATATTTCTTTTGCTTCATACCTCTCTGAGCTGATTCATATTACAATACCGAATTCCCCTTTTGAAGATGATCCTATGAAGAAAGCTTTCCAGGTCATCGTGTCATCTTTTTAGGACCTACCTGATAGTGCTAGCAAATCATTTCATAAAAGGCTTTGCATACTTGAGAGTATGGCTAGAGCACACTCTTATGTTATGTTGTTAGATCTTGAAAGTGATGCCCTTGTCCTCGACATTTTTCACCATCTTGTAACATCAATTAGAGATGATCATTCTCCTCCGTTACTTGCCCATATAGAGTCCATCCTCGTCAGTATTATTGATGAAGCGGATGACCTCTTGTTGGAGTTCCTTATTTCTTTCTTGTTTTTTTTAATAAGAATTGGAGTTTCTTATTTCTATCGTCTCTCGGAATTAAGCTATGGGCAGTCTCAAGAGTATTGGAGATATGTGCATCTCGGATTCCACTACAGTGAATCATTTCATCTATAGATGAAATGATGCATGCACAACAAGGAGAATAAATGTCACACTATTCAACCTCTGGAAGAAATTGTAGAAACTGATGCATTTAAACATGCTACACTAGATTAGAACTATCAGAAAGCTACCCATGAATGCAAGCCAGTGCCAACTACTAAGGATTTTCGACTTTGGTATCTATCTAAATATTAAACCTGAGCATATGTCTAAGACTAGAAAGTGAGCATGTCAATGTATTCATCCCTAACAAACTTCTAGTTGGCAAGAAGTTACACCTGTTAATTGCATTATTACTTTTCTTGGAGAAGTTGATAGCACTACAGTTTTTCCATTTGCAAAGCGAAGTGACGTTGGTTTCTTGCTTGGTTTTCCTCATTCTAACCCTGTATAAAACTCAAGAACTAGTTTTTTTTCCAACCAGGGAAGAATTATACAGGATAAGAATAAGGCAGGACTAAGAAGACATGGGTCTATCTTGATATTTGCATATATGAAACATCTTATTTTCATAGAGTTATCTTTTAGGAATGTTGTCTTTTGGTTTGTTCTATTTGGTGAATGAATAATATCTCTTTGATTAGGTCATCTATTTGTTTACTTAATGTTTTAGGTTTTTTCGCCATTTAAACTCCTTTGTTATGCATTGGCAAGTTAGACTTGACTAGAATTGAATTGAAATATTTGAGTGTTTGAGAGTTCTTGTGTGAATTTTCCCAATGTAGTGATTGCTCTTAGAGCGTCCTACAACATAGTAGGAAGGATGAGATATATTTTTTAATAGAAAATTGAAAGGCTAGAGAGAGACATAGCCTTCCATAGTAGGAGAGCTGGATATACACGAAAGTTAATCTGGCCAACCAATCAACTCTGTTAATCCCTTAGCCACAGGGCTAGGTACTGTTTCCTGGACTAAATACTGCCTAGAAAACCATCATAACCCTTGTAAGTGTGCCTTGTCATAGGCTTAAAAAAAGGTGGATCCTGATATTTAGACACGGTTAGCAACACCAAGACCTTTAAGCTTTCAGTCTTACGCTCTTGGAGTTATAAACGATCACAAAGCAAGGGATCATACTGACAGAGTAAAACAAATACATCCCTTAATTTCTCAAGCTATGCAACATAAGGACTGGAACACTTGGTCAGCCACTTTTTGTTTTGGCATGTGGGGCAGGGGGTGTCGTTATGTAAACAAATGTTAAAGTTCCATGTACCACATGATATTAGGTATTGTAATAAAACCCAAACAAAAAATAAAATCATAACATTTAACTATTAGTTAACATGGATAATGCTCTAGCAATGTCCAAAATATGAGCAATTCACGGCTGTATTTTGTAAGATATTTTATGCAAAATTTCAGTTAACCTCATTTGCATTTATAACTCAGACCTGCAATACAAACTGAACGCATTTGTCCAAAATACTCCAGTGTCATGAACTTATCCCATAGGATTAGCCATATGGTACCATAGAACTGAAAACCTGGAAAATCATTAGAAACACATCTGCTTATTAAACTGACCTGAATAAGATTAAGCATTTTCCGAGTCTGAGAAAAAATAAGAACATTATGCCCCTCTGGAATTAGCTTTTCCTACACAAAAATTCCGATGTATTTAAGTAAGTGGTTCCCAGAGAGTGACCTCAGAATAAGAAAACGGGACTTCACTTACCAATAAGGATAACACAAATGAGGTCTTGCATGAGATGTTATCATTCTTCTCCTGGAAATCATCTCCATCTGTCAAATCTGCAGCATGCATTGCCAATTTCTCAGCTAGATCACGATCTTCGTGATTAAGTGTTGAATCCAAGCCTTCTAATACATCTTCAGCTGCTCTCTTTGTTAAGAGATATGGATGATCGCATATCTTTTTCAAAATCTGTTTTCAGTGAAACTATATTAATACGTTGTTCAAAGACAAAAATATTCATTTGAACGCTGCAAAGCAATCAAGAAATTGTGATATTTTAGGTGTAAAGCAACAGAAGTACATATATAGGACTAAGTGAAAGACACTTTCACTGAAGATTTTTCTCCTTTTCTTTCTTGGCTGGGTGAAGGGTACGGAGTCGGAGGGGATGGCTTTTCTATCCGTATCCAGAGTAACCTATACGAGGCACTCCAAGGTAGCATGCTGCCAATGTCAGGAATAATGCTCAATGCAATGACCCTGCTCAGACATAACCTCTGATACATGGAAAGGCACAAAACAAGCTACAACTAAGCTCCTTGAGTAAATTATGTCAAAGGACCAAATTATTGTAATAAATCTCGCCCAAGGACACGCTTATTATTTGAAATTGTTATAGCTAGCGACTACATTGGCAATAAATCTGCAGACCAAGGCAAACGCAGACATCTCCACAATGAAATTCCCCTCTGCTAAGACACTGAAGCTCAACAAACCAACCATGAATTAGTGGTATCTTTAGTGAAAATGTTTAGCAGACCGCTGTGAAAGAGAGTGTACCCTTTAAAACGCCAGTAAAGTATAAAAGCATATCATTATATCTGATGCTACAGCAATCCCTCTGCAACAATATTAAGATACTGATATCAGTATCATTTTTCCTATTTTGGATTCATACATAAAGGATGTCAAGCGTCCTGACCTGTCATCTTGCTTGTGCAATTTACTTAGAGAAGCAACTAATCTGGGTCTTGGGTTTTCTTTAAGAACATGACTAGATGAGAACCAGCGAACAAGTGGACGAACATGAACCCATTGCATCAGTGGAAAATTTCCCCACAAAGCAATGCAATAATGAGCAGGAAAAGCCATTTAGGGAAAAGCAAACTAGAATACCGTTATTGCAGCCAAAGGAGAGCCATCAAAAGCTGAGAGGACTATTTCACTCTTCAGGAATGCTTCATACAGGTGACGCTGCATCAGCAGGAGCAAAGTAAGAAACTTTTCCGACTCAACTTAAACAATTGAACATTGAACATCATCCCAACAAAATCCATACCTGACAACTAGTCAAACGCAGCCACACTATAATCTCATTCTTTTTAGATAGCTTTGCGCTTTCCTTGTCACCATCTTCACGGAACACTTCATTTTTCAGGCGTCGAAGAAAGTATGGCTGAATACGTTCTCTAAGCTCCTACAAAAGGCACAAGAGGGGAAACATTCGAGGTCTTGTTCGGTAACAGCATTTTGAGTAGCGTTTAGTATTTTGACATAGTCAATATACCAATAGTCAATTTTTAATTTTCGGTAACTTATTGTTTTAACTAGCATTTCAAGCAGCATTTAGCATTTTAAGCAGCGTTACTAAAAAGTTAACAATATTAGCTTATGACATTTAAAAGTAGCGTTTCATATTTTTTGGCCAAGAAATATCTTTCGGAAATTTTATCTTTGGAAATTATCCGTATCCTTTTATGTCAATTTACATTAATCAGCTAACTCAACAGCTAATTTTACCAAACACCTTTTTTTTCAACCACTCATTTAAACAGTTATCCGCTTACAACTAAATTAGAAACGCTATTTGCTACCCAAATAGTTATTCGCTACCTAAACCGCTAATTGGCCTGAAATGAGTCTACGGTAGCTCATACATGAAGTTCGTTGCAGGATTCAGTCCCATAACACAAGAAAGCGCCAAGTAGATCTTGTGCAGTGGCAAGCATGTTTGTTGAACAAAGGCAATAAACCTTGCAGAAAGGAAAGCACAAACATGTAGAACAATCATAAAGAGTTCTAGTTTGGGATAGAGAGACACTTGACATCAACACATTATATTACCACCCCTTAGCCCCTCCCCCAAGCGGCACCACACATTACTTTATTCAACAACAACTTGGTGCAAACGTATTATTAAGAACTACCTAAGCTACAGAAAGAATCAACCTGATGACTAAAAATTTCTTTCTTTATAAGCAAGATTCCTCACAGTTATCAAGCCTACCAATAACTACAAGACACGAACCCACAATGTATACCAATCATAGAAACATCAATCAAGGTGGCAAGCTAATATCCCATAAGACTTTATTTGACTTCCTATGCTCCACAAGGTTTTTCCCTTACTACAAGGAGCATCATGAATCATCACTTAGCACGTTTCACAGAAGTGGAAGATATATAAAGATGCAGAGCAAACCATTACCTTTGCAACCATTGAACCAACTCGCTTATCCCTCTCAGAGGCATTTTTGTCATTGCCACGAAGAACGGGATGCTCATATTTATCTTTAAACCTGAATATAACAAAATTTTCACAATTTATTTTAAGAAACAATCGTCTTTCAGAGGTGATATGATCAAGACCAGAGATACCATTTCTTGTCGCCCAACAAATCAGGACAACAGAAGTTGAAGAGCGCCCAAAGTTCCTGTTTCAGTGCAAGGAAGCATGTGATTTCATATTTTGGTTTTGAGCAATTTGCTTGACCATATCAGAAACACAATGAACAATGCACAGGCGACAATACCTTGAGGTTGTTTTGTATAGGGGTGCCACTTATGACAATGCGATGTGCACAGGGAATTTCAAGCAAACTCTTGGCTCTCTGTGTACTTGGATTCTTTATAAGATGACCCTGAAATTGGTAAAAAGCAAGGGAAGCGAAATTTATGTGTATTCCTAAGCAAGACTATAAGATTGGTTTCCATATACTATATTAGAGGAACAATCAAAATGGATTTGGTGTGGAGGTCTAGGAACCTGACATATTGATCAACTTAACACAAGAAAAACTTTATATGCTTTGGCAAATGCTAGAAGGATCAAACTGAAAGTGGAATTCCTGTTATTTGAAGATGGTCAACAACAATGTGTTGTAAAGTCGTCATATTTTATGACAAAAGAATGAACTTATATATTTTGGTGGTGGTGGTTGTAAGCATTTTATTCTCGCTTTCTATGTATTTTTCAAGAAGAATAAAATCTATGGACACCAAGCTTCAATAAGACCCCCACTAGGTGTTGCATATGGTACCAGGACAATTAAGGATTATAAGCAAGAAGAGAAGAATGGAATTTCTTGTAAGAAAAACCTTATTATAAACTGAAAAGTTTATAACCTTTCCAAATTAACATATCAGTATAGTATATATCCTATAATCAAGAATGATGAATTTAATGATAGTGACCGACCTCGTCAAGTATCATGTAGTCCCAGATCGGATCATCTTCATTGTCATCCTCATCAAAGCCAGATCCACTTAATTGCTTGGCATTGTTCCTTACAATGTCATAAGTTGTTAAGAGGATCCCTTTATCCTGAAAGATAAAACAAGTCACGAGGTTCAACTCCAACAAGTGAAGCATCAATTGGGATAACACAAATTGCCATGAGGACTCAGCCAACAAAGCTACCAAAATCTCATGTAGGTGACAAGTACTTTATCCTATGAAAACTGAAAACCATGATTTTGAATATATGATAATCAAGTATACATGCTATCATACAAATGTTGCCTCCAGTATCAAGTGCATGTATTGCACTAACCAGTCCAGCTGAAAATTGACTAGAAACTTTATGCATTTTGAAACATGGACGCCAGAATTACGTAACTGAATCCAATGTTAAGGAACTTGGACTAGCAATTTCAAACCTGAAGCACGTATTGTAGCTCATATTCTCTTAACTTTGCATTTGTCCCGAAATATCTGTGTAGAAGAATAGTTAGCCAGTCAATGTATACTTAAATACATATGTGTCTTCAGTTAAACATATGGTCAAGTAAGCTCACTCTCTTATCTTCTGAGAGAGACCAACAACAGAGAGTTCTTTCATCCAGTGAGGGATAAGAGTCTTGGGAGCCACAATCATCACCCGCTTAATCAAGCGTGAATTGAACAAACCAGCTAAATACCCAGAAATCTGAAATCCACGTAACAGTAAGCTAACAAGTAAGTAATGACAACATAAAATGGTATGCTGTAACTTCATAAAGCAAACACATAGTCCATGTCACACCTGCATTGTCTTCCCTAAGCCCATGTCATCTCCCAAGATTCCACCTTTTCCTTGACAGTGAAGAGACCAAAGCCACCTCAACCCTTCACGTTGATGAGGATACAGCATTTTGCCAATTTTAGCTGGCAACTTGTAAGTTGATCTTGGACCACTTAAGGTAATTGCATGATCATCCTCTGAAACATTCTCCTCAGCATGATCATCCACTGAAACATTCTCATCAGCATCATCATCCAATACCTGCACTGCACTTGAGTGATCATAATCCCTATTCGATACACCTTCATGTCGATCTTTTTTAGGTAATTTCCCACTTCCCAGTACTATGCAATCATCCTCATCAGCTTCTTCTTCATCTTTAAGATGGGAGACAAATTTTCTACGAGAAACAACAGGATTTCTGTCCTCTTTCTTATTCACAACTCTCAGTTTCCCTTTATCAACATTCTTACTGGTTTTCACGACCCTGACAAAATTATCCCCTTCAGACTCGCTCCACATCTGACCCTCTAATTCTTTGTTCTGGATACCACCAGCCACACCAGACGAAGAATCAGACCGATCAGAAGAGCCTGCAAACAAAGAACCAGCACTAGCAAATTCAGGTTCTCCCATCTCCGCCTTCTTTTGACCCACACATCCATGACTTCTTACATCTAAACTGTCATCGTCAAGGGGAACGGCCCTTAGGTCAACTGATCTACTGTTTCTCTTTTTCTCAATTGACAGAAACTCAAGCCGAGAACTCAAATCATTCAATATATCCCTTATCTCATTTCCACCCCCACCATCAACATTAGACCCCAGCTCTCTTGTCTGGGACGGTGAGGCAAAATCAGAAATATCATGAAACTTATTATTCCCATATTTGTAATCATCATTATCATCATTCTGGCTTGATACTTTACAGAGTCGTCTTCTCCCTTCAATTTTCACTTTCTCCGGTTTCGTCTTCTGTTTCTCCGGCTTTGATTTATCTGTTGAAGGAAACGAACCAAAGACAACAACTTTTTTAGCAGCTGTTATTAATTTACACCATTGTACAATGACTTTCATCTTCTTAGTTACTTTACAGATTTTTATGGTCAGCACTAAATCTGTTCTCTACTTCACAAGCAAATGCAAGGTTACCAAGAGCTGAACCAATTTTGAACATTCCATTTCGTTTTCCACTTATATTTTACGCAAAAAAAAAGATAAAAAGGATCAATTGCTACTATAACATGAACTTAATTTCGCGTAAAATTCGCATAGAGAGAGGGGGGGGAGACCAGAAGAAGAATCAAAATCGGCGATTCCAGAAAAGCGAGGAACAGTATCATCGGTTGCTTCATTGTTCTTAATCGGCGTCTCCTTCGACAACTTGGCAACATCTGCAAAATATCAAGTAAACGACCATTCTCACACGCAAAATGCATCAAATAAACTTCGATAGAGAAATAAAGAGAAGACGAACCAGGTGAAGAATCAAAATCGGCGATTCCAGAGAAACTGGGAATATCATCAACAACAAAATCTTGAGGTCGATCGAGCTTGAATTTGGATTGC
>JACYFF010031959.1:10845246-10869600 GCA_017589665.1 Selenicereus undatus
TGGGTGCACCCCATTTTTCTGAATTTAGACAACATGTCAATTTTGTAAAAGTAGGGTGTACACTAATATCACTGATACTGTCAGATCCAAATTCCACAATAGCTACAAACAACAACTTCTCTACTTTCCAATTGCAATACAATCAATCAGCCAAAGATTAAGGAGAGAGAGTGCTTTAGAAAATCATATACACATACACATACATGCTAGTAGATAAAATTAAAAGTTTAAACATTGGTTGAAAAACTTTCTTAATTTTTTATTTCTCTTATTGTTGTGGGTAATTCGCATGTAAAAAAGAATTAATAATATAAGAGTGTACATATGGAATTGATGAAGACGCCTTCCTTAATGTATCTTGATCCCTACAAATTACAAAATATAAAAAGAAAAATGAGTGCAAAAAAAATATAAACATCCAAGTAGAAGAAGACGAAAGAGCAGAGAGCAATATGGATCTTTTGGAATATTATAGAGAAATTAAGATATTATAACTGAGGAATCAGGGCCTGACCTTATTGTAGTATATTATAAACATCCAACTACAAAAAATTTTAGACTATCATAATTTTCAAATTATTATAGAGAAATTAAGATATTATAACTGCTATCAAAAATATTTGCTAAACCTATTGTAGTATATTTCTATATATTAGAAATTTTAGTTGATAGTTTCTCATAATTTGCACCTATCAATAATTGCTTCTTCTTAAAAAATTATTCATTATTTTATTTAAAAAACTCAAAATATTGTATATGACTGGTTGCTATTTGGAATATTGTAATATTTTATAAAGAATTGTTACAATTAAAAACTTTTAAATTTTTTTCACTTATTATAAGAACGTTTGGAAAGAAATTTTTTTTGTCTAGGTCTAGCTCTTCTATTGACTCACATCGCTTCTATTTAATCTAATAATAATATGTAAAGTAACTAATTTCGGGTTCACCATTAAAATAAAAAAAGTGAAACTTTAATACTTTATTCCTTCCTTGGATCACTAAAATATTAATACCATTCACAAACTTCAGTACGCATATATTTTCAGTCATTTAGAAAAAGTTATTAAAGTATATTTTGTTTTTAGGAGTTAATAGATTCCATTACAAAAAAAAAAGTCAAGAAATAATATACTTTTAATTATGATGGTAATTATTTTTATTAAAAATCTGATGATTGTGATTATATAATCAAATAATCTAATGATATTATGATGATAATTTTTTTTATTGATTTAGGAAAGGATATCAAAATATATTTTGTTTTTATGTAGTTAAGAGATTCTGTTGCCAAAACAAAAATCAAGATATTATATATTTTTAATTATGACGGAAATTATTTTATTGAAAATCTGACGGTTGTGATTATATAATCAAATAATCTAACGGCTCAAAATCTCAAATTTATGAGAAAATTCAAAAAAGCCATGTCATCACAACATTGCTTTTATATATAGTATAGATTTTTATGTGACTTTCGAGAGTAAATACTCCTGAGTGTATGATATAAGTTTTGGTTGTATTTAGTAATATTTTTTTAAAAGCTGCTATCTATTAGTATTTTTTTGATAGAGTATTTGACCAACATAGTTTGTTTAAGTAATTCGACACTTATTTTTCTCAAATAAGATCTTATATTCAAATTTTATAAATTGTGAAAACTTATAATGAGAACAATTTATCGGTTATGTGAACTTGACTTCAATTAAGTAAACTAAAGGAAAAAATTTAGGATATTTAGGTGCAGGAAGATGATATTGATGGGGGAAAAAATTAGAAGTCTTCTAATATTCGAGGTTAGGGAGAAAAAAAAAACACATTTTTTTAGCAAAATTAATTTAACTTGATCATATACTGATATGTTCATTTCAATGTTTAGAACAAAATAATTATAATTTATATACAAGTAAAATATGTTAAAAATGTTTTTGTGTTATTTGCAAATGTAAAACTAGTAGCATTGTTCACTCATAAAGTCATAAGACAAAGATAATGATATTTATATAGTGATCCATACAAATAGAAATGAATATAGTGATCCATATATTTATACATGTTTCAAATTTATAAAAATTATACATATAAAAAATCCTTCAATCCTGTTCCTTGCATTAAAAAAATATCATAAATATATTAAAAGTTTTACACATATAAAAATTTAGAACAACAATTATCAAATAACTAACAAAAAATTAACGCACAAATATTGATTCTTAGTTACTTTTTTAATTATCAAATATTATGAAAAAAACTAAACTAAAAGTCTTCCTACTCATTATCATTCCTTACCAACATCTTTAAACTCTTATAAACTCTTTCTAACTCTTATCAACTTCTGCCAAATTTTCTCAATTTTTCCAATCATTACCAAATCTTCCGAAAAGGACATCATTTCTTTCCAACTCTTACCAATCTTTCTCAATCTCTATCAGTTTCACTCATTTACCAACCCATATGACCATATTTGCCAATGACAAAAATGGACCCTTAGATGAGAAGCTAACACTTTTCACAAAATGATGAGCTCATGGCCATGACATTATTTGCGAATAGATCTGAATACTTAATCTAACAGGCTTTTTAGGTTAGCTAGTCTATTGGACCTATAGTTGTGGATGATCTAATAACGTAGTTGACTTCAGTCCAGATGATTAGATGAATCAATTTGAAACAGGTTTTGTGGATGATCTATCGGACCTATGGTTGTGGATGATCTAATGCGCATGTGAGTTTAGTTTAATTATTTGATAGGAGTACATATGTGAAAATTGACACATGAAATTTAACCGCAGTCATAGATCCATTTATACTAAAAAGAATATACCGAAATTGCTCAATTCATAACCTGATTTATTCGTTTCTAATATATTAGTGTAAAAAATAAAAAAAATAAACTCTAAGGAAGTAATATTTTTACATCATCCCCCTTTTTTTTGGTTCTTTTTAGTGCTTGTTGTGGCTTCTACGTCAATATTAGGTATTTGGATTAGAATTACATAATTAAATAGATATAAACATGTAATGAGCATGCTTGCAGACTGTAATGATCTTATGTGTGTGTTTGAGTTCCTGGTGCTTGAGCTTGAAGCCAAAGAAACGTAAAAGTTAACATGATTGACTACTTTGCATCATTGCTGCGCACACACTCCCCTCATTTTAAAAGCTTAGCAATGAATAGTATAATTCAATGTAAGCCTTTAAATAAGGAATACCTAGCTAATTATTATGTTACTTATTATTTTAAAAAATAATATTAATTTGAGCCAATTAGTCACAAAAAGAAAAAAATCAATTCCAGCTATATATTTAATGCATCAGATAATGAGTTAATAATCTCATAAATAAAATTGTATAAAAAAGTAGTTTCATATATAAAATTTTGTGTTCAAAATATTGCACAATAAGTGGAGGCTTGAACTAATAACTTTGCAACAAAAAATAATTAGCTTTTTTTTATTGGTTTGTAACTATAAAAATATAAGGATTTTTTTGTTCTTGATGGACCAAATTATTTCTTTTTTGTATTCTTTTTTTTTGTACTGATCATAAATGTTTGTTCTTTTTTGAACAAATATTAATCTTAAAATCTACAAAAACAAGTGAATATTGTATCATTGATAAATAATCACATAAATTCTGCCATAATACCTGAATTATAGGGTTCAAACTCCACCTAGCCCAATGTTTAGGCCCTTATTTGCATAAAAATTAAAAAGGGCAATCATTCAATTAAGCTCATAAATAAAGTGACAAATTCATTTCAACCGTAAAAAGCTTAAATACGAAATAATTAGAGTCTTAATTTATGAGAATTGAACCTTATGTTAAGATTAGGCACTAACTAGTGAGTCACCAACCACCTTTTAGTGCGCCACTTTATCATAATATATTTTATCAACAATGGAAAAGAAAAGGAATAATGTAATTATTTAAGCAAGCAACTCGAGTGACGTCATGATTTATAGCATTACCTTCACGAACATGCCATGTGCTCTAAAATTACCTTACAAAGCAAGGAAGCACATGCGAGGCTGTCTCTCTATTTATTTATGAATTTATTTATTTTGCAGGGTATTTTTTTTTTTTCGCGGGAGTTACAAAGGACCGTACAATATAATTACAATACAGTAGGAAATGGGGGGAATTGAACTTGGGACCTAATGTACCTAGGACATCAGTTTTAACCACTAGGCTAAGTATTCATTGGTTTATTTTCCAGGGCATAATCATAAATGTTTTTAATTTATGTTTAGTAAGTCAAACAAGCCTTAATACTGGGACCTATTTTATTTAAAATTTTGTCCAAAAGTTTACATTTAAGAGTCAGGGTTTGGTGAGAAAAGTTTGGGCAAGCAATTGAAAAGAGTATGCTTACTAATTAAGAATAAAAAAAGTTAAAAAAATGTAACTTATCTCAAGCAATTGATCAACAATATGACCATAACCAGGGTTCCAATTCGTTGATTTATACCATTTGAAAAGCACTGTTAGCCACCACGATCACGATTAAGCATAAAATCATACATCAACTAATGCAAGTACAGGATTTGAGAAAGATAAGATTCCCTAAAACAATCAAAATATTTTGCTACTTGGCTAAAAAAAAGGGAAAAAAAATTAGACTTGATCAACTCAACTAACTGATCGAACTTATGCCGGCTGATCTCCTCGTCCACTATGATAATCCTGAATCCACTGGTTATTGTAACTATCATGGCTCCATTGGTCAAAGTTGTCTTGGAAGGTTGATTGATTGGAGTATGGAAGATCCGAGGGAGAGGGTGTGACCATTGTAGGTGGCACCATTTGGTGCACGTTGGCAGTGTGGTCCTGATGTAGAGAATAACTTCTCATTGGGCATTGTACTGCTTGTAACATTGGATCACTCCCTCTTTCATCAGAACCCTGATGGCAGAATGGCTGATTATTATTGGCTGCACTAGGACCTGCCGCCTGAGCTGATGTGGCAGCTTCTGATCGGTTGTCATGGAGGACAGTACTATTAGATGATAGCTGTAACGCAGCGTTTTGATTGTATATGGAGGGATCATGATGAATTGTGTTGTTTCCTCTAGCGACCAAATGGCTTGGCTCAGTGCTCTTCTGATAATGGCCCGGGAAAACCATCACTACATTTCAAAGAAGACAAATAAATAGATCAGTATATATATATATGTTGGGTATTTGGATGAAATTGGGATCCACTAGTTTGAACATGAATGGAATCGAGGTTGATTGATCTTATTGATAAATATTGATCATCTAGTTGGCCTATGGTTGAGTACATGGTTCATGGTTTGCTTGATTTAGGGATTGTTAACTTGAAGAAGTTGAATTGGTCCACTTAATGATCTACATTCTCATCCAAGAAATTTCTATAGTACCGTTATAGATCAATAAATCAGCTTTTTTATTCAAGGGGAACATATGGGCCCCCCTTATTAGATTTCTATCGTAGAGATCTAATAGAACTACCAGCCCAGGTGAGGAACATAGGTCCGAAGTCTAATTGGTTACACAAATCCATCCCACACAAGGGATTTTCTTGGCATGAGAAATAATATCATGATGTCACATATGAGAAGCAATCTTAGTGTCCTCCGAGCTATGAACTCATTGATATACACACTGACCAGCTTAACTTGGATAATTGAAGCATTTTTCAGTCGATAAACTATAACTTAACTTTTAATAGTCTAATTGAGGCCTATCAATTTTATCTTTTTTTCTTTTCTTAGAGAAGACTATTAGAGCGGCAAGATCAATCCAAAACTAACCTAATGGATTGTCCAAATTCAGGTTGTGTCACGCTATACCAATATGCAATATAACAAACTTTTCCCCATATGAAGAACTAAGCTAAGGTTGGCACATCTTGGGTGCCCATTGGCCTCAAAAGTAGCCTAGATGAGACAATTTTTTTTTTCAAAAAAAAAAAGTGATTAAAAAGGCACTAATTCTTGAGAGAGATCACTAAAAGTTTAGTGCTGAGCCTAGAATGATGATTTTTTAGAGGTTTTTGGGTGACTTTTTAAATTGGGATGATTAATTAGTAACTCATTCAAGAATGACTCTAATTATAAAGTCTCTCTAAATGAAATATTAATAATCTCATAAATTATTAAAAGTCATCCATAAAACATCGCTCTCGTCTCAACATCTACTTTTTTGGCCTTTTCTAAGAAAAGATAGAAGATTACAACGGCAAGAGACAATGTAAAATTGACCTAATGAATCGATCCAAATTCAGGTACATAGTCATCCTATACGCCAATTCAATATAGCAAACTTTTTCCCATATGAAGAAATAAGATAAGGTTGACATATCTTAGGCACCCATTAGCATCAAAAAGGAGCTTAGATGCAACAACCAACAACGTAACAACGGTTAGTTTGGATTTCGTTTTCATATAGTTTAATCAAATTCAGATATATACAACTTTATCTCTACAAGTATTATCTGTACAGGTAGAGCCAATTTCAAAGTGACCAAAGACAGCATAAATAATAGTGATTATGATGTACCTGGCATTGCTGAGGTTGTTCCATGAATGGGGATGGCTCTAATCGGGACAGCTTGTTGAGATTGTGTTATAATGAAAGATGGAGGAAACTGGTGGTGAGGTACGAGTAGGGTATTATCGAGGCAATTAGGCGTATTATCGTGGTCAAAAAATGGATTAGCATGATATGGAAAAGGCTTATTATTCAAAGCAAGCAGATGAGGGTCAGCTCGTACTATGCCCTCATAGTGCTTCTCCAAGACTCCTGTGGCAAATTTAAGCCTATGTATCCTACACAATATAATAATGCAAGGACACCAAATGTAAGAGCATGATCTAAATCAAAGGCTTGAAATAAAATGGTGAATTTCATCTTTATTACCTTACTAAAGAAGCTTGTTTATTTGTTGTAAAATCCGGACAGGCATCCCAAGTCGTATGCTTCCTTGGTTGTGGATCTCGCTCCAATGAAAACGAGGGTTTGTTATGGAGCTGTGAAAAAGTAGTTACGTACATACAAGACATGTACACACTATCATTGTTAGAAAACGTCTCACCTTGTTAGAATCTGTACATTAATCTCAATATGCTTCCTAGGTTGTTGAATGAGTTAAAATCACAACTGTTATAAATCATCTTTCAATATGATTTGAGGGAGTTTTAACATAGACAATTTTACACCTATACACATATAGGCCAATTTTGAGAGATAGAAAAATCTTCTTCATAAAAATCATAGCTTTTTGCAAAGGGTTGTTTTTGGTATAGGTAGATGATGAACAAGATAGATATGTTCAAAAATTGATAGTTATCTGAGAGAGAGAGAGTTAAAGATCGCAACCATTATTTCGAGTGTTCCTGGCTTATTTGGTCGAAAATGAGCTCTCATGGCTGAGATGTTAGACCAGTTAAACTCAGTCTTGATCTTCTTGTTGCCCTCCAAAGCTTCCCAAACCAATGTCCTCTTCTTGAAGTAACACTTGACAACCAAATCGCCTTCATGCCTAGATATTTTCTGGGTCGCACACAATCACAAAAACATGTAATCTGTTACTGTAATTTTCCTCAAGAAAATTCATACATGCATGTATATATGTAATAAATTAGATCATCAGAACGCCAATAAAGTTTAACTCAAATGATGTGAGCATCTTCCTTTCAAAGAAACCACCATGCATGGTTTTAGTCACAATGAAAAACATTTTTGGTCGTGTGAAAAGACATGTTTCAAAATAGGTTCTGATGCATGTCAGGTTTAAATTTGAGATCACTTATGGTCCAGTGAAATACCCAACTTATCAATCAAAAAACAAAAAAAGGAATATTAGAGCGAGTTAATTAATGACCTCCCAAGAGCCAATATGAAGAGACAAAGCAGGGAAGTTAGAGGCCTTGAGGTTATTTGGGGAAACGACGACGTCGTGACTTGCTTGAGGGGCTCCCAATTCTTGCTGCTGCTGCTTCTCCTTCCCATAGGATGTGATGAACTGATTGAGCTTGTTTGCAAATAATGGTGACTTTGTGAGTTTTAGGCCAATTGGATTTTTATTTCTCTCCGATGTTATTCCGAGGTCAACTACCTGCTACAAGTATGTAAAATAATGTAACCAATCAAATATACAAACATAAATAATTACCAAGTTAAAGGTAACACTACAAATTAATTAAAACTACCGCCCACTTATTTGGATTGTTGAAGTGATATTGATTTTAACATATAGGCCAAGTTAAACAACCATACTGAATTGGTTATTATCCGTTAATTTTTTTCACCTGACTAATTAAAGTATACTTCTACACTTCTATGGAAATATCAAAAGAGAATACCAAGCCTATGTTAAATTAAGGAATCTGTTGCTCCCAGACTCTATAATCACCTACAACAACACAGCCGAAAATTATACGTAAGGATATTGTACGCATGTGTCATTTATTTTAGATTTTAATTAGTGTTAAAAATGTTCTCTCATGCGAATCTAAGGTCTTATTCTCTTTGATTTTTTTTTTGAAGAATAAGTTCAAATAAATTCAATTCAGTAAATAAATTCAGAATAAGTTCAGCAAATAAAATTCATAAATTTGCTCTTAATAAGTTCACAATAAGTTCAGTAAATAAGTTCAGGGATAAGTTCAATTCAGAATAAGTTTAAACAAAATAAGCTAAAGATAACAGGGCTACGTATCCAATTATTCACTTTTAAAAAAATGATTTTCGATCAATCAGAAAACAAGCATTTTATTCCATAATGACTGTAACATTAGAAATTAGCTTTAATCTGCCCTTCGATACCTTTATTCTCAAGACAAGTGTATATGTCAAGGTCATACTCTTAGGATGCATATTTAAGCAATTTCTAAGAACATACATTTTCACGTGTAAACAAGATATAGACTTCAAAGAACAATAATTAGGGTTAAGAACAAAATACAGCAGCCACTAATACAATATTCAATCATACCGTAGAATTTTGCTGGGCAAGGAGTGTGTGGGAGTTGTGAATTACTTGAGCCTGATTAGGAGTTGTAGTACTGAAGAAATCAACATGATCAGAATGAGAATTGGAAGAGTTCTGCCCGCCATTAA
Source organism: Selenicereus undatus (assembly GCA_017589665.1). Lineage (NCBI taxonomy): Eukaryota > Viridiplantae > Streptophyta > Magnoliopsida > Caryophyllales > Cactaceae > Selenicereus > Selenicereus undatus. Next base: position 10,854,334 of record JACYFF010031959.1, read on the forward strand.
TGGTGAAAAATTGTGCTTGCCCATCAAAACAATTATTAACTGTAATTCCACCATTAATGTCAATAGTCCCAGCTTCATCAAAAAATATCTGATCAAAATTCCCATGATCATCTTGATTATGATCACCATCAATGTACACAAAAGAATTCATATGTTCTCTCTCTCTCTCTGTTGTATCAGGATCGGAAGATGATCTGGGGTGTATCTTATACTTCCGATTTCTGGACTACTAATAACAAGATGATTATCTTAATTATATAATGCGGCCAAAAACCTAGGGCATTGCATTTTTTAAATTTGTTTTTATTTACCGAAAAAATTTGGGGAGAGAGAAAGCTCTTTCGATGCCAGCAGCGTTGGAGTTAGTCCATTCCCAGGACTCTACTACTGTTTGCTGCGCTCTCAAATTTCTCCCCGCCCTTTTTTCCTCCATGTATATTTTTTTTTTACTTATTCTTAATTTTGGTTGGGGGGGGTTTAAGGTTTACACAAGTCGGGCCGGGTTTGGATTGGGTCTCTAACTAGTGGGATAACTTTGGGGCCAATGTTGTAAGGAATATATTTGGATTTATATCTTTATTTAACTAGGATCAAGTTTTCGGTATACAAAATGTAAAGTTCTCATATCATATGTTTTCTTTATTTGTGGGCTATAGTGGATAAATATTAGTGGCTTCCAACTGATGTTTCGCCTACCAGTTGTTAACTCATGTCTCAAAGCTTAAATAGGACATAATGCTCTAATAGTCCAAAGGTGCTCCATAAATTCTCTTTTATGCTATGGAACATTTGGAAATTTGGGAATGCAATGGTTTTAGTAATGAAATATTTAATCTTTCAGCTTGCTAACAAGCAAAAAATGCGAGTGCCAAATGGTGAATCAGAACTTATATGCCAGGTCAATCACCATATATGGGGTCTTCTTCTCTCCTTTCCACCTAAAACCACTTTGTGAGGTTGGACCCTCCCTCTGTAGGATTCATCAAAATTAATTTTGATGGATCACTCAACAACTATTCAGTAGCAGGCGACTATATCTTACATGATTGGATGGACAATCCACTAAAAGTAAGAGCAACACAGTATTGCCATACTTCAATTCTAGTGGCAGAAGTTATAACAATTAGAGATGGAGTGAAATCAGTAGTTCAGGTTGGCTTCAACAAAATTTCCATTGAAGGTGACAATCAAATTGTAATTCGAGCATTAAAAGGAAACATTCATATCCCTTAGAAAATTTTCAACATTACCACTAACGTTCGCATTTGGTTAAACCAAGACACCCAATTCACTATCAATCATATCTTCCGAGAGACAAATATAACAACAAATTGGCTATATAAATGCGAACTTTCTATCACAACCTCAGTTTTCTTCAAATGTCTGTTTTTCCTTTTGTTTTTCAATCAATCTTAATTGAGGATGTAGTCGGAGCGTACTCTTGTGAGAAGAGACGGTTATCAGTTACCACATATCATTCACCATTGTATAAAAGTGGATAAAGTGTGGTTTTCTTTTAGTTTTTGGTTTATGTTGAGACCAAAGAAGCATGATTAAGTTTGGGTGTTGTATTTTGTCCAATGATGGCACGCGTTATCTAAAAATGGTTAACTATTACCCAATTGTTTACTTAAAGTTTCAAATAAAATTCCTCTGAAATTTACTGTAAGTTCACTTGAAAATTGATATTATCGTCTTTGAGGTTGATTCAATCAAGATGTTAAAATTTGATATCTATAAAGATTAATAGGAACTTATGAAATATGAAAAAACTCAAATTTAGGTATGCTTAGACAAAAATTTTCCAAATCAACAATTGATTGTCTTTTGAATTCTTGTCATCGGCTATATATGCGCTTTAGTTTTTACTCCCAGATATCGTCAGTTTCAACTTTAATTTTCTCATATTTTTGAGCTTTAGACTCTTTTTCCATGTTGAATAAAATAAGACAATGTCATCCAAGTGGATGAAATTTTAGAGACACTCAATCCATTCGTAACGTTTACACTGAGCGTCAATTGTGTTAGGGATAGTTGATATCTAGTGGGTGGATCTATATGTACGTGAAAAAATGACAACCACTCAAAACATAGCTAACCCATCAACGTTTACAAGTGAAAACTATTTTAGCAAATAGAAAAGTACTATAACATCGCAATTTGCCTCAAACTTTAGTCAATTATTAACCTGAAAAAAATCTAAATATTCCAAGTTGTGAAATATCTAAAAGAAAAAAAGAGATAAAAATAGTTTTCTGAAACCAAACCCTAATCCTTTTTTCTTATTTTTAAATTTCTAATATAAATTGTTCTTCGAGAAATAAATAAATGAGAGTCTTTTTATTTATGTATTTATTTTTCAAATTATAATACAAGTTAATTCAACTGATTTTGCTCAAAATCTATACTAATACATAATAGTAAAGTTTTAATAACTGTCATTATCTTAAATCTCATTAATTAGACAATTTCAACCGTTAGATTAGATATTGAGTTAATACCAACCGTCAGATTCACACCCTCCCTATTATCTTCCCCTCTATTCAATTTATTTCCTTTCCTCCTTAAGTTGCTCCCGACTGTCTGCTTACCCGAACAATCCAAACGCCTCTCGATTGCTCTCTCTCTCTCTCTCTTCCCCTGTCTCCGCCATTCCCCCTCTTCCACCATGAAAATCCTGCTTCGCGGTCCTTCCCTGTGTTTGCCTTGTCCGCGTTGTTCTTCCTTCCCGCATTCACAGAGACAAGAGAGGAGATCGAAGTGTGCTGTCAATGGAGGTCACACCTGGGTAGTTCGAGCTTCGGAGCCCAGCAGTGGTTGTCTTCGATTCGGTCTCAGCGTTCTTCTACGAAGCCCTTATCAGGTGTGTTTGTTCCTTGTCATAATTTCGCTTTGTCTTGCTCTGTTTTGGGTGGATCTGAGGGGGTTTTTGTGTTCTCACGGTTGTTGTTGCTGAGATTGAGATGTGAAAATGCAAAACTAGGGCTGTCAATTACACATAACCGAGAATGATGTATTGCGAGATAATTTCTAAGAGATCTGATACCTTTGCCTATTTTGCATCAGTTTCTAGCATCGTCTCTAGCATCAGTTTCATAGTTTCCATTTGGGTTTTCTTTTCCACATTTTAGATCGCATTTTCTAGAAGTAGGTTTCATAATTTTCTTGGCTTTGTGTTCAATGCATTTGGCGTATATTTTTCTGCAGAATGGAGCAGTTATGACATCAAATACGTCGGTCCAGATCTGGATTCTTTGATAAATTGCACAATTTGTACATTAAATTGTGAAATAAGGGGGTAAATATGGGTAATAATACATTCTTCAGGCCTTAGCTGAACTAATATTTTACTTCGTTTTACTTCAAAGTAATTCTTCGTTTTTGCACAGGTTGCTCGAATTGAAAGTGAGGAGAAAGAAGCCTCAGATCTGAGGATGAATCCAGATATGTTGTTTCCGATTTTCAGATATTGCACAATTTCTTTTTTATTTTATTTGTATTTTATTTTTAAACAAATAATCTGAGTCTGTTTAGCTTTTATTTTGAAAAACAAAAACAATCTGAGTTGGTTATGATATGATTTCCCACCTCCCTCCGACTCATACGCACGCACAAACTCCTCCCCTCTCTCCAACACAGTCAACTTATAACTGCTAATTGCTCACTCCTCACGTTCTCATCTCACAACATCCTCTCCCATCGCATATATCGTTTGCAATTAATCAACTGAATTCTTCCAAATATATTTCCAAAGGATTCTGATCTTGCTAGGTACGCATCATCCTCACGTTCTCTTGATGGTGATTGCTTCTATTTTTTTTTTTTTTCTGTCACTTCATTCTTTGCATTCTTGGTTCTGTGCAGGATACTCTGGAGCTCATCTGTTCAAACCTGAATTTTAGGCTCAATCCCTCGACCTATAGGTATTAGCCTTTCACTCCATGATGTTCTGTACATGTCTGTTGCTGGCTATATCTTTAAGGTAGTTGATTTTGGGGTTGTTTATTTCAAGTGTTCTTGATTCTGGGATTGCTTTGGAAAGTTGATTCTGGGGTTGATTTTGGGGTTGTTAGCCTCTGGCCCTCACTGTCATGTGAGTCATAATGTTGTCATCAACCTGTGCTTCCAAAAAGCCCATGTTCAGCAGCAAGCAACCGAATGCTTACCCAGGACCCCATGTTACTTTCAGAGAGTTTGGATTTTTGTGATGATTATTTGGGACTACCAGTTTTTATTTTGGCTTTCTTGGTTTCTAAAGTGAGTTAACCTATTGTACACAGTGACAAAATTCTGTATTCGGGTGACTGTTAGCATAATTGTGAATGGTTTTGGCATAATTTGTTCTTGATTATGGGGTTGCTTCTGAATAACGTTATTTCAAGTGTTGTATGCTTAAATTTGGCCTGGACATTCGTTGTTAGCCTCTGCCCCCTCACTCTCATGTGAGTCATATTGTTCTCATGATTATTTGGTTCTACTGGTTTATTATATTTACTTTCTTGGTGTTTCTAAAGTCCAAACAAAATTAGGATTTATTAATCCCTCAAGCCTGCATGGGAAATTCGTTGCCCTCATCAGCCTGTGCTTCAAAAAAGCCCATGTTCAGCAGCAAGCAACTGAATGCTTACCCAGGACCCCATGTTACTTTTCAGAGAGTTTGGATTTTTGTGATGATTATTTGGGACTACCAGTTTTTATTCTGGCTTTCTTGGATTCTAAAGTTAACTAACCTATTGTACACAGTGACAAGATTCTGTATTTGGGTGACTGTTAGCATAATTGTGAATGGTTTTGGCAAAATTTGTTCTTGATTATGGGGTTGCTTCTGAATAACCTTATTTTAAGTGTTGTATACGTCAACAAAATTAGGATTTATTATTTGTTCTCATGTGAGTCATATTCGTCTGATGATTATTTGCTTTCTTGGTGTTTCTAAAGTCCAAGCCAAAATTAGGATTTATTAATCCCTCAAGCCTCCATGGGTATTCAATGCTTACCCAGGACCCCATGTCCAACAAAATTATACTTACATATAAGTACTACTTTTGATCAAAATAATATTAGTCTCACCCCATGTCACAATTTGCAAAATAAAATCAGTTTTTAATTCATATTCGTTAATTTCTTTTTTTGCCATTATAAGAATTATATGTATAATATACCTTCACGAATAGCTTTGATATGATTGAGGTATCATTTGTATACGTCAACAAATGCTACAACTTTACAAATTTCAATTGACAATAATTGTAACTATTGCAAGTATAATGTATTAATTTAGTTTAAGACACCATACGTCGAGAGCATGAAATTAGGAAAAATTTGATACAAAATATGATTTTATATACGCAAAACATGATTTTATTCTTTTTTGTTTTTGTTCTTTCATTGTTTGTATATATTTTTAATTTGTTAAATTTTTTGTTCCCAAAAAACCACCTACAAAAAGCAACTTACAAATAATCTCAAAATATAAAAAATGTAAAATTTATGAAGTTGAAATGGGTTAAAATAATGAGAATGGAATTAATGTGTGATAATTTATGAAGTTATCGAAATTTTGTAAAATTTTTGTTCATTATTTTTCATTTTTTATTTTTTGGTTTTTTAATTTTTCATTTTTAGTTTTTAGTTTTTTATTTTTCATTTTTCATTTTTTTTGTTTTTAGTTTTTTATTTTTTTATTTTTTATTTTTTATTTTTTTCATTTTTTATTTTTTTTATTTTTATTTATTTTTATTTTTAAATTTCATTGTAAAATAAAAATTTGATACAAAATATGATTTCATATCTGCAAAACATGATTTTATTCTTTTTTGTTTTTGTTCTTTCATTGTTTATATATATTTTTAATTTTTTAAATTTTTTGTTCCCAAAAAACCACCTACAAAAAGCAACTTACAAATAATCTCAAAATACAAACAATGTAAAATGAAAAAGTAACTCCAAAAAATCACAAAAACTAATAAAAAAAAAGCAATAAAACTATGTTATTGTATTTTTTATTTTCTGGCTTTTATTTTCTATTTTGTAATTTTAACTTGGGTGAGTCGTCCTGGTAGATGTTGTACGTTGGGTGGCGACCAAATAAGCAGGTTGGTTTGGCTTGAGTAGTACACATTGAGCCACTTTGTGTGGATGGGTGGTGTTTAAATTAGACCGTTGGTTTGGCTAGAGTGGTGTCCAACACTAATTTTCTTGCCTATTGTTTAATTCCAATCATTTCCTACAGGCTTGCCCTTGATATTATATACACAAAACATGATGTCTAAGGGCCTGTTTCTTTCGTGGGTAAATTGGATGGGTCAAAAGGGTGAAGTGGGTTGAAGTTGGTTAAAGTAGGTTGACATATGTTGAAGTTGGTATTTTCTTTTAGGTGAGTTGAAATAGATTGAAGTGGGATGCAGTGGGTTGATGTTGGTTGAAATTGGTTGAAGTTGGTATATTTTTAATGTAGTGAGTTAAAATGAGTTAAAATAATGAGAATGGAATTAATGTGTGATAATTTATGAAGTTATCAAAATTTGGTGAAATTTTTGTTCATTATTTTTCATTTTTTATTTTTTGGTTTTTTAATTTTTCATTTTTAGTTTTTTATTTTTCATTTTTCATTTTTTTTGTTTTTAGTTTTTTATTTTTTCTTTTTTATTTTTTATTACAAGGCTTTTTTACTTTTTTTATTTTTTATTTTTAATTTTTTAATTTTTTAATTTTTTAATTTTTAATTTTTATTTTTATTTTTAAATTTCATTTTTATTTTTTTTTGCCTTTTTTTTCTTTTTTTCTTTTCTATTTTTTTAATTTTTATTTCTATTTTATTTTTATTTTTTTAATGTTTTTTTCATTTTTATAATTTTTACTTTTAATTTTTAATTTTTAATTCTTAATTTTCAATTTTGATTTCAAGTTTTTTTTTATTTCTTATTTCTTTTTTTATTTTTTTATTTTAAGTTGGTTGAAATTGGTTGAAGTGGGTAAAAATGGATTGACCCACGAAAAGAACAGGCCTTAAGTGTTTAACACAATGAAACCTAAAAGAGCATGAAATTGAGACAAAATTCCATACAAACTCATACTATGGTAGTGCTATTTTGACAAACAATGAGATACATTTACATACGAATCAAATTAAATACACCCTTTATATTATCACACTTTGTGACACTCTTAAAATTCCTTTCCCCTATAATATGTTCGTTTTATATTCTTAATAAATAGTACACTCCCAATAAAGAATATACGAGCCATGTAAGTTTCTTTCGTATTCTTCATTTGCAGTCTTCTCTCGCAGCCGTGCCCTTGATATTGATATTTGTTGAGGTTAGTTTATCACGCGATACTCATTATGTTCGTGTATTTTTCTTTGTTTCTATTCCATTGCTTTTGATCAAAATAATATTACTCTCACTCCATGTCACAATTTGCAAAATAGAATCAGTTTTTAATTCATATTCGTTAATTTCTTTTTTTGCCATTATAAGAATTATATGTATAATATACCTTCACGAATAGCTTTGATCTGATTGATGTATCATTTGTATACGTCAACAAATGCTACAACTTTACAAATTACAATTGGCAATAATTGTAACTATTGAAAGTATAATGTATTAATTTAGTTTAAGACACCATACGTGAAGAGCATGAAATTGAGAAAAATTTGATACAAAACATGATTTTATATACGCAAAATATGATTTTATTCTTTTTTGTTTTTGTTCTTTCATTGTTTGTATATATTTTTAATTTGTTAAATTTTTTGTTCCCAAAAAACCACCTACAAAAAGCAACTTACAAATAATCTCAAAATACAAAAAATGTAAAATGAAAAAGTAACTCCAAACAATAAAAAAAAATAACAAAAAAAAGAGATAAAAAACAATAAAAAACATTAAGAGAATAATAATTTCACGTACAAACATTACCACAATACGTACGATGTAAATTACATATGTACACAATTAGTAATTACAATACTTAATGTAAATAATATACGTATATAATTATTATACTACGTATTTGGTTACTATAAATTGTTTACTTACATTATGTACTTCCCTATCAATCAAATTAAAAGCACCCTTTACATTATCAAATTTTGTGACTTTCCTATAATTCCTTCAATGAATAATACGTCCTTTGTTAAATACAAGACACTAATCTTCACATTTAGCATTGTTTCTTTCCTAAATGTTATGTACACAAACCATGATGTACAACACAATCGAATCTAAAAGAGGATGAAATTGAGGAAACTTCTATACGAAATCATACTATATGAGTCATATTTTGACAAACAGTCAGATAATTTACATAGCAATGAAATTAAAGACACCCTCTACATTGTCAAACTTTGTGACACTCCTAAAATTGCTTCAATGAATAATAAGTCCTTCATCATACAAAAGGTAGTATAATTTTCCTTTGATTTTACCCCCAAATACACGATTTTTGTCAAATTCTCAATATTTTGCGTAGTTCATTTCCTATATATTAAACACACAAAAAATAATGTACAACAAAATGGAATCTAAAAGAGCATGAAATGTACGAAACTTCTATACAAAATCATACTGTGTGAGTCACACTTTGACAACCAGTTAGATAGGTTTACATACCAAACAAATTAAAATCACCCTTTACATTATCAAACTTTATGACACTCCTAAAATTCCTTTACAAATCTATACAAAATCATAGTGTATAGGGGAAAAATATGTTACTAAATAGTGTATGGATGCAACTACATCTACTTCACTGAACAACAAAATGATGAACTTTTACCTAATAATGCATATAATTTTAATGAAGTAGTTATGGAAACCCCAACTGGAAGTGGTGACATCACTGTAAGAAGGCTTCGAGCAAGACTTGCTCGACAAAATGCAAGATGGAGGCTATTTAGCCGGCGTCATTCAGATCACACCCAATCACACTTCATCGCAGAACGTGAGCAACATCAGTCACAATGTAGAGAAATTCAACTAGCAATTGCACGTAGCACTCCACCTGCAAGAAAGTTCGTAAGCCGTTGGAATTTCACGGGAACTTTGGTTTCCTGTGGGCACTGTCGCGCAACCATGTGGTTGGATGAGAGAGTCGCAAGAGGTAGTGTTTCACAACCTCGATTCATGCTTTGTTGTCAAAGTGGACGTGTTATGTTGCCGTCATTACCCCCACCTCCTCCAGTGCTAAACACATTGTTGAATCAGCCTAATTTTCTCGATAATATAAGAATGTATAACTCCATGTTATCATTCACATCAATGGGTGGAGCTATCGACCACTCTGTAATGGATGGACATGGTCCTTACTCCTTCAGGATAAGTGGAAACAATTACCACCGAATTGGTTCATTACTCCCTGCAGAAGGACAGCGACCAAAATTTGGTCAGCTATATATCTATGACACACATGATGAAGTGCGAAATAGATGTCGGGCTTTACATGGTCAACAAAGAGTGGGTGGAGTTGATGAGGGTACATTACAGGCTTTACAACATATGCTTGATGTTGTGAACCCTTATGTCAAGGTTTTTCGTAATGCACGTGATATCTTTGAGGCAGATGCTGTGATTAATTTAAGCATTCGCATCATTAAAGCACGTCCTGGAAGACAATATACACTATCCACTGTGGATGAAGTTGCAGCTCTCATAGTCGGTGGTGATGTTGGAGGGGAAGAGCATCGAGATATTATTGTTCGAAAAATCGGTGGAAATTTACAGCGAGTATATGAAACGCAACCATCGTATATGCCCCTTCAATACCCACTCCTATTTCCTTATGGAACAGATGGTTGGTCAGCTTACATTCAATGTGTGGGGGGGTCAAGCAGTAATCGAGTAATGGTAACAATGAGAGAATTTTATGCCTTCCTCATACAATATAGGCTTGACGAAGGAAACATTCTACTTCGATGCGGCAGATTGTTCCTTCAATTTATTGTGGATTGTTACGCTGCAATTGAGGCTTGGAGGTTACTATATATCAAAAATCACCAAAGCACACTGCGAGCAGAATTATACAGTGGCTTGCAAGATGCTATTACGGCGGGTGAAAATGATGCTCATGCAGTGGGAAAAAGGTTAATACTACCTGCATCATTCACAGGTGGGCCACGCTATATGAGACAACATTTTTTGGACGCAATGGCCATATGCAATCAAATGGGTTATCCAGATTTTTTTTATCACATTCACCTGCAATCCTAATTGGCCGGAAATCCAAGAAGCTCTAGCACAACAACCAGGCCAATATGCGAATTACCGGCCAGACATTGTTGCTCGAGTATTTCGCTTAAGGCTAAAAGAGCTAAAACAAGACTTCAAGGAGAGAAATCTTTTCGGCAAAGTTATTGCAGGTAATGTTGTCAGCTAACTATGTCATGTATTTAGCATATTATTAAATCTCTATCTTACTTTATTTTTTGGCATTTATTTTTATCATCGGAACCTATACTTATCTGTTACATGTGTAGATATCCATGTCATTGAATTCCAGAAACGGGGATTACCACATGCCCATATATTATTAACCTTTGCAAGTGAAGACAAGCCTACGTGCACTGAAGACATCGATCGTATTATATGCGCAGAGCTCCCTGATGAAGACACTGACCCCCTCGCATTCGAAGCTGTTACAAGACATATGATACATGGTCCATGTGGCACTGACATTCCGTATGCTCCATGCATTGAGGGTAACAAGTGCACAAAGCATTACCCTAAGAGTTTTTGTGATATGACCATTATTGAAGAACATGGTTTTGTGAAATACAGGCGTCGGGATGATGGTCGAAGTGTAACCATTCGTGGTAAGAGAATGGACAACAGATGGGTAATCCCCTATAATCGTGATCTGTGTGTCAAATATGATGTGCATATTAATGTTGAGCGGTGTGCACAAAAGAAGGTCATTAAGTACCTCCATAAATACATGCATAAGGGGGCTGATAGGGCTACCATAGTGATCGAAGACAACGTCCAACATCCTCAACAGGGGAATGGTCCTCCTAACTATGAAGACGTCAATGAGATTAAGCAATACTTGGATTGTCGTTATGTGTCACCAGTGGATGCTGTTTGGAGAATATTTGAATTTGAGATCACGCAACGTTATCCATCAGTTGAACTATTGCAATACCACTTGCCGGGTCAACAATATGTTATATTCGATGATCGTGATCAACTTCACAGGGTTGTGGAAGAAGGAGCATAGAGAATTACTATGCTCATAGGTTGGTTCATTGTGAATAGTGAAGATCCTGAAGCAAGACGTTACCCTTATGCGACATTCCCTTCTTATTATGTATGGAATAAAGGGATGAGGAAATGGACTAAACGAAAACAAAGGGTATGCATCGGGCGACTGCCCTATGCTCACCCAAACATGGGCGAGAGATATTATCTTTGCATGCTGTTGCACATTGTTCAAGGAGCTACATCGTATGAGGATTTAAGAACTGTCAATGGTATATTATATTCAACTTTTAAGGAAGCTTGCTTGGCACGAGGGTTGGTTGATGATGCTAATGAGTGGCATGAGGCACTAGCAGAAGCATCACTATGGGCAACAGGGGCTGAACTACGAAGTATGTTCTGTTCAATGCTCATGTTTTCAGAAGTGTCTAACCCCCATCGATTGTGGGAGCAACATTGGGAAGACCTTACTGATGATTTACAAAGACGAATAGAGATGGAACTCAGAGACCATAGTTTACAGATTACTGTTGAACAACGACAGGACCTTGGACTTTATGAAATTGAGATGATTTTAAATAAGAATGGCAGATCATTAAGGGACTACCCTCCTATGCCTTTGCCGTCACCTAATCTGGTGCGTCAACTTGGTAACAGACTTATTAGAGAACAACTTGATTATGATCAAGAGCAAGAAAGCCATAACCTACAAAGGTTGCTACCAACCTTGAATTCAGATCAAATGCGAGTTTTTCAATCAGTTATTCAAGCAGATGAACATGGAGGAGGAGGCTGCTTCTTCATTTATGGTAGTGGGGGAACTGGAAAAACATATCTTTGGAAAACTATCGTAACACATTTTAGGTCAAAAGGCTTGATCGTGCTGTGCGTGGCATCCTCTGGAATAGCTGCTCTATTATTACCTTTTGGGAAAACAGCTCATTCGATATTTAAAATACCAATTGATGCAGATGAGACATCCACATGCTCCATTTCTAAATAGTCTGAATTAGCACAGCTAATTCGGGAAACATCACTTATCATATGGGATGAGGCTCCCATGACCCATCGCCACACGGTAGAAGCAGTTGAACGGTCTTTACGAGATCTATGCAATCAGAACCAAATATTTGGGGGAAAAATGGTCATTTTTGGAGGTGATTTCAGGCAAATACTTCCGGTTGTTACAAAGGGTAGTAGAGCAGATATCGTTGCATATTCAATATCAAGGGCAACCTTTTGGTCTTACTGCAATATTCAACATCTTAGAACCAACATGCGCCTCATGCATTCAAATTTAAGTGACAATGAACATGAGCGGTTACGAAGTTTTGCAGAATGGACTTTGAATGTTGGTAATGGTCGTGTGCAAGGATACTCATTTTTAGGCGGTAGTGAATTGGATTGGATAAAGATTCCTGAAGAACATCTCATTAAGAATGACAACAACGGCCTCACGAACTTGATCGAATTTGTGTATCCAGGTTTAGTGGAAATATACAGAAACGAGTCATACTTTCAGGACCGTTGTATATTGGCTCCCCTAAACACTGATGTGGATGAAATAAATTCTAAGATTCTATCAATTATTCCCGGTTCTAGCCATACGTACCTGAGCTCTGACACATTCTTACCGACTAACAATGATTCTGTCATTGATGACATTAATCCACCAGAGATGCTTCATGGTATGAACTTTTCAGGATTCCCGAATCATGAAATTCAGTTGAAAGTTGGTGTCCCTGTTATTCTACTGAGAAATCTTGACCCATCAATTGGGTTATGCAATGGCACTCGCTTGATTATTGAAAGACTTGGTACTAAGGTTGTCCAAGCCAAAATCTTGACTGGAAGAAATATTGGGCAAGTAGTGACTATTCCACGGGTTGACTTAAGTCCTTCAGCTAAGGACTCGCCATTTGCCTTAAAGATGAGACAGTTCCCTTTGAAACTGGGTTTTGCAATGACAATTAATAAAAGTCAAGGTCAAACATTACAGTATGTAGGAGTTTATCTCCCAAAACCTGTGTTCTCCCACGGTCAACTATATGTAGCTATCTCTCGCGTCACCTGTCCTTCAGGGCTGAAGTTCTTAATTTGCAACAAAAGGGATGTGCCTCACAATATGACTAAAAACATTGTCTACCATGAAATTTTTAATGGCATTCCTGATGCTTGGTTAGTCCCTTCTACCCATATAACTTATTTACATTACTATTGTTTCATTCGCTATTATGATGTGTTCACTACATTAGATTATACTAATATGTTTTCTTCTTTTATTTATGCTTACAGATATGTCATGTTTAGTACATACTTCTATGCCTATATGTGCCATTAACCCTGGCAATAGATCCGTCACCCTAATTGTTCGACTCATGCGATCAATGACGGTTCGAGTTTATGAGCAACGCACACTGTGGAAGGTTATATTTATGGACTATCAGGTATTGATTTATTGAAGTTGATACAAATTTTCCCAACATGTACAAGTATATTGCTTATCAATAGAGTTGATTGTTTTATAGTGTGATGAGATATTCGCCAGCATAGAAGGCGCTGCTCAAATTAACCAATGACGATCTATACTCGATGCTGGCAAAGTTTACCACATCTTCGGCTCTTGGTTGATGCTGCGACAGATGGAGAAAGGAATGTGGTAAAGAACAATTTGAAGTTGGTTTTTACGCCGAGATCGAGACTCCTTAGCGTGGTTGAGGATTGTCCTGATATTCCTTATCAGCACCTACCACCTTGTGTGTCGTTCATTGATGTCCCTCAGCGTCTAAGAACACGTGACAATGTTATATGTACGTATAATTAACACGGTGTACTTAAGTACCTGTATTTCTGTATGTATTTCCTCTCAATTATCTATAACATTTTCATATCATTTTGTTGTACAGACGTCATCGGCATGGTAGTGGCAATCGCCGTTAGAAACGACAAGGAACAGGGGCACTGCAAGGCGCGAATTATTACTTTCTGATATGCAGTATGATTTCCATTAGTATCGATTTTTCCTTTTCTATTAATTCATATATATTACTCTCCCTACTAATATTAGTACATCTAATTCTTATATGTAGCATGCGCCCGTTGAGGTTAACTTTATGGGGAGATTTCGCGGAAGTTGAGGGCACCCACCTTCAGCAACATTTGGGTACTGAAAATATACTTCTTGCTTCTAGAGTGCACATTAGAGAATATCAAGGTACCATCACATCCAATTCATATACTTTCACCCCATCAGATTGGTTATAACATCACTATGATGGTATACTTTATTAATATGTTGTCTTGCATGAAATATACTTTTAGGAATATCGGTTTCTACTTTACCAATTAGTAGATTGCTGATTAACCCGGACATTCAAGCAACAGAAGACTTTGAAGGATGGTATATACGACCAACAACATTAGTTTTAATTTCCATTTCCCATATAAGTTATATATACTTGATCTCACACATGTTACCTCCTTACATGTATTAGGTTTTCTGGCACTAATGGTGTGATGACCCATTTTGATTTTATGCGTAAGAGAACATTACGTATGTACAATCTGGAGAAGTTGTTCGACGCTCGAAGGATTAGATTACATCAATATGCATCTACGCGGAATGTAAGCTAGAAATTAATGTTACAAATGTAACTTTATGCTTGCATTATTCTGTTAACAAAACATAATCTTTACAATTCACAATATGCAGGTCAGATATTGCCGACTTTTTGCATACGTAATTGAAATTCACCCATTGATTTATGACGCATGCACTAATTGCAAAAAAAGTGATCACTCTTACGTATTCGCTCTAAATGTACCTTACTGCACATGTCAATCTCCAAACTTGACACAAAAGAGGTTTGCATACTTGATTACCTATTGTTATGTACTTTGTTCTACTTTTCCAAATACATGTTTGCATTATTATAACCGTCCTGTGCTATTTAAAATTATAGGTATATCTTTAGAGTTCTCTTGCAAGATAATACAGGTTGTAGAGAGTTTACTGTTCGTCATGAGGATGCTCGAATTCTTTTGCACATGACGACTGCCCAGTTGG
>JACYFF010031959.1:10879819-10891222 GCA_017589665.1 Selenicereus undatus
CCCCGAAAGAATTGATTGTGTGTACGATTAGTTTGTTCTATATTGTCAACTATACTTATTGAATCATTGAAAGTCTTTTTTGTTTCTTGGGTTATGGGACTGGGTATGTGTCTGTTTGGCCAATTGATTCAACCCAATTTTGGTCATAAGTTCGTTCAATTGCACAATCTAAGAATGATTTTATAGAAGTTGAATGTTTACATTACCACAATTGTTGTTAACCCAAACAGAGACCCCAAAACCCCAAGGACTCAAAACCCCATACCCTGCCCAAAATCCTAACACGACTCCCTGCCTTGGTGGCAGACCTTGCATTCACCCACAAAAGCCTCACTATCGGCAGCGGCGGTTAGGCCTTGGTGGCCCGCCAAACTGCCTGCTCGGCACCCTCGATGACCAAAATATATATAAAAAAAATGAATTTCGAAGAAAGGGGAGGAAACGAGGAGCAACCGTGACTAACCCATCAGAGCGGCCACGGAGGGGCACGCGCCGCCAATGAACTTAGTATTGGACTGCCTTCTTCCTCCTCTATCCTCCCAAACCGCCGATCTACACGAATCAAGCCTGAAAATCACGAAATCCACCACCAACGCACGCGCGTGTACCCCCACACCGCCGCCTGAGTGGCGTGTTGGCGACACGGATGGCGCCACTGAACTCGGCTTCGGCAAATCTACAGCGTGGGGGTGATGGATTTTCGAGATGGTGGCACAAACCTTGATTTGCGGTTGCGGGCAGGGCGGATGTCATCATTTGGGAGTTGAAAATGGTGGCCAGGTCTCTCGACGGTAGCGGCTGTCTGAGAACCGTGAGCCAGAGTAATCGGTGGTGGCGACTCGAGCTGCAAGATGGGGCCCAAATACTCCACTGTTCTCAGCCCAAGAGAGAGAACAGAGAGGCAGTGAGGGTGAGAGAGAGAGAGAGAGAGTGAGTCCCGATAGATTGACTGTGAGAGTCTGAAGGATTTGAACTTGGTTGAAGGTTTTGGCCCTTTTGGGGGTAGAATGGGCTCGAGTTAAACGGATCCCAGGAGGAAAAGGCGAAAGGTTGTAATGTGTGGCGTAGTTAGTATACTATTGTTAAAGTATGATTTCGATTATATCTATAAGTTGATTTGGTTCATGCAATTAGTTCATTAGTTGAATTCAGGTTTTGAATTAATTAATTTTAATTCAGAATGCATGAATTCGTTATAAAGCATTAACATGCTTAATGTCGTATATAAATTCGTTTTATATATGCATCAACTAAAAATTTTTGTGCCAAGTATCTAGTATGAATGTGTTTCATATGTTATATTTTATATGAATGCGTTTCATATATAAAATTAGTATCATGTAAATTTGTTTTACTCGAACTCAATAAATATCTATGTGATATTTAGATCCCCTTGTCTATAAATAAATATGTTTCATACGTTATATTATATAAATATGTTTTATATAAGATTTAGATAAATGAATACGTTTCATATGTTATATTTTATAGCTTATATTATATAAATATGTTTTATATAATTTTCGGTTTGATGAACATGTTACATGATTTAATAATTTTATGCAAATACATGAGCAGTTGTGATTCTGTTAATTGTTCTGTCATCGCTCTAGTTAATGAAAATGATTAATTAAGCCTTACATGAATAGATTTCATGCTATTATTTTGATATATAGGATATTTGTTCATTTTATGAATTTTTTTCATGAAGTTTAAATTTGCAATATTATATGAATACATTTTGTATAATTTGCAAGTTTTTTACTTGAGTTCGTTTCATTTTTAATTTGTAATATCTTATAGATGTGTTCCATATGATTTCTTGCGATTAATATTTGGATATATGTCATGTTACAAATTATGTTGCATTCGATTACGTGAATATGTTTCATGTCAATAACTAATTAGTTATGTAATATACAAACTGCATGAGTTGTAGTAAATTTGCTAATTGTTTTAGCACTTTTCCTTTGTCCAAGTTAATGAATGTGAATTCATTTCATATTATGTAATTTTATGAATTTGTTTCATGAAATCTAAATTCTAAAATTATGAATGTGTTTTATAATTTGCGAGTGAGATCTGAATAAGTTTCATGTAATTTATAATTATATAAATATGGTTTATATAATGTTCCTTGGGCTTTAATAATAAATTTCTTTTGTAACATGTTATTGTTCGAACATGTTTCGCAATATTGATTCATTTTATTATATAAATATATTTTATATAATCATTTGAATTTTATGGTTGATATGTCATTGATAGAATTTTAAATGACATATTAGTAGTTATATAAATTCGTTTGATGTAATGATAAAACTTCATGTAAATTTGTTTTACATTATTAAACTGAATATCTTTGTGATATTTTTGAAGTGTTAACTAGTTTAACTATAATGTTCTCCATAAATTTTGCTTTATGAAAAAATGTGATAATTAAATTATAAAAACTTCTGATTCATGTTTGTATCTGATGATTATGAGTTTAGCGAAATATTCGATCATACGGCATGAATGATGAAGTTTTTGATAATTTAAATATTGGAAAATATGCCTAATGTCCTTTTTAAAAATATATACACCTAGATATGGCAATTAAAATGTGGTTGGTAATTTGTTTACCAATGAATAGCTTGATAGCACTGACTGTGACACAAAGTATCAGAAGATTCAGTTTCTTATGAACAAGCGTGAAGTGTAAGAGCACTCGTCAGGCAAAGATGGTACTGCTCGTGAGCAATATCGAAAAACATAATGGCATACCAAAAATGGTTTGAGAATGGATCGATCAACATGTTATATTATGTCGTATTGCATCAATGACGATCTACTGAGGAAATTGAAAGTTATTCCACTGTTGAGTACACGTGGGATTAGCTTAGCATCAAGTCCGTCCAGATTCATTTCCTCATAAAGTTCCGGACCTAAGGTTGGTATTGGAAAAAGGGAAAAGGCTAAGGGAAATTAAGGGATGCATATAGCACATGTGAAGTGTTACAACTGTGGAAACAAGGGACCCTCCGCTCGGGATTGTCCTTAGTCGATTGAGGTACTTTCTTTCGCAGTTGCTCATGGATAATATGTGTGCTTCCAAGCGTTAGTTTTCAATTATGATCCTTTAGTGGATTGTAGACACATGAGCAACCAAGCACATAGTACAAGATAGGGTTGATTTTGTAAACTTTAATCGCTACCTGGTGGGTTCACAAATTGTCGTTTTAGGTAACAACGATGACGAAGATGACCTTGAATTAAGGATATATCATCTGAAACTCCGTGAAGGGGTACATCTCTTCTTCATAATGCTCTATATGCACTTGGGATGCGATGTTCCCTTGTGTCTTTTGTTTATGAGATTAGTATTCTCTTTAGTTTTTATTTAGATGTTTTATATATCATGCACAATGGCAATTTGTTTGCCCGTGTCACATTAAAAGGTGTTTTCAATGTTGTGGATGAAATAAGACATCTTCCATCTTTGGCTCATTTTCAATTATGTTTTAGCCATGCTCGACTTGACCAAAACAAAGTTATCAAACTAGCTAAATATAGTCTTTTAAGGCCTACTCATTGGGGTTAAGGTGTCCATGTGTGAGTCAAGTTTAGCTAGCAAAGCAACTATGAAGTCTTTTAGTAAGACTTCAAGCCCATCGAATTTCATTCCAAACATCTGCAGGACCATGAATGTGAAAGTACATCATAGAGCGATATATTCGTGATGTAGGTATGTGTACCTATTATCTCACCGTTATTAGGTACTTGATGTGTTTATATACTTTATAGCGAAAGTAATACTCAATTGGAACGAAATATTAGAACTTTTCGAACCAATCGAGGTCATAAATATCTTCTTCGTGAAATGAATTCTCGTAGTATCGATTTTCTTGAGGATAAGTTCCTCAACTTTTGGTGAAATTTAAAAAGGACCTCAATTTGTATGAGTTGCAACAAAATCTTCAACCATCTCTTGGTGAGGGGTAGGATTTGAACTCTCAAAAAGTCACCGAGGATGGCACACCTTCCTTATTCGATATGAATGGTGAAGTTTTTGTCTGTTTATGTAACGCCCCCAACCCTAAAGCCAGGAGTGTTACCATTTTGTTATTAAATCCTGGGACAAAACGGACAGAGTTTCCCCTAAAACTTGACTATTTTCCCAGGCTTACAGCCTTACAATTAATTCTCTGCACTGAAAAACAATAAAAACCAACTCAACGGCCACCCGCCGGAGTACACAGCTCTACGGGCCACCCGCCCGGAGCACTATAACCAATGCAGTTCAAGACTTAATCAATTAAACAGTGACAAATACAGCCCTGATAACTTAGATGGTAGCTCATACGGCCATACAGAGCGACTCTAAATGGTATGCAACCCAAGCATGCAAGCACTAAAATAACAAACCATTACATCATAATACATTTTGCAGCTCACATACAAGCACATCGTTAATTCCTAGGCCAGCGATGACTCCATCTCGGCTTACTTGGGCCGACCCTTTCCTGCTATTTCAAAAAAAACCTGGGAAGGGAACAAAATAGAAGGGAGTGAGCAATTATCGCTCAGTAGATAACCCCATCTCCCAAAACAATAAATACGATGCAATAATAACTTACAACCGTCGTTCGTAATTCCTTTTCTTTGAAGAATTCACCTATCGCATAGTGTGTTTCAATCACAAGGCAAGAGAAATCGCATTTGCACCAAAAGCCACTCATATGAACTCATAAACAAAACAATATCATTAAAAATAAGGTTATCCTGAGTCAAATGGCAAATGAATTGTGTGATGCTTACAAATTGAGAGAAACACTACTAAAACTTTATTGCATATATCATATGTTAATGTAAGTAGTGGACATGATCTATGAATATCATTATCTCATCTCCTCTTGTACTTGTGTCATAAATTTGGATTTATAACATCATTTTTTAAACAAGATATAAACAATTAATCACCTTTTCAGGATTTCAATTCAATTATTCAATAACCTTCTTCAGAGCAATAAACTGAATATATTAACCTCTGAACTTTACATGCTTGTTTATGCAATTGGCCATGTTTCTCATGACTCTACTGCATATTAACAGAGTTATGAAACATGTAACTTCAACTTATGCTTACTGGCAAATTATGAAACAATAAACTTTGAATCCTCTCCTTACTGGGCAGAGAAATGAAATACTGAGCTTTGTCTCTGCCTTCTAGCAGAGAAATGAAATATTGATTTTTGCGTCCCCTGCCTACTGGCAGAGAAATGAAATACTGAGTTTTGTCTCTGCCTTCTAGCAGAGAAATGAAATATTGATTTTTGCATCCTCCGCCTACTAGCAGAGACATGAAATACTGATTTTTATCTCTGCCTTCAAGCAGAGAAGTGAAACACTGATTTTTGAATTCTCTGTCAAATAATGAGTCTTGAAACATATAAGTTAAAGTTACATGCAAACTTCTAGGAAGGTACTGGGTTGGTTAAGCTAACGATGCAAATAACCTTTAAAAATGCCTCATCCCTCGACCTATTTACTAGTCATCTGACTCGCTCGGTTGATCAATCCGATGGTTTTAGGTTATTTCGTTACCAATGACTTGCCGATGAAAACAGGCGACTGATAGACAATTAGGAGCACTTAGCGATCATGTAATAAAGCATTTATGCACCTTGACTATAATATATAATTGGCAAACGTCATGTAATCACCATACGATATGAATAGACTCAATGCCTTCACATAATCCATGGATACGATACGATGAACTATGCAATCGATAAACTACATAATGGATGCGGTGTATACGATCGATAAACATATAGATGCAATAGACTTAAAAAATGTCGATCGATAAACTAATGTCTATCGACTAGACATGAAACTATTTTAGGTTGGTTACTACTTAGGCAATAGACGAAACATGAAACTATTTTCTACCTAACATGTTTCGAAATATGAGCCAAAACTCAGACGTACATCCCTATGCAGTAAAACAGACTTTGAGGTTAAATGGTTGGGCGCCCGTATTTCAAAATATTTTGTTTTGCAAACAGGAGAGAGAGAATGTATAAGTAACATTGATTTGTTGATTCTTATCTGAAAGTGAACCCCTTGGTCGATGTACATCTTGAAACGATGGTACTTTAGGTGCTCACAACCCCCGGGCCGATCGAGAAGTCTGAGTTGACGCCGCGCGCGGGTATATTGGTCGGCATAAGCCTTGATAACTGATGGGCATAAGCCCTGACGCCGCGCGCGGGTGTATTGGCCGGCATAAGCCTTGATAACTGATGGGCATAAGCCCTGATGATAATTGGCGGGGCCACTCGTTTATGTGACAAAACATTGAGAACTTGGTTCATTAAATTAATCTTGTTTTGATTTTTCATTGCTGAGAATATTGTGAGTTTTTTAAGAACATAGAGTTTTTGAAGAACATAGGTAATGTACGTCCCTGGTTCCAGAAAATATCTCTCCTGTACTGTACATTGTTTGTTGACAACTTGAAGCGACCGATGTGGCCTTACTTCTGCTCCAATTTAAGGTGAAACTATTCTCTACCTAAAATGTCTATCGTATAATCCATGAATTCACCTTATGGATCAAGATCTATTGGTAATGGTTTCATCGATAATATAATCATGCATAATCAGCGAGCGTTATATAGTCGATAAACTTATATGATCGACGAACACTATATCTAATTCGATAAATATGCATAATCGATGAACGATATTTATTTCATACGAGATGAACATTACTTATAATCGATAAAATGCATAATCAATGATCAATTAATTGCAATGATTAATAAAATGCAATTAATAAACGTTATATAATCAATGATCAATAAAATGCCATGAATAAACGTTATATAATCAATAACGATGAACATTATATATAATTCGATAAAATGCATAATCAATGAATAACGATGAACATTATATATAATTCGGTTAATATGCATAAGCAATGGACGTTATATAATTAGTAACGACGAACATTATATATCTCGATAGAATGCATAATAAATGAACGTTATATAATCAATAACGATGACGATTTTATATAAGCGATAAAATGTATAATTAATGAACGTTATTATAATTAATAATCGATGAGCATTATATATTCAATGAACTTAACGTTATAAGCCGGCGATGAACATTATATATTACCGAAGCCCTCATATTGTCAGTAATTTCTTAGTATCGATAATTTATCCATGTACATACATATATATATATATATATATATATATATATTCGATAAACTTACGTATTCAATAATTTCATATAATTACCAAATGATATATAGTCAATAAACTATATATATATATATATATATATATATATATACACACACACACACACACACACACACAATAGACTTTAGTCGTCGATAAACTTTAGTTCAGTACAACTAACATATATATACATGGAGTATCTTCAATTTACGCTAAAATTTCCTCATATCACTGATAATTGATTCGAATTCAACTTGAAAGAACTATAATCAATAACTATTGAATTCAACCTGACGAACTATTGATTATTGAATTCAACCTGAATGAACTATAATCAATAACTATTGAATTCAACCTGAATGAAATCAATAACCATTGAATTCAACCTAAACGAACTCAATAACTCAAGAAACTTATCAATAAATATGTATCCAAGCCAAATGAACCAATTATTACCAACGATTTAAGCATAAACATCGATAAGTGAATCAAGAGGGAATTCGGGTTTACCTCCTCATTCCCTCCAGATGAACGCAAGAGACAGGGAGAAGCGGTGGTTTCCGGTAGGTGGCGGTCGAGACGGTGAGCCGACGGCCAGAAGGCGGCAGCTGGCCGGCGTCTGGCCGGTGATGTCGAAAACAGAGGCGGCGAAACTCTTCTGTACACACACACGCGCGAGCAAGAGAAGGGGGAGAGAGAGAGAGAGTGGTGTCGGCGACTGCCCGGGCGGCCAAACGGCGGCCGGCGATCGACCAACGGCCGGCGCCGTGGCCGGTGGCAGCGTGGCAGAGCAAAGAGGGGGGGGGGTCGCGCAGGTATGTGGAAGAAGGGGGGTTCGTGTGTTTTGCCCCCTTTTCCCTTTTTATGTTTTTTTTTGTCTACTAATAAAAACACCAACCCACTTATACCATAAATTCAATTTTCCGACCTTTATAATCTTAAACCATAACCATTAATATAATCATCGATCGATTTATTCGCCTTTTGATTATATTAAGGTTCGATTCAATAAATTGCAGGATCATTCCCAAAGTTTGACGTTCTAGTCGTATTCGGAAACCTACTCAATGAGGTTTCCAATAATAATATGTAACGCCCAAAAAGCTAATAAAAATGAGAATAATAATATTTCTTTCAGAATTTATAACGACATAAATCGGCTGAACAGAGGGGATGAAATCCCGAGTGTTACAGTTTAGGAGAATGAGATTTGTTCTCAATCTATAAATGTTGAGGAGAGTCAGCCTGAAAATAAGGTTTATCCTCAATCTCTCATTCATGAACATGCAGTTAGTCCACACGTTTAGGATCTCACCTCTAATGAAAAGTGGATGTAATTTTCTCCTCGTGCTCAGGATCCCATACCTCTTAGAGAAAAGGGGAGAGATTCCTGGTCTCATACCTCTTAGAGAAAGGGGGAGAGATTTCTCACTTAGGCAAACCAAAAATGAAAGTTTTAGGATCCAAAGGAGTGGGCATGAAAGAATTCCTTAACAAACATTTCTAAGTTGAAGAGGAAATTTTTTCTATGCACTTCCTTGGGAGTTGGGGACCCTGCCTCTTATCAAGAGGTGATTGATTTACCAATCACAAATAGTGGATGGATGCCATAAGGGATGAAACGGACTTTGTGGCAAGCAAAAGTTTTAGAACTTGTTGATCCTCCGCCGTGACGCAAGTCTATCGAAGACAAATGAATTTTCAAGATAAAACGTCGAACAAATGGTTAATCGATAAGTTCAGGCCCAACTACTCCTAGCCCTGGTTGCCTATTTGAACTTTGAGTTGTTCGAAATGGACGTAAAGACTGTTTTCCTCAATGTTAATCTTGAGTAAGAGATTTATATGGACTAACCCATTGGTTTTGTATCAAAGGGACAAGAGAATAAGACGTGTTGTCTTAAAAAAAAAGGTCCATATATGATTTTAAGCAGTCTTCCAGATTTTAGTACTTTAGATTCCATAGAGTCATAACTTAGTTTGGTTTATCTATGGTTTCAGAAGACCATCATGTATATGTCAAAAGCTTAACATGGGGGATTATGTTTCTTACCATGTATGTTAATGACATACCATTGGCTAGGAACAACTTGGAGTTGATCAAAACTACTTAAAAGTGGTTGTCCTATGTCTTCGAGATGAAGTACATGGATGAAACTAGGTATGTCATAGGAGTGAAAATAATTCAAAACTATCCCAAGATGCATGTATCAAAATGTCTTGGAACGATTTTGGATTTATATTCCGAACCTGTAGATACTCCAGTTGAGAAGGGTCTAGCCTTGAGTCTTGTTAGGTACTCTAAAACGGACGATGAAATAGGCAATGTCCATTGCGTTAGTGTCAGAAGCTAAATGTAAGTCATGTTATGTACATGGTCTAACATTTGCTTTGCAGTTGAGTTGGTACGTCATTATCACAGTAACCCAGGTTTTCCTAAGTGGCAAGCCATTAAGAGAGTCAAGCGCTACCTTCGTGGTACTGCTGACTTAGTCTTATGCTATCAATGGGAGACCTTAAGTCAAGAGGATACTTAAAAGTCGACTGAGATGGTGACTCGGATAAGTCTAGGTCAACCTCAGGACATGCCTTCACTTTTGGTGGAAGAGCCATGTTATGGTGCAGTAAGAAGCAAAACTGCACAACAATCTTAGATATGGAGGCAGATTTTGTGTCCTGTTACCATAGAGACAAAATCATTGCCACAAGGTATATATAGACTAACAAGGTGATTATGTTCCCTTCACTAAACCTTTTCCTAGTGATGTGTTCGAAGCTTATTTGTGTTAAGTTTAGGAATTCATAAGGTTTAGTGCTTAGATGTTCTTGTGAGGGACATGTTTCCTTGCAAATGAGCAAAATGCTCATGATTTGTTGTTGCATGTTAGGCATATTGAAATGTCACAGCTACTGGATTCTGATTGGCCTAGTCACACAGGCAATTGCCCTAGCACTTGAGTAGTGAGCAGGATGAGACTAAATCATATTGACACTAGGTGTGGAATATTGATTACTCACATTGGAAATGTGTGAGTAAAATGAATATAGTCGCCTTAGTGAGTCTAAAATGAGGCTCGAGGGAGTCGAGTATGCAATAAGTTTTCATATTGAAGTCTTAAAAGCCGAATCTTGAGTGTCAAGGTTAACATTCACTATGTTAATTTAGTGGCTCACGTTAAATTTTTTGGGTGAAAATCTAGACTGACGATTCGCATGGCATAAGGAGTGACGTACCCAGTTGAGTGGGAGTTACGCCATGACACACATTTCATATTGTGTGTGCTTATAAGACGAACCATACATGAAGTGACAATTGACTTTCCTATCTCTTGTAACTGTGTGACCCTATGGATGATGACCTTTCGACTTAAAACTGTGATATGAAGTCGGAGCTTGATGATGCTGCCTTAATGTATTTCTTAAGGCCCATGATGTATACGGTTCAGCAAGAACACGTTAGGAAAACAGTTAAGCTGTGATTGAATTTCATGAGTGTTTAAGGAAGAATCTATTAATCGTCACCGCATCAGCTCGGGCGATTATATTGAGTATATAATCATATGATTTATCATATGGCATAAAGAGACTGTGTATGTCACTGGTGTTGTTGAGGATGATTTGGGGTATCGTATTTCGTGAAAGTGTTATGTTAGTTAGATGGTGACTTAATATAACACTATTAGTTATTTTCTGGTCGCACGCTCCATTCCCAATATGAGGCGTGAAGAGATTAGTTGGTAGAGAAAAGGGTAACTTATGGTTTATGTGACCGATGAGGAGTTATTGAGCAAAGTAACGGTCACACTAATTGTCCCATTAATTGGGCAGTTACAAAATGGTTAATTGCATATTAATCATGCCCATTAAAAACCTACTGATAGTTACAGTTGCGTACTGCTATTTAAGGGGTTTAGAACTTGATTCTGGGTGTGACACAGAATCTGAAAGATATGATCCCCAATTCTCTCTCTTCCTCTCACGTTAGCGTAGCCATCAATCGGGCTCGAGTTTGGAGCGTGACATCTACGGTGACTCTAGTAGCCACCGTCAGTCCTAGTTCAACAAATTGTGGGGCAAACATCAAACAACGAGATCCTGTGCTTCCGCGTTAAGGTATGTCCTTAATCTCCCTTCATGTACACACAGACATAGAAAATAGT
>JACYFF010031959.1:10936994-10949728 GCA_017589665.1 Selenicereus undatus
CACCATGAATTTGTCCATTTCCTTCAGTCGTCATGGTAGAATTCAGAATTCAAGAACACTGATCTCTGTCAGTATCAATCAAATGCTAAACCAAACTTCAGCAAATCTAAAGATTTGATAAATCTTCAAATCAAGAATAAACTCCAGAAATTTCTGAACTGTTCTTGGTACAATCTTGATTGGACAATTAATCGAAGAGGAGGAGAAATACAGTTTAATGAACATAAGCTAGATCGATTGATGAACAAAGCAACTGATCAATCAAGAAAAATCAAATCAGGATGAACACTGCTCTGATACCATGAGGAAATTTAAGGAGAGAGAAAATCGAGTCTCCATTAATGGAGGTAGAGTAGATGTAATGCTATATGCGTATATTATTCACTTCCAAGAACAAGGACTTATATACAGAAGAAGCTAAAAATATAATGAGGAAAAGAAAACTAAAATGATAGCCTAACAACCTGCAACTTGCATAACAGTCTCTAACTACCTATGCTGAGCTGTACAAGCAAAAGAATAAACAGACAATAATCTCTACAATACCCCCTAATCTGTTTGTGAGAAATATAACAATTGCATACAAAATTACAGTGTTTTTAACACTCTCATTACTCTCCCTCTCTCTGTCTAAACGTGTGAGTGATTGTGTGCCACTTGGTCGGGTTTGAGACGTGATCATTCTACCGGGACTCTAGTAGCCACCGGGATACAATTCGTGGAGCAAAAAGACATCAAAGATATCAGTTCGCTTCCGCCTATTTAGGTACGTCCTAAACCCCTAAGTATTCTAACAAGTGGTATCAGAGCCAAATTTGATGTTTTTGCTCTCGAATAATAGAAAATGCATGCCTAAATTTATCTGTTAAATTCATGCATCACAGTCAAGTTTTTTTTCCTCTCTGCCGTGATTATTTTGTGAGGGGTTTTTCGCTTATTTAGTTCATTAGAAAAACGTACCATCAGACACCGCCGGCCGACCCAGAGGGTGGCGCGTGGGTTGCACACGCTGCCGAGAGAGACCCGGTTTTCTCTCTTTCCTCTTCACTTTGCCCCCCACGAACCCCGATCTATCGTCCGAACTGAACAAAACCTGTTAGGCGATAATTTGTCGCATTTTACATGCCTTTTTCGCCTAATCTTAGCTCGTATAATAACGTAATCTTTAGAGTTTTTCTTGTTTTATTCAGTATTCTTTGAGATTTTTACTTGTTTTGTCTATTTTTGCAGGTAATAAGTTGAACCAAACAATTACCGCGAAAACGGGCGAAAAAGGGTCAAAACAGGCAAAATGACGGAAAAACGGGAGCCCGGCCAGCAATGTGGCACGGCCACACCGTGCCACCTTGGCACGGTGGGACCGTGCCTCCCCTCCTGTTCGCTGTTCGTTCGGGTTTTTTTCTATTTAACCCTTCTTCGTGCGTTTTTGTGGAGGTCGTTCGGGGTTCGCTTGGGGCTTCTCTCTGGCGATTCTTAGGTTAGATTGTAGGTTAATTTATCAAATAAAAACCTCAATAGGAGGATTAGTTTAGGATTGAAGATTGTAATTTTGGATTCAACATGTGAATTTCAAGTTCCTTCTATCAATTCAAGACTAAATTTTCTCTCTCTTTCTCTCTCTCTTTATTTCACGTTTTTGTTCTTGTTTTGATTTTTGTTGGTTTAATTCTTGAATTCGATTTGTTTAGTTTAGATGTTTAGTTTTCATTGTTGATTCATGCTATTTAGTTGTTTAGAATTGTTTTATTTCATTCTCTTTGTTTTGTTCTTCAAGTTTATGTTATTGTTTGTTAGTTTAGGTTTTGTTGTGTTTGTGATGTTTAGTTGGTAGATTGTGTTGACTTGGATTGTGAATAGCCTCTTGATGGCTAATTAGTCTTGTATTTGGCCTAACCAAACCCAAGCTATGCCTAGAACTTAGAGTTTTTCTTCACGCCCGCCAAGTGTTCGATGAAATGCTTGAGAGAGCTTTCATCCGTATTTTTGGGCGATTGACTTATGCTGAGAGGTGAGGTCAATTAGCTAGTGTGGGAGAGGGAATAGCCGAGTTTGGGACACGAAAGTAGTATCCGAATCGAGCTAGGACCGGGGTTGCTAGTTTTGTGGTATAATTCGACTAACCCCACGAAAGTAGGTGGTTACGCGAATTAGACTAGCTCATGACCCTTGAGAGAGGGTTTGGGTGTTCTTTGAAGGTGCAACCGATCATCTCTTGTTCTCAGTGTGGTTTGGGTAGGTTAGGACTCGTCTTGATTAACTGGTTCATCACTTGGTGAAATCATAAACCCAAGTCCCTTTTGTTTATTTGTTTTAGTAGTTTAGTCCTTCTTCCTTCACTCTCACTTTGGCCTAGATTGAGACGCTTTAGTTAGCCTTGGTAGTTGGAAACACAACTCTCTGCGGACGACACCCCAAGTACTCAACGATACACCTTGCACTTGGGGTTTATAAATATTAAAACTGTGTGGTTTTTCCCTAACAAAACCCCCGACCGCCCAGACATGGCGGCGCGTGGGTTGCATGCGCCACCGCCTGAGTGGCGTGTTGCGCGCGTACCGTGTACTGACGAGACCACCGCCGACTAATCTATGTGATGGTGCCGATGGTTTGAACGCAGGGCGACCAGAAAGAGAGATCGCGGAGTTTTTTCTTCAGAAGGGGGCGACGACGGGTTTCCTCATTTGGTAGTTTTTTTGGGGTTGGGGTACCGAAAAAAGACCGGGAAGACTAGCAGGCCGGCGGACGAAGGGCTTGGTGCTCGGAATCCATGGCGGCCGGGCCTTCCAAGGCCTTTTTCCGGCACGAACCAAAATTGAGAGTCAAGGGGCAAAAACCCCAAACCGAAAAGGGACGCGAGCTGGGTACTCGGTTCCTATGGTGGCCGGCCGAGGCTTCGACAGGTGAGTGTTTTAGAGAGAGAGAGGAAGAAGGGGAAAGGGCATGAGAGAGGCGAATGAGATGCCTCGAGAAGGGAACATGAAAATATGCCTGGACCGACCCTTCCTTCCCTTAAAAACTCTTCTTTTGTTATAAAATATGGTATATAATTTTTTTTTTGGGGTCCCGTTACTATAAAACTTGTGTAGTTTAAACTCATTCTTAGCCTCGGAAAAAATATAATAATGTGTTTATTTTATCTGGGCAAAAGCTGTATGGTTATCTGATTGTATCATTCTTAACATGTCTGGTAAAATGTTTTAACACATGAATGGGTTTCATGTATGTGAGCTTGTAAATATAAATTTGATTGAACTTTTGGTATGTAGACTGATACGTATATATATATCGCTATGTGTTCGATTAATATATGAAAGATTAGTTCTTTCTCATATGAATAAATGTGTTTTATGTTATGTTTGTGCAAATATGCTTTGCATAAATTCTAAAACGTCTATTGATGATAAAGTGTGGAATGTTAATGTGATTCAACATTGTATCCATGAGAATGTATTTATTATGGATTATTAATAATCAAAGTAACTCAATTTTTGATTCATGGAATATGTGATGATTATGAACTTAGCGAAATTTTCGAACATATAATATGAGTTATAGTTTTGAGATTTTTTTTTGATTATGTACAAGATATGCCTAATGTCCATTCTTCTTAAATTTTAGATATGGCTTCTAAGACCTCTATGATTGATGAGTTGACCACCAATGAGAAGTTAGATGAGTCCAACTATGACATGTGACGCCAGAAGATTCAGTTTCTTCTAGAAGAATGTGAGGTGTTAGAACACCTCACAACCACAATGTCCACACCCTTGACTAGAGACAAGGACGACAAGGATATTACTCATACTGATGAGTATAAAGCCAGCTTGGTTGCGTACCAAGATTGGTGCAAAAAGGACCGTAAGGCGCGTTATACTATGCTTTTCTGCATGCATAGCGACCTTATGGGTGAATTTGAAATTTATCCCACTGCTAAGGAAATGTGGGATAATATCCGCTTCAGGTACGGTCAAACTTCGGAAATGAGACTTCGTGCGTTGCATCTTAAGTGGATGACATACACGATAGACTCGAACCGAAGTATAACCGAGCATGTGCGAACTTTACAGGCCATGCTACGCAACCTAAAAGCTGCTGGTGTGGACATTTTCGAACGCAAATAGCGGACGAATGTGCTCCGTGCACTTCCCACTGGGTACGAAAAATGGAAACCGTTCATCACCATGATGACTCACAATGAGAGCATCAAAACTTTCGCCGACATCACCAAACACCTTGAGCTGGAAGATGAGCGCTTGAAGGCCTGCGCTCCTCCCCCTGTAGCTTTAGTGGCCAGGGTGGACAGGCCTAAGGGCAACAAGTTTAGACGAGGGAAGAAGAAGAATCTTCATCCCTCCAAGAAACTTGGCCCTAGAGGCGGTATTGCTAAGAAGCAATCAAATGCCAAGGGTAAGGTGACGGATAAAATGGCACGAGTGACGTGCTATAATTGCAGGAAGAATGGCCATTTTGCTCGGGAGTGTCCCGAGCCTGCTCAGATTCGGGAGCAAGCAAACACGTAGTTCGAGATAGAGTTGGGTTTGTAGACTTTCATCCTTGTCCGGTGGGGCTGCAAACTGTAACTCTTGGAAACGGCACTGCAGAGGACGTTTTAGGAGTTGGAACGTATCGGCTTAAGTTGCGTGGAGGGAATTCGTTACTTCTTCACGATACTCTCTATGCACCTGGAGTCCAATGTTCCTTAGTGTCTTATGTCTCTTTAATGAAATTAGGTTTCCAGTTTGTTTCTTGTATTGGCGGTTTAGACATTTTTTATAGTGGCAATTTGTTTGGCCACGCATCTTTAGTAGATGACTTCCTTGTTTTGGACTTAGATAATGAGTATTATGGCAATAATACGCCTTCTGTTTTTGTGTCATCTGTTGATTCAGACCATGATTCTGTTGTTTGGCATGCTAGACTTGGCCATATTGGCCAAGAAAGAATGACTAGACTAGCTAAAGAAGGTCTATTAGGATCGCTTACTAAAGTTAGGCTGCCTAAATATGAACATTGTTTAGTTGGCAAAGCAACCAAGAAACCTTTTGGTAAGGCTTCCAGGGCGCTTGGTACCTTAGACCTCATTCACTCCGACATTTGCGGACCTATGAATATAAAGGCAAGTAATGGTGCCATTTACTTCCTCACTTTAATTGACGATTACTCAAGATACCGATATGTTTATCTGTTATCACATCGTCATGAAACTTTAGATGTGTTCAAACATTTTGTAGCAGAGGTGGAGACTAAGTTGGATCGAAGAGTTAAGACTCTTCGGGCCGACCGTGGTCGTGAATACCTCTCTGATATGTTCAAGGGTTTCTGTGAGGAAAATGGTATAGTTAGACATCTTACGATTTCTTACACTCCACAACAAAATGGTGTTGTTGAGCGTAGGAATCGTACATTACTTGACATGGTCAGGTCCATGATGGCTCAAGCTAATCTCCCAATTAGCTTTTGGGGTGATGCGTTGCTTTCAGCAACTTACATCTTAAACTGAATACCCAGTAAGAGCGTTTCGACTACTCCATATGAGTTGTGGAACGGTAGGAAACCTCTGTTGGACCATCTACGATCATGGGGGTCGGCAGGCTATGTGCATAATCCGACTCATAAATATGGCAAACTTGGTCCAAGAGCCACCAAGATAGTCTTTATTAGATACCCTGAACATTCAAAAGGTTATGTGATGTACGGAGAACATCCTGGTGGCGGCATGAAGGAAACTGATTCCCGAAATGTCGACTTTCTTGAGGACGAGTTCCAAACTATTGGTGAAGTCAAACAGGACTTACAGTTGTATGAGTTACAACCAAACCTATCTCTCGGTGAAGGGGAGGATATGTATACTAACCGTATCACCGAGGATAGGGAATTTTCTCCTGATGCTGGAGATAGTGGGAGTATACCCATTATCCCTGCTGAAGGGGGCTTGTCTGCTTAGGATACCCAACCCGAGAACGAGGAAGACCCTCAATCTCCCGTTAACGGACATAAGGATAGTCATCGTACTCACCAGCCCACACCCCAAGGGGATAGTGGGAGTGGCACCTCTCCTATTCGAGGTTTTGTGCCTCAAGGGACTTCTCCTACTCAAGGTTTGGTGCCTCGAAGGAAAAGGGGGAGAGAAGAGTCGGAACCTGAACAGACAATGCAACCAGGTCCTAGCATAAGCTGAAGGAGTGAGCGCGGAAGAGTTCCTCGCCGATTTTTCCAAATCGAAGAGAACATTTTCTTCTGCATGCCTTTGGAAATAGAAGAGCTCACCTCTTATGTAGAGGCTGTTGACTAACCAAATAAGAAAGAATGGATGGATGTCATGAGGGATGAATTGGACTCAATGGCTAGGAATGAAGTTTGGGATCTAGTCAACCTTCCTCCTGGACGTAAAGACATTGGAAACAAGTGGGTTTTCAAGGTAAAACGTCGGGCGGATGGGTCAATTGATAAGTTCAAAGCTCGTTTGGTGGCGAAAGGCTACACCCAAGTTGAGGGAGTAGACTATGAGGAAACCTTTTCTCCTGTGGTGAGATTAGCCTCTATTTGCCTACTTCTAGCACTAGTTGCCCATATGGACTTAGAATTGTTCTAGATGGATGTGATCATGTGAAGACTGCTTTCCTAAATGGGACCCTTGAGGCAGAGATATATATGGTACAACCTTTTGGTTTCGTATCAAAAGGGCGAGAAGACAAAGTTTGTCGTCTTAAAAAATCCATATGTGGCCTCAAACAATCTTCAAGAGCATGGTACTTCAAATTCCATGAAGCCATTACTGCGTTTGGCTTAACTATGGTCTCAGAAGACCACTGCGTATATGTCAAGAAGACAAAAGTAGGAATTACATTTCTTACTCTGTATGTCGATGACATTCTACTAGCTGAGAGTGACTTGGAAATGATCAATGCCACCAAGCGGTGGTTGTCCTCTGTCTTTGAGATGAAGGACATGGGTGAAGCTAGGTATGTCCTAGGGGTGGAAATAATCAGAGATCGTTATAGGAAACTTCTCGATTTATGCCAGAAGGCATATATTGAGAAAGTCTTGGAATGGTTTCGGATGCATTATTCCAAACCCGTTGATACTCCGATCGACAAGGGTTTGACCTTGAGTCTAGAACAGTGTCCAACAATAGATGATGAAAAACAGAAAATGAGCAGTGTCCCTTATGCTAGTGCAATCGGAAACCTAATGTATGCCATATTATGTACGCGGTCTGACATTTGCTTCGCGGTTGGTTTGGTAAGTCGTTACCAAAGCAACCCTGGGAACGCTCATTGGCAAGCCGTCAAGAGGATAATGCGTTATCTTCGAGGAACTACTAACTTGGTACTTTGCTACCAAGGAGGAGACCTAAAGTTGAGGGGGTATACTGATGCTGACTGGGGTGGAGACTTGGATGAGTCTAAGTCCACCTCTGGATATGTCTTCACCCTGGGTGGGGGAGCCATATCTTGGTGCAGCAAGAAGCAAAATTGCATAGCTCTATCGACTATGGAAGCAGAATATGTCGCCTGTTGCCTCGCCACTCAGGAGGCGGTTTGGCTGAGGAGTTTTCTCCAAGATCTTGATCTTACTCCACGAGTTAATGATCCTATAGAAATTTGGTGCGACAATACTGCTGCTATCTAATATGCTAAGGATCCTAAATTCCATAGAAAGGCCAAGCATATTAAAAGGCGTTATCATTTTGTAAGAGACGCTATAAAGTCGAAAGAAGTTATTGTAAAATACTTATCTACCGTTAAGATGATAGCGGATCCATTAACTAAACCAACTCCAAGAGATGTGTTCAAAACTCATATGATGAGTCTTGGTCTCCATAGAGTTTAGTTAGTTGGAATATCCTGTTTTTATTTGAACCTGTATGTAATGAGCATTTTATTATTGTAAAAGATTAATGTTTCTTTTATATAAAGTGGTCATTATTTTACTCTGGTTGTTTGATTAGGCATATCTAAATGTCACTAGGCTTTTTGATTATCTTGTCACACGGATAATCAATCCTAACGCTTAAGTTGCGGGTAGGATAAGACTTGATCATATTGGCACTAGGTGTGCAATATTGATTATCATCGTACCTTGCGTGGTACGAGTGATGTGGAGAAATAGTCGCCTTAGTAAGTCTAAGATGAGATTCTGAGTGAATTGAATATAACACAACCTTATATCAAAGCCTGAAGCCGAATTTTGAGTATCGAGGTTATGTTTAGTACGTTAACCGAGTAACTCGAGTCAGTTGTGAGGAAGAACTGGACTTGTAATTGGCATGGTATAAGTAGTGACGGACTCACCTCAGTGGGAGTTATGCCATGACACACATTTCATACTGTGTGTGCTTAAGTCGACCTAGTGGAGTGACAAAGATTCTCTTCCTTGTCACTGTGTGATCCCTGAAATATCGGTGTTTCATATAACGATTCCCTTAGACTTAGGGTTGTGGCATGAATTTCCAATGAGATGTTGCTACTTTAATGCGTACTCCAAGAGCTATAGATCTATGCAGCTCAGCGGAACGCATTAGGAAAGCAATCTTATTGAGATGTAATGTCATGAGTTGTTAAGGAAAATCATTGCATATTCATCATATCAGCCCGGATGGTTATATTTCGGAATATAATCATGATATATCAGCAGGCATAAAGGGACAGTGTGTGCCTCAGGTGATGTCTTGAATGGTTTAAGGAGTTGTTTGCCTTGAAAGTGTTTTGTTAGACTGATGGAGTCTTAACAAAAGCACTACTTGCTATTTCTGGTCGCATGTCTCATTCCTGATATGACGCGTTTAAAAGAGAAAACAATATTGTAGAAACATTGTTACGGCTTAAGTGGCTGAGTGGGAGATATTAGTGGGGCCAACGGCCACTAAGCTAAAATGTAGGGATCCTTGAGGGATTTTAGGGGGCTATTTTTAGTAAGTGGTTATGACTAAGTGCCATATAAATACCCCCCAATCTATTTGTTAGAAATATAATAATTGCATACAAAATTACAGTGTTTTTAACACTCTCATTACTCTCCCTCTCTCTGTCTAAACGTGTGAGTGATTGTATGTCACTTGGTCGGGTTTGAGACGTGGTCATTCTACCGGGACTCTAGTAGCCACCGGGATACAATTCGTGGAGCAAAAAGACATCAAAGAGATCAGTTCGCTTCCGCCTATTTAGGTACGTCCTAAACCTCTAAGTATTCTAACAGCTTCCCATCTCTTAGAGCCTGTAAGCCAGAACAAGCCGACAGCAAACTTAAGTACGTCAAAGAATTAGGATCCACAAACTCATCACGCATCTTAGTGAACAATTTCAAGCCATAATCATAAAATCCATTCTGCACTAGGCCAGAGATCACAGCAGTCCAAGTAACGATATTCCTCTCCACCATTTCATCAAAAACCTTCTTCGCAAAACCAAAGCACCCACATTTAAAATACGAGGTTATCAATGCATTACCAACGGTAACCTCCCCTCGGTAACCACTCAAAATCACCAAAACATGCACCATCTCATTCACTCTGAGAAACCCCAATCGATCACCAGCTGATAAAACAGTGGTAAAAGTCGCTTGATCAATACCCAACCCAACAATCTGCCTGAAGTACTTGAATCCCATTTCCAAGTCCCCATTACTCAAAAAACCAGAAATAATCGAATTCCAAGAGACTGTATCTCTCTTGGGCATTTCATCAAACACCTTAACGGCATCCCACATGATCCGGCATTTTGCATACATGAATAGCAGGGAGTTCCAAACAAACATGGTATTTTGAGCATCATCGTTATTTCTAGGGTCATAATAATAGTAATTTTTGATGATTGAAGCATGCAGAGACGAACCCAGAAGGAGATTTGCTTCCCTTCCACAGTGGGAAAGAAGTCGGCTTATGTGAACATCGCTGAGAATAGATAGCGTCCGATTGAGATTTGAGGTGGGGCTTGACGAAGAAGTGAGAGTTGTGAAACGAGAGAAGAGAGAGAAAAAAGGGAGAGAACAGACAGAGGTCAGTTCGTGAGATATCCATCTGGGTTTCATTTTCATCCATGTAATGACTGAACAGGCTTACAGTGGCTTGCTCTGCTTTGCAGCTGTTGGAGGTAGACCCGAATAACCCCAACTATCAAACCTAGTAATTTTTTTATTATTTTAGAACTCATCCATTATTTTTATGTTTGTTTTCAAAATAAAATTTTTATGATTCAAATCACATCATCATCATCATATTAGCAAATGCATAGATCCGAGTATATAATATAATTATTCTCCTTACATTTTTTTAAAGTGAGATCTTTTAAGACCATCAAGATGTCTTATGAAAATTTTACCAAAAATCCTAATCCATTAATCTTCATAGATGGTTGTATTGTGTTGCTTCAACAAGCTTCAGTCTCAGGAACGCTCCAATGAGGACACACTGCTGAACACAACCCTTCCTGCTTTCTTGTTCATTCCAGCTGATTCTTTCCGCCTTGATCCTTATTGGTAATGTAGCATGCTATATTAGTATTGTGAACTTTATTACCATTCAGTGGCAGCCTGCCATGTAGAAGACTATTGTCTTAACAAGACACTGATTTTTATCCATGCAAGTGGACGAGAAGAGAGGACAAAAAGTCTAAGCTACAAAGTGAACCATGAACTTCTAACTTGGACAAACTCAGATATGTAAATCATACAATATTCAAGTCAAGAAAAAAACAATTACGTGCACAAAAGATCCCATTGGAGGAATAGAATCAAGAACACCTGACTAGAATCATGAATTGACTAGCAAATTATTCAGTGCCTCAAACTTACATCAATTTCAATTTTCAACTGACTGTTCTTCTAAATAAGATTGGTTAACTTAAACAAGGATGGATGACTCCAAATGTTAGAATGCCTTGAATCTGTTTTCTGTAGCCCCCTTTGCAGACCTAGCACGGTTCTGACGGTGTACATGATGTATGAGCTAGGATTAACCTTAAAACCTAAACCCTATATATGTAATGCGTATTTTCTGTATTCCTTCATCATCAATAAAACTATTCATCTCTTCTGCCTGTGGACGTAGCTAACACATTGTTAGTGAACCACGTTAAATCTGCGTGTAATTATCAGTTTGTTCATACTTTCTTGCATCCGTTATAACACCAAAAAAGCCAATAAACTTCTGCTTCCACTGTTGTCCGAATGCTTCACCTGGACCTGCCTTCCTCCTTAATTCTCAACATGCAGCATAGTACCATCTTTTTAGAGGTCATGGTCTCACAAGTCACATCTACTCATCCAGTGTCAGGTTTTCTCTGCTTTCATAAGAACCTAAGAACCTCTTGCATTAGTAATCATATCACACTTTGAAAGCCATGACAACCCAACCCAACCTAGACCATCAAGTCCCACCTAGAGTAGAATGTCAGTAGGTGAGGTCATATATACACATTCTTAACCCTACTATATAATACACAAGAAGCTCACAGTCAAAGCGATTAGAATGCAATAATTAATCATGGAGCATAGAATGACGCAAGTATTACCTAAATCCTGTAGGCCTTTCAACAACACGTTATGCCAAGGGTGGAGGGGTAAGTACCTCAGAATCGAATGGACTTGAGCACAAGCTTCTGGTCTCAATTTCAGGCTTCACATCACATTGTACACCTTTGATGACTGCCTTCCTGTTTTAGACGGAGGGCTCAAGGATTTGGTTGCAAGATTTTAAGTAGCAAGAAGCAGCACAAGATTCAAGCTAACTGGTTATTGCTCATCTATACTTCTTGAAGGATGATCAACTGATCAAGATCCTCCAACTCACTCGAGTTATCGCTAAAAATTTGGAACTTTTTCTTTCGGTTGAATCCCCTAAATCATAAATTAGAACTTGCCCCAAATGCGCGGATAATATGAGTAGTGATAACCGATAACAATGGAGCAATGGACAAGTAATATAGCTGATGCATTTACATAGAGGTCACTCTTCTTCACCTTGACACATTTCATAGAAAAAGGTGCTGCATCTTTTGATGAAATGATCTCCACGGCACCATATATGGACATGGTGACAGCCAATGTAGAAAGAAATTCATTACACCAATCCTTAAAATTCTTCTAACAAGCTCAACAACGACAAAACATATAGACACGACACAGCTCTTAGTTCCCACACATTCCTTCTGGTCAATACTTAACATACACAAAAAGGACAGTGATCCTGAAATGATCCTGTGATATTTTCGGCATCTTCCAGGGCTCACAAAATTGTAAATCCCTCTTGAGAGTTCCAGCCATTGAGTATAACATGCGGAGTCACCCCAGGAGGCACATCAAATGTCAAGTTTATAGACGTAGACTCCCCTGGTACCAGGGAAAAATAATTGTCAGAATAGTGCACAGGAAGAATTCTAGTGTCTTCACCTTCTCTGCGCTCGATCTCAAATGCATGAACTGAGAAATGCAAGAAGAAAGCGACTCCTATATCAGCTCCTTCATTCTTAGCAATCCTCAAACTGTCGCTTTCCTGTGAAAAATGCCTGTATATCCTCTGGAGAATTCCATCTGGTGGTTGTTTGTTCTTGGTCCTGTCAAGTACACAAAGGACTGATGCATCATCACAGTCAACATCACCAATTCTAGGGCAGAAATTGTTGTTTGGCAGCTCATCTGTTTGGTTTGAGTTCTTGGAGGTGTTCTCTACATGCACATGGACTTGATGGGTTGTTCCATTAACAGAAACTGTTGAAGTTATCTTGAGAGGTATTTTC
>JACYFF010031959.1:10994205-11005395 GCA_017589665.1 Selenicereus undatus
ATAATAATAATAATAATAATAATAGTTGTAATAGTAGTAGTAGTAGTAGTAGTAATAGCAACAACAACAATAATGTTGAACCCTAGAGATGAGAACTTGAAACCCCCCAATAATAGGAGGGTTCAAGTTCCAGGGGTTTATGGGGGAACTTGATCCCCCAAGTATCAAGTTCCTTTTTTCAAATTTATCACCAAACATTAAGGAGTGGAACTTGAACCCTGAGGATTCAAGTTCCCAACCCTTTTTTGCTCACCAAACACCCCCTAAAGGGTTTCGTTATGGACCTGCCTTGAGGGGTTTAGGCTCGGTTCTATTTTGCGTTTTTTAGGATTTAGCTAAGGGCTTACATCTCTTTGCAGCGTCTTACAGCTTTTTACATCTCCTTACATCTCCTTACTTCTCATAGATTTTCTATAACATTCATTTATTTTAGTTACAGAAATATATATATTTTTTTAATGATACTACCAATATACAAAATTTATAAATATCTTATTAACACAATATTTACATAAACATCAAAACATAATATAATGACGTAAATTATATTTAAGTTCTATATATTATTATAGATGACCGTACATTTATTTATATTTAAAATTATTTACTTAAAATAAGAATTTATTTGAAGAGTTGTATTCAATTTTGTCATTTTTTTTGTTATACTTTACTTATTCGATCAAACTAATGTTCATATAAAAAATCACCTCAAGTGGACGAAATTTTATTCACCAAATTTATGGAGATTAATATATTTTATTGTTGTGTAATTAATTTAATTAATGGTTTATTTTCAATAAGTATATTATTTTAATATTATTATTTTTCATCCAAAACGTTAATTGTAAAACAAATTATACTATACAACTTTTCAACAATTCAACAACTCCTTACATCTATCCTCACAGTTCCTTACATCTCCTTACAGCTCCTTACATCTTCTTACAGTTTCTTACATCTTCTTACAGTTTCTTACATCTTCTTACATTTATCTATCTATCTAAAATACAAAATAAAATAAGCCCTTAGGGTGGAGGAATAATCAGAATTTTGTGAGATGGGTGGATGGATTTAGTTCTGACAATCTCCCAAATTTTGTAATCATACCAAAGAAGTCGAAAAAAGGCCGACGATGGATGTGAAAGAGGGGGAAATTGCATTCTTTTGTTGGTGAGTTCTAGTCCATATCCCTCTCTTGTAGCAAACCAGTCTAGTTTCATAGTGTAGCTCCCTTGACAGGAACTTTGTCAATCACCATCCACCAATTTGTGGTTTGATTGAAGATCTCATTGGGATTATACTTAACCACCAAAGGAATGATAAGGTGCAATTTGTTTGGATACTGACAAAGTCAGGGTACGCTGCATACAATACACCCCTTAGGGTGGGGTCTTTCCTCAGATCCTGCATGAACGCGAAATTCGTATGCACCAAGCTGCCTTTTATTCTCACCTACCATCAAGGCGTCCGGTTCAAATCCCGCTTGCCATTAGGCATCCAGTTCAAATCCCACTCGAGGCACGGGAGAGTATCTTCCTCCCTCATCCTATTTCTATAATAGTATATTAGTATTAGCTTCACAAACACAGGCATTCAAAGCAAAGCCAAGCCAAGCCAAAACAAGCCGTAATAAAGAGACCAAATGCACCCAAGGGGAGGGCGGTGTTTAACCAGGGCAGAACTTGATGTCCTAATTATGCACTCTAGATCGATAAAAACACAACCATTTTCGAGAGTATGAGGCTATCAACTCACTTCTAATCCATACAATAGAGCAGGTTAACTACCATAAGATAGACTTTGTCTTTTAGTCATACCGGCATCCTCTTGTCACATAGCATACCTAAACCCCACTTCCATTTTTGTCAACCTACTTTTATACACTGGTTAATATTTTTTGTCCAAATTTTATATGTATATATAATATTTTTTATATTTTTATTGCCCAAGTTTGATTTTGATCCGAATTTAAATTTTGTTTAATTTGCTCAACTCAAAAAAACAAGTTAGTCATTAATTTTCTGTCTGAATTTTGACATTATCCGATTTATTCGATTCGAATTAGACTTGAACCCAAATATTCACTAGCGCTAGACTGATGGCAAAATGAACCCACTTTTAAAACCCATAGTCGATTCCAGGTTCGGGCTTAGTTTGTTGATAGGTTCGATATAGCTAAGGTTGCAGCAAGTCATATCACGTTAGACCATTCATTGGGTCTGTAACTTGATTGTAGAAATAAAAAACAATCACAACAACTAGTATGAGTCTTTATTTTGTGGGGTTCGAGAAAATAAATTAATTTAATCTAATTTAGGCAATAAACAGTGTAATAGCAAAAATACAAGGCAATTTAATTAGTTTAACTCAAGCGGGTATAATTTCAATGCAGTCTAGGATGTTTAACTTGGTGCTGAAGACATCTTGTCACCCTCTCAAGCAACTCCTCTTAGAGCAGCTACAATGGGAGCCTTGTGCAAGGAGAGAGAGAGCGGCGAGCGGCGCACATCGGCTCCAGACAGGACATCGGTTAGCTTGCCTCGCTCGGCTTGGCGAGCGTCTACGGGGCGCAAGGGGCCCCATGACCTTTTTTTTGTCTTATTCCCCCCTAATAAACGTCGTTTTGGGGGGTTAAGTTTTTTTTTTAAGGGGGGGAGTGGGTTGTTGGAAACAAGAAAGACAGCATACGGCAAGAAAGGCTGAGAAACATATTTTTGGATTAATTTTTTTTTGTAAATTTTTTGTGCTAATTTACTCTATAAATATATGCAATTGTATCCAACTTATTTTCCTCAAAAATTTATGACCCTCCAATTTTTTTCGTCACCAAATTATCATATCCAACTTATTTTCCCCAAAAATAACTATACCAATTAACCAACCAAACAAAATAAATAAAACTCAAACAATTAAATATGATTATGTGTGGAGTTCTTGTTAGTAAAATAAGAGGAACAATGGCTGGTATACGAACAGAATGATCTGAGTCGTG
Organism: Selenicereus undatus; assembly: GCA_017589665.1. Lineage (NCBI taxonomy): Eukaryota > Viridiplantae > Streptophyta > Magnoliopsida > Caryophyllales > Cactaceae > Selenicereus > Selenicereus undatus. The sequence goes on from JACYFF010031959.1 coordinate 10,997,198, forward strand.
GATGAACCACTGCCTTGAAAGCAATTACGGCACGACTACGGTGCAAATCGATTCCGCCGGTTGCTCCCCAAGGTTAACTTAGCACACTCTTGTACGCGTGCACTTCGCGGGCAAGAGTTTGGAGTATGGAGCACACGAAGAACCCAGAATGTAGAGAAGAAGAGGAAGAGAGGGGAAAAAAGGACTGTTACTCAACCATTAAAATGGCTTGAGTCGAGGCAGAAGATCTGGTCATGAAGAGCCAGAATAATGCAGAGAATCTGGCAGCATTGAAGGAGAGGAGGAAAATCAGGAAGTTTGTAACGGTTGGGAGTGAATCATGGAGGATTTAGCGCAGTCAGTTACGAAAAGTTTTAAGCAAATTCCTCCCAAAAAGATAGATTAGGCCCACAACCCACAACCCACAACCCGGACGGGCGGGCGGCGGCGGCGGCGCACGTGTTGGCCTCATATGCCCTCAACCCCATAAAGCCTAGTCTCAAGTTATTCAACATGGGCAAGGAGAATGAGATATATGAACCCCTCAACTTACCCCCCAAAAGTTCCATGTGGGACAAGTGTAAAGGAGAGAGGGGGGAAAGAGAAATTTATCTTGTTGCCATTATTCTAACACATATGCATTATTTTATTTGGTGAGGGAAAGTGGTGAGTCTGCCATTGCAAAGAATGAGGATTGTGAAGCAAAAAGTTTGAGAGAAGGCTGATGTGGCAGTGGTAGGATCCATCTGGTGAGCCAAAAACTGACTCACCATTGTTTTTGCTCTTAGATAGGATTCTCAGTACATGAATTAGGATTTAAATTTTACCAATATAACCCTATTCTGAATGTTATTTTCAGTCATTTCTAGTAAAACAAAAAAGCGGCTGAGAAGGGATGGGGGTAGCCCAATTTGCCTTATTGAGCTGCATGACTCGTAATATTGTTGGACCAAGTTGTACTGTGCTTTGGTCACCTCAACGTTGAATAGTCTCAGAGAGCCCGCTAACCAACAATAAATGCTAGTAGTTATATTCCCATCCAAAATCAGCAAGTGGAATCAATTGATATCAAGCATGACAAAAGATGAAAAGATAAGAATCCTCATTTTATGAGAGAAAATGTGTAACATTTCATTAGAAATTTGCCCAAGATACAGTTCCTCCGAGGGATTAAGTAAAGATTCTGTGAACACAGTATGTTCAGGTCTTACACTGGCATGAACAGAAGAGGAATTTACACATTCGATTTCCCAGTAACATCAATATGCTCCTTGATGGTTGTACCGACAGTCCCAACTAGATTCAGCAGGAACATATCTGAACCACGCTTAGCCAACAAAGACACAGACACAGGCAGATCATCATATATCCCCAGTGGAATGTTCACCTGCATGGACGAAGGAATGACCAAAAGAGGGGGGGGGGGGGGGAGCGGAACAGCTTTAGAAAGAACAATTTGAAAGACAGTCAAAACATAGATTGAAGATTTTGGAGCATTACCTGGCAAAACCCAGATACTCCAGCGATGGAGAGCAAGCTGAAAGCTCTGACCAGAAAACTCTCTGATGCACTTGGCTCAGTCCGCAGTTTGGGTGGCGAACTAGGAACTGTGGGGATTGCAAGGATACCGAAATCCTGCAACAAAATATATGTCAACTAGGTAGCGTAGGAAGAATGAGGGTAAAAAATGGTTGCCAGTTTGGGAGGAGTTGGTCTTATTCGTCATATTGAAGTAACAATCTGATGGTTATGGCATAACTTGTTAATCCACAGGTGTGTTTAGTAGGAAGAAAACTGTTTTCCAGGAAAGGATTGTTATGATTTTCCAACATTTGGCAAAATCTAGCAGATGAAATATATTTCTAAGGAGATCATGTCCTTAGTGAAGAGGGATGGAAGTTGAATTTTGCAATATACCGTTTAGCACCCTGTACTTTCGAAAATCCATTAGAAATACGATGCGGAAATAAAAATTATTTCCCAAAATGCCATTAAGTAATTCAACTTTATCGAATGTCTTTATTTCTGCAATATCTTCCAAATGGATTTTTCAAAATTACACGTGTACTTATTGCAGGCAGTCACGCCCGAGATAGTTTCTTCTCTAGAAATAATATTTTTAGAAATCAATTGGATAATATGTTTTCTTGATTTAGTTTTCGAATCAAAAATCTTGCACATTACCCCAAGTAGGGACGTCAGAGCAGCCCGCAGCTGTGTCTTGACAGAGCAACAGATGTTTATGTCATTATCAGTTGTTCTAATAGCTTCCCATACTCGCGCTGCTATGCCTGGACCCAAGCTAGGTTTGACGGAAGCGATCCACTCACCATGGTTGATCTTGAATTCATATCTATGCTTCACATGACAAGATGAACTACCAAGTCAGCATCAGAAGAGCATGATTTCATAGGTTGAGGAAAAGATTTACAAGCTTTACCTTTGCAGGAGCCGCATTGCACTTGAAAGGGCTACCAGAGACGGTATGTTGTACTCCTTATTGTCAACTCCTTGGATCATGAAATGTTGGAGACTTGGAACATTTTCTTTTACATAGTCCCCCAGTGTCATTCGCTTTACAATTTCACCTAAATATCATTTGCAGTTAAGTGAATAAAGAACCATGGGTTGGGAGCCACACAGCTAGGAGTGTGTCATATGCCTTGCAACAACCACTACAACCACCCAGTATGGCTGGGTTTCTCCGGATGAAGTGTACAACACCTCATTCCGATTCTGAAGAAACTAGAGACATGATTCCAGGTCCACAACAGAGTAAATTCTGAATCCTTTTTTTTTTGGCTGGGAGAGCCCCGAGGAGGGGGGTCAATGAGGCTAGGTTAATTATGTGCTGTGGATACTTATAAATTCAATGACGAGCCCCCGGCCCCCGCCGCCCCCCCCCCCCCCCAAGAAAACAAGAACTCTCAGCAATGTGTAATCAGAACAACTGTCTAAATTTCAGTGACAGCTTTTACATGACGTAGTCTACAGAGAATACAACATTTAAATAACTCAGAAAATAGATTATCACGATACTTTAACCTACTAATTACCTCCATAAACTTTCTCCACTGACTTGAGAAGAACTTGTTTTACTCTATCTGTTGGAATGCTTAGAAGCTTGAAACAATCTTCAGCAACAATTATTTGACTAGGGTTGACCTGGGCATCGAGGGGTGGCAGTAGTATACTCCCGACTCTTTTCAAGAGTGTCGGGTCCCTGGCAAACCATCCTGAAGTATACCATTGAACAAACATCTGCTGTAATACGATGCATTAATTTGATTATGCCAAAATTCAGTTTCTCACAATTATATCGCAAAAAAACTTGAACACCAAACAAAAAAATGTTCGTAGGAGAGTTTAGAATATCTCAGGAGAATAGAACTAGTTAGGCTATCGAAAGAGGTGCACATAATCCTAATATGTTAACAGTAACCCAGTTTTGGAACTTAGTTATGTCATACTAATGTCAAGTTTAGTTCAAAGGGATGACAAATAACTAACAAGGCTTAGACACTGAGCAGGAAGATGAAATGCTGAACCAAGAGCTTAGCAATATAGCACAACTAAAATTGGCTTCCAAGCTATGTCCACTGTCAAGTGCAATTTGGCAATTTGATTAACTAATCTTATAGTTGCAACTTTACCAACTGTATCAAAGCTCTGTGCCATGGGAACAACACCATCAACAGAGATAACACCATGGGAAGGCCGAATTCCATAGATATTGCAGAATGCCGATGGGACTCTTACACTTCCACCAGTGTCAGTACCTAAGGAAATGGCCGAAAATGGCTTCAAGGTTAATGTGCCAAGAAAATTTCCGAAGCTGAGAGTTACAGAAACACAAACACACCCAGGGAAAAATCTACAAGGTTTGCGGCAACTGCAACAGCAGATCCACTAGAAGATCCTCCTGGAATTCGATCAGGTGCACATGGGTTTCTAGGAGTTCCATAATGTGCATTTTCCCCATTTATGCTATAAAGAAAATGAAGATGAGAAATTTAGGATCATATAATGTGACATTGTGACTTCCAGGCAATCATGAAACAAACAAATAGCCAAATGATGGCAAATTCACATAGGAACTTCAACTGTTGGAAGGTAATTTGTGCAAAATGGAAAGCAGACTATCGTTATGCTCAATCAAAAACAAACCATAGAAGGCTATTCCAAAGCAAAGCACAGCCACTGAGTTCTACCTAGGACAATAGGAGGCCATTAAATTGTAGACGTTATCATCCAAGAGTAGAATATATGCACAAAGTTTGAACTTCTTGTACAGTCATTGCAATGCATGCTGTTTGGTCAAATTGGACAATCCTTAACCATCAGATCAACACCCTGTACTCAGTCTAAAAGTTATAACAGCATCATAGGCTTGAAAAAGTAGAAAGCTCCACTCGGTTTGTAAGCTCCTCATTCAGAGGAGTACACAAGTGCTCAAATTTCCATTAGCTTTTAAGAATCCCAGGAAAAACTTAGAGAAGAGATGATCTCTGTTTAAAAAAATGACTAATTAAGATAACCATTATGATTGTCATAGACTTTCTTCGAGAGAATATAACCATGATTCAGTAGATACCTGACTTTGATTAAATGCGTTTAGTATACAACATCAACTTCCTTATTTTTGTGCTGTGGATTACAATGGAACGAATCAAAGCAACGTGTTTTCAATCCAGCAGCCAAATAATTAGAATTTCCAGACTGACCTGTATGCCATTTCATCCATGACTGTCTTACCAACACAAGTAGCACCTGCCCTTAATAGGGTCAAAACCACAGGAGCTGTGGATGTGGCTGGTGGATGAGTTCTTGCCCAGTCAGGGTTCCCAAACCCAGTCACAAGCCCTTCCACATCAAATCTGCCCTTCAAAATTTCCCCATCAAAATCAGAACATAAAAAAGAGAAACCTTTAGATTGTGTCTTGTGAAGAAAATTCAGTAAGAGGATTGATGCCCAGAATAATTAATCAATCAAGTTAATCTGCTTAAGAAACTGCAAAAAACGTTGGGATGCTATGAGGATGGAGGAACTTACATGTCTTTGACTGCAAAAGTGAGGCCATTTAGAGGAAGTTCATCAGGAGATGAGGTGGGAGAATGGGGTTGTAGAGTGAATTTCTCCATGAAAGCTCCATAGTCTGACTCCATCTCTATCTCTCTCTATCCCCTACCTCCTGTGTTTCTGTCTCTCTCTATCCCTTGTATGTGCAGGGGTAAGCCCAAGTGTTCAATGCACGAAGGGTGCCTGCGAATTGTTATGGATCCAGTCCACCAATCATTTTCATGCAAAACCAAAGTTATTTATATACACTTTTTTTCTTTTTATTTCTTTAGTTTTGGTTAATAGAAATGCACTCCTACCATTACTGGGCGTAAGTATCTGCTAGTGGATAAGAGTGACTGCGTGAGAGCCATTTGGAAGGAGAGATGAACAACAAAAATATATGTTTAATTAGTAAGGATGAACACCAAATCTTTTATTATCTTCAAAACTAGTTCTTCCATTATAGTGTCATTGTACCTTTCATTTTTGTCACGAATGTGGCTATTGTTTCTTCTTTATCATTTATTCCACTGTAAAGAAACTTTGTGATAAAAAATGCCATTGGAAACCCAAATAACCGGTTTTAGCAAGTAACTTCTTTGTCTTATTCGATTTTAATTTTTCCTTGTGACATTAACACAATAATAATGAGAAAAAAAATGAACTTTATAAAAAATAAAATTGAAACCCCTGACTTTTTCCTGTGCTGTCGATCAAACATGAGAAATGCCAGGCTTGAATCACCAACAGACCACAATCAATTCATTTTACTATATCAACTCAAATCATGCATTAATCAGCCTGAAAATTCAAATATCATACTAAAAAATCCTGTCTAATTATCTACAAAAGAAAAAATTATTTTACTGTATTTTTTTACATAAAATGATCTCATTGAAAATATTTTTATCATACTTAAGCATCATAACCACACTCAAACGTGGTTCTTGAGGTTGTGGAAACAGAAGTTTCCTTACTCAAAAACCCCAGGAAAGCACACTGTCCAAATTTCTGAGCCTGTTTTGGAGCAAAGAAAATACTAAATAAATAAATATTTTGAACCTCTTTTAGCCGACCAAAATCGTAGTTGGGCCTCAATACGGGCCTCATATTGTCTTCACTCTTCACTAGGCTTTCGGCCATCCCAACACCCCCATTTTGAAGCTACGCCCTTCTTCTGCTCTGAATTCTGAAGCCATTGCCATTGTGTATCTTCGTCTCGAATCTCCTTTGGATCATCAATGTCACTAGAGAGAGAGAGAGAGAGAATCAAGCACGAAACAAATCGCTCAATCAAGTCTCCTCATCACCATTAAACCTTCTCTGTACCCTCCTCCAATCTTTCCAACCCACCAAATTCAAATCAAAACCCACCTCCAAAACCACATAATCTCAGCAAAATGGGGTAAAAGACGATATGGGTCTCAAAGATTTGGTTCAGCCGTGGATTTGGTGGCGATGGCGGTGGCGGCAGTGGGAGAAGAAGAAACAAGAGAGAAAAACTAGGGTTTTCGGTGGCATTGGTGATTTCATCTGCCTGGATTTTGTGGGTAGCTGTGGACAGGAAAACAGAGTGGTTCTTTCTTCTGGGCTCTGTTGGTTGTTTGTGTTTTTGCTCTTTCCTGCCTGGAGAAGGGGTGGAAGAGAAAGATTAAGGTCCTGGTTGGTGAGGAAAAGTGGAATGGAATAGAATCATGACTTGAATTCTGGGGGTTGGATATAGAACTTAAAGTCTAAACCCAATTGTTTGATGAAAATTGAAATGGAATCAGGTTCCACTCCTTGCTATTTGGTGAATAGTTTTAGAATGGAATTAACTCTATTTTTATTTTAAAAATATTATATACAAGTATGAATATTTATAATAATAATAATAATAATATTTACTATAATAACAATAATAATTACTATAATAATAATAATAATAATAATAGTTGTAATAGTAGTAGTAGTAGTAGTAGTAATAGCAACAACAACAATAATGTTGAACCCTAGAGATGAGAACTTGAAACCCCCCAATAATAGGAGGGTTCAAGTTCCAGGGGTTTATGGGGGAACTTGATCCCCCAAGTATCAAGTTCCTTTTTTCAAATTTATCACCAAACATTAAGGAGTGGAACTTGAACCCTGAGGATTCAAGTTCCCAACCCTTTTTTGCTCACCAAACACCCCCTAAAGGGTTTCGTTATGGACCTGCCTTGAGGGGTTTAGGCTCGGTTCTATTTTGCGTTTTTTAGGATTTAGCTAAGGGCTTACATCTCTTTGCAGCGTCTTACAGCTTTTTACATCTCCTTACATCTCCTTACTTCTCATAGATTTTCTATAACATTCATTTATTTTAGTTACAGAAATATATATATTTTTTTAATGATACTACCAATATACAAAATTTATAAATATCTTATTAACACAATATTTACATAAACATCAAAACATAATATAATGACGTAAATTATATTTAAGTTCTATATATTATTATAGATGACCGTACATTTATTTATATTTAAAATTATTTACTTAAAATAAGAATTTATTTGAAGAGTTGTATTCAATTTTGTCATTTTTTTTGTTATACTTTACTTATTCGATCAAACTAATGTTCATATAAAAAATCACCTCAAGTGGACGAAATTTTATTCACCAAATTTATGGAGATTAATATATTTTATTGTTGTGTAATTAATTTAATTAATGGTTTATTTTCAATAAGTATATTATTTTAATATTATTATTTTTCATCCAAAACGTTAATTGTAAAACAAATTATACTATACAACTTTTCAACAATTCAACAACTCCTTACATCTATCCTCACAGTTCCTTACATCTCCTTACAGCTCCTTACATCTTCTTACAGTTTCTTACATCTTCTTACAGTTTCTTACATCTTCTTACATTTATCTATCTATCTAAAATACAAAATAAAATAAGCCCTTAGGGTGGAGGAATAATCAGAATTTTGTGAGATGGGTGGATGGATTTAGTTCTGACAATCTCCCAAATTTTGTAATCATACCAAAGAAGTCGAAAAAAGGCCGACGATGGATGTGAAAGAGGGGGAAATTGCATTCTTTTGTTGGTGAGTTCTAGTCCATATCCCTCTCTTGTAGCAAACCAGTCTAGTTTCATAGTGTAGCTCCCTTGACAGGAACTTTGT
>JACYFF010031959.1:11011349-11029057 GCA_017589665.1 Selenicereus undatus
GCAATGAATTATATGACAAATATCTCTTTAAAAAAAATTGGGGTGGAAGAGGGGGGGGGGGGGGGGAGTACTTGCCCTGCTCAAAGTAACATGCAATTGAGAACCCAACTCAACCCAACCCATCATAGAAACCGAGCACAGTTTGCTATTATCATTGTTGGGTTTACTTGCTGATTTTAGAAGGTACGTCATCATCTATCATGTCCTGCATTATATCTATATGGCTGTAGCATTTATAAGCGGGACACAACCCCCCCCCCCCCCCCCGGGGGGGGGGTTGGTACTGCCAATGGGCCCTGGGATACAAAAATTCCTACCTTTTTGTCTTTTGGAGTACTTGTTGTGGGTCCAGTTGATTTCAGAACTGTCTAACCTGACACTCTTCCTGAGCCCTTGCTTAAATTCATCCCCAGTGGTGATTTGTTTTCTCATTTCAAGGCTTTAGGGCCTGAATAACATTTGTCTTGGTCTGATCCCTTGGTCCCTGGAGATGTAAGGCAACCTGATTTGGAACTAAACCCAACACTGAACCGACCTGACTTTCTCCTGAACAATGTCGCAGCATTTTCACGATAAACTTATTGGACCAACTAATAACAAACCCAAACTTGCAATGGCCAAACTCAAGCCAGATCTGACCAAAAATCCTATCAAACTCACGATGACTTGACTTAAATTGATCAGACCTGATCGAGGTGAACAATTCACCAATGGGAAAGTGCGAGAGAAAGAGAGCTCACCTCTTAAGCGATAAGCCACACTGAGATTTTCCATGTAAGGATACACAAGGATTTTCTCTGAAGCAGTTGTACAAAACCCAATCAATCTAAGAAGATTCTTGTGAACTGCAACACTTATCAACTGGACTTCCCTCAGAAATGCTGCCTCTCCACCTGGATTGTGATATGCTGTGAGGCGTTTGACAGCAACTTTTGTGTTGTCCGTCAATTTGCCTTTGTAAACCTTTCCAAACCCCCCCTGACCAATGACATTACTTTCATTAAAATTGTCAGTAGCAATTTGTATCTCTCGCCACGAAAATCTTTTCACTTGACCAAAAGAGATTTTGCATTCATCTTCCCCTGAAAACAAAGGAATAACTATTAAAAATCTCAAAATTTTCATGCAAACTCAGAAACAAAGAAAGAGAGAAGAAAATTCATCTTAGGGATGGGGATTGTAGTTAGCAAAAAAGCAATTGCTTTCGGAAAACAACTTCCTCTACTTCTTATAGAGAATGGAGTTGTAGCCTTGTAGACAGCCATCATTTTCAAATTCAGGACCTCCTGAAAACAATCTCCTCTATGGTCACATCAATTTGTAAAAAAAATCCTAACCAAAAGGAAGAATAAGAATACACAGAAGACTTTCAAATTGATTCAAAGCAGTCTCACCTGCAACATCCACAAATACTTCATTTCTGAACTTGTGCAGTTGGTGTCGTCGATATGTGAAGGCAGCCCCCAATAACAAAAGAAAGAATGCACCACAACTTGCAGCAATCATGGCAAGTTGAACTTTTGATTTTCTTTTTGCAACTGCTGACACATTTAGCATTTAAACAATGGGAGCCCCCCCAAAAAAAAACAATCAAAGATACAAGAAAAAAGAAGGAAAAGAAACTCTCAATTAGAATGATAAGACTATACCTTGAATTGAAGCACTGGAGACGCAAGGTCTCTGAAATCGTGCTCCACATCCAAGGTGTGTTTCTGTAAAACTGGATGAAAAATGTATGAAGGATCAATTTAGACGTTTTTAGTAGCCTGAACTAGAGCACGACCTCCCAATGAATCAGAAACGTGGGGAATGCCACTAGCATAATATGCACAAGGAATTTCCAAAAGTTACAGGTTTGCATGTTTAAACAGACAAAAACATTTAGTTGAATAAGTACTTACTTGAATGTCCGAGCTGAGAAGAGCTGCAAAGGAATTGTGCCACTCAAATCATTCGATGAAAGGTCCCTGCGTAAGAAACCAGAAGAGAAAAACTAAGAACGTCTCTTTCCCCTCTCATCAATAGGTAAGAATCTTTAAGAGAAACTCTAGGCTTATGGACTACAGAAAAGAAAAGAAAAGAAACAGTGATGGATCAGGGATTACAGATGTTTAAGGTTGGAGAGTTGAGCCCAGCTACTTGGTATGGGACCAATAAACTTATTGTGTGAGAGATCAAGAGTTTGCAAGTTCACCAAGCTGCCGAGATAGTCAGGTAAAGGACCAGACAGATTATTATCCTGCAATTCCCTGCATAAGGTCAAACGTAATTACATGTAAGTCTATGAAATTTGGACGGAAAGAACTAAAATTCACACCAAAACTGCAAGTCAAATACAAGTCTGTCGTTGTTAGAAAAATGGCTCACAACCTCAACCCACTGGAATAATTAATAGAGTTATGGCAGTATCTTCTTTCTCCTATTTTTGGGGCGCAACAGACACATGTATGCAAACGCAGCCATTCTCCCCTCATGTATGGGCCTTAGACTCCACCTATGGTGGAACCACCATGCCAGAAGCCCGTAGCCCCAAATATGAACCACAACCTTTGTTTCTTGGACTTAGCTCACATGTTGTAGTGGGGAATACCCATAATGTGTTCAAGGTCGAACAATCATGTTTCTTTCCTTGTCTCTCCTAGACCACCTTCCAGGATGGGGTTCACTATAGTGCTGCAAGAGCACAAGGCTAATCACAAGCCCACCATATGGAAGTTGCTTTTTTTGGAGGGGGGTGAGGGCGTCAGGGGAAGCCTCATGAGAGGCACTAGGTTGATGGCTTAGTTTGTGGATTTAATTTGCAGCTTGACACCATACTACCAAATGTAAATTTACAGCACAATGTGTATCAGACAGTAGTACTGCATCGATATGAATCTTACAAGCTATTCAAGAACTTTAGCTTGGTTATTCCAGGGGATAGGGTTCCAGAAAATCCAATTGATCCAAGGCTCCTGCACGAATACATTAAGCAAGCAGGTTACTCTAAAGGGAGTGATGTGATATACTGCAACTGAATAAAAACAAGAAAATATGTACCCAGAAAATATGGAAATTATTATACAAAGGGCATCTTGTAAAAATCCTTCTAGTCAAGAAAACTTACAAGTATGCGACATGCCCATCCAAGCATGTAACATGGGACCACCCCGAGCAAGGGCTCACTAGGAAAGGATTCCAATCTGTAATCTCATGGTTCGAATCATTCAAAGACTCCAAAAGATCCATCAATGCTTCAACTGAACATTAACAGATGGAACAAGTAAATGCTAAAGAGCTGGAGAAATCTAGTATTGCCTGTATATTTGCTGATTCATAGTATGAAAAACTTAGAGGACCATCAACCAATTAGGATCCCACCTCACAGAATTTAGGACGTTAAAATGTAAGTAACTTTTATATTGTAATCCAAGAGGAGGGGCCATTGCTGTTCCGGAGACATTAATTGGTTGTTTGTTGTTAGCTGTTTCAATCAGCTATTTCTATTAGCTGTTTCAATTAACTGTTTTTAAAAAAGATGTTTGGTAAAATTAGCTGTTTCTAAAAATATGTTTGATAAAATTCCATTTATGACCATATCTCTTATTTACCACCAAAGATAAATTTTTTTAGTTAGTTGGTCACTTATTTCTTTTTCAATATGAATTAAATTTACGTGATATGTGCAAATTACCTTCACTTATATGATCACATTTTATTATTAGTTATTAAATTTTCTTATTGACTTATACATGACTTATTTTTTTGTCTAATTTTCTTTTCAATCTAAATTAAAAGTTATGTGATCTTTAAGGCCCATAACACAACCTTGTTTTGTTGTTCACTTAGAAAAATTTCTATTTGTTATTAGTTTAACTTTCTTTCAATATAAATTGATTTTTTTGAACTGGGTAGAAATAGAGAATTAAAATTTGCATTACATTTAGTATTACCATATAATTAGCAAAAATTAATGATTTTATGTTTTTAAAATAAATTATAAAGGCATGGTTACTTCGTATCATTATTTAGTTTGAATTTGAAGAAGCAAATCAAAACTTAGAATAGAGAGTACAAGAAAAATATATGGATTTTGTTTATGATATTTAATCAATGGCAATTTAGTCTTTTATATTAAATCTCCGAGGAGCCAACTTGTAAAAGCTACAAATGTTAGCTTTTTGGAAAACAGCTTGAAAAAGTTATTCGAAAAAGCCATTCACCAAAAAACCCAAATAGCTATTTGACTTAGTCAAACAGCTAAAATCACCTCAGAAAACCATTTTTGAGCAGAAAGTCATTCAAAAAGTCATCTACCAAACAGCTCCCAATGCTTTTTAATTCTCTTTCTGTTTTCTATTTTTTTTGTTTATTATTATGTCCTTTCTTTTCTAGAGAATGGTTGTACCTTGCATTCTACGCTGGGGGTATAGTATAATTTGCCGCCTTACCCTGGCAAACAGAGAGTATACAACAGATATAGTTTGGATTGTGGTTATCCTTTAGTTTTGTTACCAGATTTTAAGATGATCATTAGGAAATTTATTCCTTAACACTCTTATCTTGCGTAATAAATGATAAATTAACAGCTGTTACTTTGTAGGCAAATGTACAGTATTCAGAGCTGTCCTGCAAGGTTACAAACTCTGTTTGCTGTCTTTCAGAAAGAGGAACTGGCTAATTTCCCTCTGATATTTCACTCTTCACACAACATAATTTTGGGCAAGGGCTTAGAATGTTCGATAACCTACACCCTTTTTCCAGAGAAACTTCAGCTGAATAGAGAAGCAGTGCCACTGGACAGGAAGTAATAAAGGGCGGAACTCCTAGAAAATCTTCACCACTGAAATCCTCCAGTTTTGTCTCATAAGGAGAATATCCATGGAGCATCGTATGAGGAAGTGCCCACCAATAGCAAGGCAAGAGTTATGGTGGACCTCATTAGTACGAAGCCGAAGCCTATGGACCACCTCTGGTCCTCTAAGGAGCCAAGGAGAGTGGATACTCTGTCGCTTTAGATTTTTACTCCCTGCTTTAATAATTTAGACTGACAAATAGCCACAATTGTACTAATTGACCATGGGCACTTGCAAATGGTCCCAGAAAGATCGAGAAACCACTCTGAGGTCAATTCCCTTTATCACTATTAGTAACCGATAATGTTGCTTTAACTCAGCCACAAGTGGCTAATACAGATACATGCCTACGTTTCCAATTCCATTTTGCAAAAAATTTGCATATTTGTGGTCCAAAATAAAGCGTCAGTTGCTCACATCCAAGTCAAAATCTTGGGGCGTTTGGCATGATTATGTAAGTTAAATTGAAGAGCCATGACCATTAACCATATTTCATTTTCCAAATACGAACTGTTGCGGTGATTTGAAGATAAATCCCCAAAAAAATTCACGTATATCCCCGAACCCAAATTAGCACAGAAAAGAAAGGCTTGTTTACATTACCTTCAACATCACGAGCTGACGTTGAGGAGCCACTTTGTGCCAGCAAGATCAAAATGCAACATTTGAGCATTATCCTTAGCAGGATCTGCTTGGAAAACTGAAAGCAACACCCACAGCTTCCTCTAATGTCTGAAAAAGATTCAAACAGAACTTCTTCACCTTCAGGCCATCAAACAGATAAATGAAGAAGAATACAACAACTACTAAGCAGAAATAATGCTCCTGGCTATGGCTTAGATAGCTGGTTACCGATCATACAGATGACTATCAAGAAAATACCTCCATAATCACCATTCAATCAACATGTAGCCATTAATGCACGTAAGAACTCGTACAATTAAAGCTCCTCAAATTTAACAAAACACAAGATAAGTAACCTGGAGTTGAAATTTTATGCCAAGTACTTCACAAAACTTAAAAGAGGAGACAGAAAATGTCATCTTTCATCTGAAGATAAAATTTGACAAATTCAATACCAAAATGCGCATACCCGAAAGGTCGAAGATCAACAAGAGCAATAAATACAATCAACAAACAGATGTACTTAACAGTATGGGGTTGGAGGGAAAAATAAGAGAGAACTTACTTGGTTCAACCATGGCTGTTGCAACCTCTTACAACACAATGGAAGAAGCCAAGCGAAGAAGAAATAAACGACCATGATCAAGAATAAGTGAATATGTCGATGAGGATGATTATTGGATGGTGCAAGCTAAGGGACCCACAGGCCAATCAAATTCAAGGACGATAGATTAGAAAACTAAGCAAAAATAAAGGGACAAAATGAAATCTGATTTAAGAAAAGTTTGCGGGTGTGTGCCTGAATGTGAAAAAGGAAAGGCATCCTAAAGGTAGATGCAAATGGCAGTATGCATTGTAAGGCTACTTGGGTTTTGGTGGCCAAGAATATGAATATGTGAATATGAAACCCACTCAATAAAAATGCTCTCTTTACTTTTAATTCTTTATTTTTAGTGTAGTCTTATTCCTAGTGCATTTTTATTGAGCTTCCCTTTTACACATCTCTCTCTCTCTCTCTCTCTCTCTCTCTCTCTCTCTCTCATATCAATGCCTTTTAAAAGCTCCAGCACTGATGCTGCTATTGCAGGGCATTCAAGCAGAAAAAAAGCTTGTCTTAGCTGACGTCATCATATTCCCTGTTTGGATAAACACCACCACCACTAATGATTTCTCCACGCCACTAACGAATACTGTCACCCGAAGGTGATCTGCATTAGCTACAGAGCTCAGGTTCTCTTTCTTCCATCTTTAACAACACTTAAGTAAGCTTTTTCCCTCCTCGTTAATATAACTATAAGGTGACAAAAGGACAGTCAAGATATTTCTATACTATCTGAGATAACATTCCTTAATGATTGACAGTTCTTGCTTCAACGGGTGAAAACCAATGCTGGAAACAACCTCAAAAAAGGTCAAAAAAAGACGCAAGATTCCTAGGAATAACATCGAACACGTGGTGGGCACACAGAGGAGCTACAACCAACTCAGCTAAAAATCCATACTTGAAAATCTGGGCATGCTACAAACATTACTATGATCACAATAATCAACTTTTCAACTAATACCAACATGGATTGCAATAATGGGTAATGCTAAATTGTCACCTGTGGTGAGATTATCAAAATGGGTTCCCAACCCTGGTGATAATACAATACATTAGAAGTGGCGAATCGAAACTGCTTGCACTAATTTATGGGATTGTAGCTCTTTATGAAATGCTCTTGATTGATTCTCTAAATTTCAATATCTAAAGCGGATTCTGGACAGAGGGAAAACAAATTCATTGGATATATCATGAGGAACATTTTGTTTGTTTGTTCAAAGAATGAAGAATAATTTAGTTTACTCTCCAGTAATTAGTGGCCGCCATTAAAGTTGCCAACAAAAAAAAAAAGAAAAAGAAAAATAGTGGCCACCATTGAGGGGTAATTAAGAGCAACTTTTTATGAGCATAATCTCTTTTAGATGAATTTTGACCCATTGGAAAAAGACAAAGTTTTGGGCCAAAGCAAATCATGTTCAACTTTGGTGAAAGGTTGATGAAGATTATGGGTTGGGGGAGGGGGGGGGGTAAACATGGCTTTTCAAGTCATCCAAACGTTGTAGATTAAAGTTGATCATGAATCAATGTATCATATTTTTAAACAATCCTGTTTATAGTCTGATATATTTTGAGTTTATTGAAAGCCTACTTAATTATGCTTCTAAATTGTATCATTTTGTCCTCGTTGATATGACCATGACCAAAAAAAAAAAAAACAATTCAACATATTACTATGTTAGGACTGCTTACAATAAGTATGGAATAAAACAAGGATGTAACGAAAAACTCTATATATTAGGGTCTGTTCTTTTCGGTGGTAAATTGAGGTTGATAAAAGGGTAAAGTTGGTTGAAGTAAGTTGAAGTGAGTTGAAATTGGTTTTTTTTTTGTTGAAGTTGGTTGAAGTTGATATATTTTTTGAAGTTGGTTAAAATAGTGAAAATAACATTTTGAATGAGATGGGTTGAAGTATGTTGAAGTGGGTTAAAGTTGGTATATTTTATTGAAGTTGGTTAAAATTAGTTGAAGTTGGTAAATTGAAAAATACCAATGAAAAAAACAGGCCCCTCATAGAGGGATATATTGACACACCAGAAAAAAGTCTATATGTTGATCATTAAGTTTTCTAAGAATTGATTACTCTAATAATCTAGGGCAAGTGCGTTTTATAAGAAATAGTTAGGTTGATCATGAGAATTGATGTGTTTATGACCTTAGTTTTAGTTATTAAAGTAAGATTTTCTTCTTTCTTTTTTTTTTTTTTTTTACTGATGCTCATTATGTTAAACTGTCTGGAAATCAAGTAACTATATCTTAGGATAATGACATAAACGTTTGGTTGGAATCCCCCTAGCAATTTCAGGCCTATTTTAAGTCTCTCGAGTAGCCTCACGGGATTCAATAGCCCCACTTCGCCCTGCTACCCAATTCAACTTCTCCAACACTAGCAAGTCTAAACTATTTGATCCAAAGAGTTTAACTGTGAAAAATGCCTACTGCAGATCAAAAACTGTTGAAAAAGCAACAATATAGATCAATCTGCATTTCTTCGAGTAAGATCTTTTTAGTTTAATCGTCGTTATCAATATTCATTACTTTTAACTAAAATACATAAAATATGAAAATATGAAAATTTTATTTAATCAGATCCTCATTCTTAACCACACGTTAGTAATTAGACCGTCAGCTCAAATAATTGATTTCAATAATTGGTCAAGCTTGATCTCTTACTCCTTAAAAGGTAGATGGAAGATAGGAAGATGAGGACGGGTTATGTTAAGATAAAAAGGCAAAAGAGGTATGCATTATTACACCCTAAAGTTGATAATCATGCACGATCATGGTCCATGTCTTCTCCGGGCCGTAGGGATGGTAATTCTTTCGGTGTCTCCAAACACCAATAACTAGAAACATCGTTCAATTTTCCAAAGAAAAATTCTTAATATTAAGAATTTTATTGAATTATCGTCCAATAATCGTTGAAAACCAATCAATATTATTGAATTAAATATTAAAAAATTTAAAAGTGAATATTATTGTAAAAAAATTTGGATCTCTCATATCGTTATATATAGAGACATGTAAATGTATATCTGCATACATGTGTGTTTTGCAAAAAGTAGACATACTTTTTGCACCAGATAGCTAGTGTAGACATGAGTTAAAACCACATATCAACGATAAGAAGACAAAAAGTCATCTATTTTGACCTAAAGATGAAACGTGCATCGTTTGAGTTTTGGAAAGATTGCAGATCTTAAATTTCTTTTTTGGGTTAAAAAAAAAAAGGATCATTGGACTGAAGAGTTGTTGCACCTACACAAGTATCATACACTTGTTAATCAATGAGAAACATTACTTGGAATAAGTAGTTCTACAACCTCTTCTATTAAAGAGGCTATAGTTTCCCCCAATGCACGGCTTGCCCCCTTCCATAATTACAAGGCTCTTCCCCCTGACTTCTCCTTGCCATGGGCTGCTTACACTTTAAAGTCCAGAACATGAAAGGCGTTCCTTTCGTACGTCTTCTCATTGTCATAAGTTACTTGCCCTTCCAGGTCCAGAGGGTAGAGTGTAGACTGGCTTACCAGGCACCCTACGCACACACGGCTACATCAATCAAACAGTCGATGGTTTGAACCGCTAAAAAAAAAATAAAAAATGATGGTAGCCCTACTGCACTTAATAATTTTTCTAATAGAAAAAAGGAATTATTCGTTCATGAAAAATCATATAGCAATTACAGTGAAAACCATCTAACATGAATAATTCTAAAATATTGATAGGGCTGCAAGTGCACAATAGCGTTGTACCAAATCAAGGTCGTCTTTCACAAAGACTAAGTCAAGCTATCGGACTATATTCCTCCAAAATAGACTAAGCAAAGCGAATAATTCGAGAAATGTAATTTAAGTAAAATAAGAACACGTCGATTAAAGATATAAAAAAAAACCCCTAAGAATTTATTTTTTAGATGATCCACTTCAACTAATTGCAAACCCACTTTATGAAGTTGATTAATTTAAAGAGTGATGTATCACTACTCTCTTTCACATTACAGTGATTTCCTAGAATCAATAATGCCCCTACTTTCGTAGTTTTTAATCAATCTAGAAGCATGAAGATTATCAATTAAGCTTTCTCGAATCATAAATTTTTCTCAAGAATTCAGACAATCAAGTGTAATCGTAACTTTCCGATATCAAACTTCACCTTTCAGTTCTTCATTCGATATCTAAGATAAGCAAGCAATTGGCCAAATCGCCCACTTACAAACAAACCTCTATGATATATTAAATATGTAATCAATAAGCATTCAAAAGATTCAACAACCACAAACAAGCAAAAATCATTCAAGGGCAATGCAATCCCTAGGTTAAAGAAATATAGTCAAACATGATTTTAATGTAATTACAAACTAAAAATAAATCTAATTGAGAGATGAGGAAAAGAAAGAGAAAGAGATGCTTAATTATTTTCCGTGGTGATGCTTTGATCTTTCGAAGCATACTCGATCTATATTGTTCCCTTGCAAACCTTCTTCTTCTTCCTCCTCAAACTCTCTCTAAGGGTAGAAAATCTAATCTAGGATAGTGGATTATGGTGGAATGGGATGGAGATTGATAGTAGAAAATAGGCTTTTATCGCGAAAAGTGCATCAGCCAAGCATCAAAATACTTGGAAGTCAAACAGCTGTGAAGAAAACAAGACGAATTAGAGACGGAGGATGACCACAAGCTGACTATAGGAGTCACATGGATCGTGGCCACCACCACGACCAAGCCATGGTGCCCTTTGCCCCGACCGTTCTTTCTTGTTCTTTCTGCTGCTTCTTCCTACAATGCTGACCACAGCATATCCGTGTTGGATGTCTTTGGATCTCTTTTGCTATATTCTTTGATTCACAAGGCCTCAAATCATCATTCTACTCGTGTTAGGCTTACAAGGTCAAAATCTGCAAATACTCTCAAGCAAGCAAAACCCAAGCATAATAGTAGAAATAGGGGTGTAAATCATACAATTAAGTATATTAATCCCTTAAAATAACTCCCTAAAACTTTAATAATCCATGTAAATATGACATTCATCAAACATCTACATAGATTATCTTCTCCAAAAAAGTTAATGACAAATATATTGTCGATTTGGTATATTGTACATACTTAAAAGGAAGATCACCATGACATAACTTGATAACTATATGAAATTCTTTGTTGATTCATATCCCCTTGGATAATTGCTTACAATCTTCTACGACTATTAATTAGAGACCTTCATGTCTATGAAAACTTGCAATAAGGTGAGAAGAAACTCACATCAAAACTCACACTCGGGCAAAAGGAAAAACTCACACCCAAGTAAGGACACAAAACCCACGTCAAAAGTAGCAAATCCTATCCTCACACAATGGAGAGAAAGTTTACTCAAAAGATACATAGAGCTACCAATAAATCTCATGAAAGACCCTTACTAAAGTACATAGAGACGGGTAGGATTTGTTTTCCCTGACAAAGGAAGAGGTAGAGAAAGTTATCTCTTTTAAACACAAGGAAGCACATAAGCTTCTTACCTCACTTAAAAATTGACTCAAGTAGGGGTTAAAAATTGACTCAAGTAGGGGTGGCAATGGGATGGATTTGTCGTACCTTTACCCATATCCATTTTCAAAATTAATATCCATATCCATACCCGTTGGGTGTTATAAAGTTATACTCATACCCATAACCGCTGGGTATAGTGGATATGCGGGTTTTATTCGGGTACATATAGACAGAAAAAGAATTAAACTCATTTTGTACCCATATTCGATATCAACAAGCCAATATGCCACATTAATACCAAACTTCTAATAATATATCATATCATGTCAAATAAAACTAAAAGTTCGCCAATCAAAGCAATAAATTAGCACTTAACAATTACAATTTCTAACTAAATGTCTCACCAAAGTCTTGAATACCATACAACTCAAAGCAACTAGCAAAATATCTAAGTATAAGTAACAAATTAGAACTTTGAACAAACGGGTGTGGGTTTTATATGGGATGGGTATTGATAAAATGGGTATGGGGTAGGTATGCGGTGGGTAGGACCTATATCCATATGACCCATACCCATTTTAGCAATACTCGTCCCATACCCATTTTTTCTCATTTTCACCAATCATATCCATACCCATTGGATCGGATTCTGCGGATTCTAGACGGGTATGAATTTTTATGCGGACCCTATAATGAATCTCTATTTGCACCATATTTTAGCCCGTATTTGACTCGATCTCTCCTATATTTGCATGCTTTATCACATTAGAGAATGGTCAAATCGACCTCTTACGCATATATTTCACTCATATGAAGTCTTTCTGTAATTTCAGGAACTTTGTTGAAGGAATTGAAAGATAGTTAATATTTGGCAGAAAGAGGTGCTAAGAAGGCGAGAAAAGCCGCGAAAAAGTGTTGCACAGAAGCCCACGAAACCGGACCCACAGAGCACGACCGACCCACCAGAACCGGAACACTTGGCCGGGGTGCCACGTGGCACGACCGTGCCATGTGGCACGACCGTGCCATGTGGCACGGTTGGGCTGTGCCAAGTGGCACACCCATGCCACTTGTGCAGTTCTGGGGTGGTTCGGGCAGACTTTTGGCACGGTGACACCGTGCCGCCCTCGTTTCCGCGCCGCGACTTAACTTTCCTTCAGGGGCTGTTTTCAGTTTCATTCAGTTTTCATTCAGTTTTTCTCTTCCCAGACGTTTGCTTAGGCGATTCTTAGGTTTACTTCAAGGTTTAAGTTTTTAAGTTTTTGTACTCTAAAATTACGCTATTGGATTGGAGTTTATTCCATCGTTAATTCCTTCGATTGATTCCAGGTTTTCTTTTCTCTCTCAACTCTTCATCACTTGTTCTTGATTGTTTGGGTTTTGGCTATCATGATTTCTAGGTTGATTGTTGAGATTGTTGCGTTAAATATGATGTGTGGCTAAATCCTTCAACTTAGGTTGGGATTGACGCGGAATATGTATAGTTGAATTTTGTATTGGCCCAATCCTTTCTCCCCCTTTATTTTGCAAATATGAATTCTACTATGCACGTCAACTGTTCGATGAAATGCTCGAAAGAACATTCGTCCTTTTAATTGGGGTTTAGGGGAGCGTTGAGAGACGAAACCTTTACCTAGTGCGCCTTAGTAGACGATTAGGATTTTAACATAAAAATAGTTAAGATTTTAATTGGGATTTGAGATTGTGAATCTTGTAATCCTTCGACCTTTAGTCCCATGAAAATAGGCGACTATAGTTCTAGGATTAGTCTTTGACCCTTGAGAGAGGGAAGAGATGGGCTTAATTGATAATCTATTCATTCATGATGCATGCCTGGGGGATGTTTGGTAGGGCTAGTAATTGATTCGTTAGCATATTTGTGCTGTTAATTCCAACTTAGGTGTTTACTCTTCTGTTTTTTATTCCATCTTTTAGTTGTTATTGTCTCCCTTAGTTTAGTCCCAAAACCTTAATTGTGACGGCCTAGCTTGAGTAGTTTAATTAGTTCTGGTAGTTGAAGCCAAGTTCCCTGTGGATTCGACCCGTACTTGCCAGCTGCTAGTTACAGCTATACCGTGCACTTGCGGTTATTAAACGATAACACCCTAGACTCAAGCAAAATCATTGCGCAATTTTGTTAAGTACAAATAAACTATAAGGTGCATACATATAATGAATGGAGGAACCGACGATGTTTTGAAAATCCAGACATCCACCAGCCGGAAACTTGGGCCTTCATACGAGCGAGAGCCAAGGAAATTATTACTGCGTTCAACGCACCCTCCCTGCCCTCCGGGCCTGCAAGCAAACAACGAATACAAGAAGCCTTTGTACGTTGGCATGCCCTGAGGGAAGACTGGATAAAACTCAATATTGATGGAGCTTCAAGAGGCAATCCTGGACCATCTGGCGGAGGAGGCATCTTTCGAGACCATTATGGCAACCGGATTAAAGGCTTCGCTTGCAATTTTGGCTGGTGCACCTCTGTAAAGGCTGAAGCTTTGGCTCTTCTCAAAGGCTTACGTATTGCCTAGGACATGGGGTGCAAGAAATTAGAAATAAACCTGGACTCCCAAATCACAGCATGGAAGTCCCACCAACCTTGCCAACGAAACCAACCCCTGTACTTCATCATAAAGGAGTGTAGGGAATTGTTGAACAGAAGAGGCTGGGAGGTCAAACTGCACCACAGTTACAGAGAAGCCAATCGAGTTGCAAACTACTTTGCAAATCTGGGAGTTAACCAAACTGTGCCCCTTGTAATTTTTGACTCCCCCCCCCCCCCCCCCACAATACTGTGATACCCTTTCTTAGAGATGATGTAACCGAGGTTTCATGGCCTCGACGTCTGCATATTGAATAAACTATACTAGGGGCGTCTGCCCCTCTCTCACACCAAAAAAAAAAAATATAATGAATCCATGCTTATTAATATTAACACTTAACTATGTAAATAAAAATCTAATATACTGTGAAAAGAATAAATTAACCTATCCCTAAACCCGAAGCAAATTAAACAAAATAGTAAAAATAAATAGATCTTGGGGTGACCCAAAAAATCCCCCTGGGAAGGGGGGTGGGGGGACACTATGCTCTACGCCAAGGCAACCCTACGTCTTTTCTTGCGCAAGGATCCTTTTCCTTTGGTCCTCATCTTCAAGACTTCCCTGTGAAAATTTGAGTGCTTGAAAGCATCAAAGCTAGGGCTTCCTGCGGGTCGATATTCGGGCAATAACCGACCCGACTTAAATCGGACCCCACAAGCATTGCATAGTGTTCCTCTGCCCAATGGACCTTCTCTCCATTGTGGTGTCTTCTCAGTTTGACAGTGAGTGCATCTCCTCTTTGGCTTTTGCTTATGATCATGATCATCTTTAGCGCTAATATATGGTGAATCATCGAAGTTATCTCTCCCAAAAGCCCAATCTCCCAATGAATATCGAGCCCTTGTCTCTCTCGTCCTTGTCCTTCGTGTTTTATTTGTTGAGATTTGAGCTTGAGATTCATTCATAGAAAAATTTATGATATTAATATGGTAATTTTCCTTTTCAGATGATGAAAATTCTGATGACAAGTTCTCTAAAGTATTATCTTCTGCGTCTACTAAGGGTAGAGTTATCTGCATCTTGACTTCGTTGGTTCTTGATTCAGCGGGATCTATAGATATGGGTCCAATCGTCCGTGTCTTGGCCTTAGTGGATCTTGTTTGAGCGTTACTCGTGGATTCATGCGGAATTGTGCTTGTCTTGCCCTTAAGAGATGATATTGCACCAAGAGGATTCGTACATGGTTCGCCTGTGGACAACTTGACCTCACTTGATCTTCTTCCAGTAGAATTCACTGAGGATATAGTTTTGGGCCCCTCGAACTCAACAGACTTTGTTTCAGTCACATCTCTAGACGTGGGTAAACTTGTGCACATCTTGGCCTCACTTGCTTCCATTTGAGTAGGACCTAGTGGCACGGGCAGAGGTGTGCACATCTTTACTTTATCACCGCTTGTTTCAATAGGATCCACGTTGAAATTGCTGTTATCTGTAGACACTCCAACGAACACAGAACTATTGCAATCGTTGCCACCTTTGTTCTCGGAGGGCGATGGAGGTACGAATAACGTAGACAGCGAATCAGAATCTGAAAATTCCTTATCAAATTGGAAGTCAAAATTGAAATCAAAATTTGGAAGAGGTGTTGGAGGTTGATCTAGGAGTTTGTCAAGCTTCAAAGATATAGGATTTTCACCAAAATCAAAAACATAAGGCAAGTCCTCCAAAGGGTCATTAGGGACACACAAGGGTTTTGATAGATAATTTTCAATCAAAACAAAATCCTCCTTTGAGTGCAGTACTTGTTGGTGATGTATGGATTTAAATTCCTGCATCGAGGTGGATGAATATGAGCTTCATTATAACGTATAAATTTCTGCTGGACGCGATATTTATAGAGTAAAAATAAGCAAGGAATGGAAAGTAAATAAAATCCTAATACCAAACAAATTCTGTCGTTATGTCAAAACCTACGAAGCTACGTACGAGATTGTGTTTTTCTTTTTCCTTAATTACATTTTTTTTATGGATGTTTTTCCTTAATTCAGATGGCCGACATTGACAGAAGATTATTTTTCTTTTTTTTAAAAAAACCTTTATTCATATCTCTTCCAAATCTAAAATCTAAAACACAAAACATAAACAACATATTAAATCTTTGTTGTTGTTTTTTTGGTAATAGATCCAAATAGAACCAGACGATGTGAGGTATTTTGAGATGAGGAATATACTGTCCTTTTAAAAGGGAAATAAGGGGTGAATTACTGAATTTTAGAAAATAAAATAAAAAATTACCATATATAGTAGCTAGTTTATTAACCCGAGATTATCATATATGTCTATAAAAAAAATATTAAAAATTATAAAAAGCTTTGGAACTGATTTTCATATATCGTTGCTTAGGGTTTATAAAATATAGTTAACTATGGAAAGGATAATGATTGACTATTAATCTTGATTACTTGGAGCTAAAAACACGCATTTGAAAACACATATATTTGTTTAATTATTTATATACATATATATATATATGACTGTTTTTTAAGTCAAACTATAGTTTTATTTTTTTGGTGCAATTTTAATTACCCTAAAAAAATAGTTGAGCAACGCTCCTTTCTATGATTATTTACAGGCCAATATAGCCAATCTACGTACAAACTAAGGTGAATCTAGAAAATCTATTCACAGGCGAGGGCGGGAGAGTACATAGACTAAGCAATGGTAACTTGCACATGTTGACCTATCGGTTTCAACTTTCAACACATGGTAATCAATTCCACGTACAGGGCTTACTGGCTTCTCACAAGTCTGCTCAATAAGGATGAATTGTGTTAATGGGGTTTAGACACATGCATGATACCAAGATTGTAAAATTAAGAAATGTTAAGAATATGATAGTGGACATTGACTATTGAGAGTTGTTCCCATACTGATGAAAATAGTCTCCTTATTGGTTTTGGGTGAGAACCTTGTTTGATTTGCATGCATGGCTCTTTTGTTTAATGTCCAATTTACATAAAATATAACATGGTATTAAAGCCAGTTTACACTCGATCCCAATCTACCTAGCAGTATCCCCGTATGGGATAATGCCTCGAGTTGGGTCTTCCCAGTAACCCGCACGTGAGAAGTCATATGAAGAATATGAAAGTACTGGGTGTTGTCCCATAGTGATAGAATTAGATGTATATATAAACTAATAAGTTACTTCATCTGTTATTAATTAGTTTTATGATGGATTCTTACTGTTGAACGTAAATTTTTCATCAATCCAGTACTGTTGAATTTGATGTTCATAAATTCAGTATAATTCTGTTATTAAAAGCACGGCCAAATTATTTCTACAAATAACGATTCCCGACATAGGGTCCAAACAGTTCAAATTGAGCCCAAAATGCCCAAAAAATAGTTGTGTCCTTAAAAACAATCAAATTGCCCAAAACAAAAATTATGAAGGCCACGTTGAAGTGGTATTTGACTAATATGCATCCACTTGCTGCTTTGGTCATATTTAAAAAAAAAAAGGTTTTAATTAGTCCTTGGTTTAATGATTGCAAAAATGCTTGGCCAGTTGCAGAGAGATGACTAACACAAAATCAATTACCCTCCACTGATTCAT
>JACYFF010031959.1:11035331-11077622 GCA_017589665.1 Selenicereus undatus
CAGCCCATGGCTTGGAGTATCTGCATGAGCATTGCAACCCCAAAATCATACACCGGGATCTAAAGGCTGCGAATATACTTCTAGATAATAATTTCGAACCTGTTCTTGGCGATTTTGGTTTGGCAAGATTGGTGGATGCAAAACTGACTCATGTAACAACTCAAGTACGGGGAACTATGGGTCACATAGCCCCGGAGTATCTGTCCACAGGGAAATCCTCTCAAAAGACCGATGTGTTTGGATATGGCATAACACTGCTGGAACTAGTTACAGGTCAGCGTGCCATTGATTTTTCTCGCCTTGAGGACGAAGAGGACGTGCTCTTGCTTGATCATGTGAGTTGTTTCTCTCATCTTTTGCTCTTGTTGGATGTGATCATGTCTTCCCTTGGGTTGGGGGCAAGGAGATCCTTCGTTTATCTAAGCTTTCTTGGACACATGCTGTCTTTGGTTTGGTTTTCATGAAATTGGTACATTAATCTCGATTTTCGACTCTCAAGTAAATTGCCAGAAATACTGTTATAGGCTGCCATCTAGGATCGCCTTTGGGCTCAAAGGAAGGTGGGAGATATAAAGGTAGATTAGGACAGGTTTTGAACACGGGTCCCCTAAACCTACCTTGAGGACTGCATAACTAATGTACTTGAAATGTACTTCACAACTTACGGCATGCATGTTTGTGCAAGAAAAGTAAGATCCTAGATTTGCTAGTATAATACATACCCAAACTGTCAGAAGTAAGGTTACACATATCTGGATCCTTCAAACCCTACATTACCATATGTGGCGGTTGTCATCTATGTACAGCATGTCAAAAGTGAACTCCCTTGGCAATCTTCTTATTTCTTGATTGGGACATTTAGATTTTGTTTGTATCGACATTGTGTTGTTGTAGATAAAGAAACTATTGAGAGAAAGGCGGCTCCACGACATAGTAGATAGTAACTTGAAAGCCTACGATCCCAAAGAAGTAGAGATGATTGTCCAGGTTGCCTTGCTTTGCACCCAAAATGCACCAGAGGACCGGCCAAGGATGGCAGAAGTAGTGAAGATGCTGCAAGGAGTAGGCTTGGCAGATAGATGGGCTGAGTGGGAGAGACTCGAAGAAGCAAGAAATCAGGAGCTGCAGATGTCCCTCATGACGCACCGGTTTGCTTGGATGGATGAGTCCATGGATGAACAGGAAGCTATGCAACTGTCAGCTGCGAGATGAAAATCCCAATTGGGGTCCATTTCATCCTTTTGATTAGAGGGTAAAATATATCAATTTTGGAGTTTGTTTTGTGTATATATAATACAGCATGAAATATAAATATGACAACCGCAAGTAAAGTGGGTTCATCAAGCTGAATGTATGTGGATGCTCATGTAATAGTTAAATCAAACAGTGTGTTGAAATATATAGACAGCTTTTATTGCTTATTTTTGTACAATTTCAATCGAGCTCTATCTTAGTCCATGTCCCAACCTTTTTTACCTTTATTATATACGACAACTTTCTTTGTTAATGACTTTCTATTGAAATGCAAATATGATTCAAGCACTGACATTATTTCAGTTGGGTCCCTTCTGTCTTTTTGTGGCCAAGTTGTCTGTTAGTTACGGTTATTATTGTTGTAGATTTCTATATTATTGTTGTAGATTTCTTTGTCACTACTATTTTACGGCTGAATCCTATTTTAGTTGGATTAGATTTAGGCTAAATTTGTCTTGTACATAATGGTCAACAATGTAACATGCACAACTGTAGTTGTGGTTTTGTATCTGCACAGGAGCAAAGAAGTCCAGTACATCGTCTATACAAGTACGACAAATAGACCATTGTTACATTACACATATATAGAACATGCGTACGCACCTTCAAACTGAAGGGCAATTTGTTTACAGCAGGATTACAAACTTCTGTCAAGTGTCAAGTTACGGAGTTACATTATTTACATGAATGCAATCAAAAACGAAAACCGATTTATTTCATTACCCGGTCATCTCCACACCATCACAGAAATATGTATAAAACTTGTGCATTGGTTTAACACAATCTCTTGCCCAAAATCTCACTCAAGCGTACAGTCTTACGCGTGCTGTAATGGGCCTCCGGCACAAAGGACATGTTTGGAGCTTCGGTCCACAATTCTTGCATGCCTTGAAACAGCATTCAATCGTATCAAACCATCCTCATACACACTTACGAGAAGAGAGAGAAAGAGAGAAGGATAAATAGCAGAAGGGAATGCTTACCAAGTGACCACATCCAAATGCCATGTCCTTTGGGTTTGTCAAGCAAATTGGACACGCCTTCAAGAGAAATCAAGTCTAGGTGAGAAGCAACACTTATGCCACTTGAACATACCGAAAATCAATCTCATCTCTACTTTTCCAACAACTAGGAAGTCATTTTTCCGATAATTTGTCAATTGGGCTTGAGGACATAAGCAAAATGTCTCACTAAATTGTCTTCTACTTTTTAATTCTAGACAGTTAAAAGTCTATAATCTAGACCACAAAGGATTCAACCTCTCTATGATTTAGGGATAAGGACACTACATCAGAACCCCCTCCCCATCCCCTATCAAAGCAGCATTCAGGGGCATGAATTTGGGTTTGTAAGATAATCAATCTAAAGGCCCTATAGGGACATAATGGCATCCTACTAGAGGGTTGTATGGATTCCTCTTCTGGACCTTGAACCCGACTCTAGTTTCAAAAATGAGCTTCCTTCTACTAGGCCATTCCAATGATATCGTTATTTTAATAACTAGTTAACATCAGAGTACTACCTGTTCTACAGGTATATTTGATTCTACAGAGGAGCTTGTGGAATTTGTAGCAGATCGAACAGAATTATCATGATTTCTCACTTCAGGTGGAGGTGGGAGTGGCTTATTGCGAGGGCGGCTTTGTGTTTTGCTGCAAAACAAGGATTCAGCTTAGACATGTAACAAAAAGTAAGAAGTCAGAGCCTCAGCCAACATACTCGTGTTTGTGAAAGGCGAAGTTTTGAGTGGCTCGATATTGGTATGGGATTTCCATTAATGCAGCAAGAGCAAATGCTGCCTCTTTCTTCTGCACATCCATGTTCTCTGACATGATCTTTGTGAAGTTGACAAACTGCACAGGATGACAGCAGATCAAACATCAGTGAGGTCTTCGGTTACCAAGGGGAGGGGAGAACAAGTGTCAGTAACTGAATACCTGGAAATTGTCGAAAGCACGCTGGGGGATATTATCATCAAACTTGTGCATGGCATCCCAGGGTCCATCACCCACACCAATTAAGACAATAGAAAGCGGACAATGGCTGATCATAGTTCCCAAGAATTGAGTTACGGTCGGTTCACAATAATCGATCATCTTTTGTTTTATTCTAGTGGGACAGATATCTAGGATCTAGGGAACTAACCTTTCTGCCATTCGAGGGTAAGGTTACTACTGTTGGGTGGGGTTTTTTGGGGGAGGGGGGGGGGGTTGGGGTATGCAAATAGGATTTTGATTTCAGTGGGACATATACCAGAAATTTACCTAGCAGCGACAATAGCATCAATGGTTTCTTGTTCTTGTGAACACTTGGGATATGAACTAGGATTTTGATTTTAGTTGGACATGTCAGAAATTTACCTAGCAGCAACAATTGCATCAATAGTTTCTTGTTCTTGTGAGCTGAGCCTCCCAGGTGGTAAATCCGAAGGCCTGGAGACCTATGTAAAATACAAAGATTTTTCCAAGGGAAAAAATAAAGAGTTTTAGAATAGTTATCAAATACAAATGATCCAAGGCACTACATGTTCAGCCCCCCCCCCCCCCAAAAAAAAAACCTGTCCATCTGCAATGATGACCAGAACATGATATTGCCCGTGGCTCTCTTCTACTATGTCAATTGCTGCATCTATTACAGGGGCAAATGAGGTAGGGCCTGTTCAAAAAAGGGCTTGATGTGAGATACAGAATGTTACTCCTGCATAAGTGTATTTCAAATAAAATATGATGACAATAGATAAGATGGCCTTCTACATTTTGTCTGCTCAAGATTTTTGGTCTGACATTTCCAGTAGATTGCTGAAACTTAGGACCAAGAAAAACGTTTAATGAAATTTCTTGCCAATTAGAAATTCTTCACACGGAATTTTCTGAGAAATTGAGATGAACATAACTGATAGAGGGTTCAAAAATATAACGAGGTGCACTGCACTTCTATAAGACAGCTTAGATACGGCTTCAATAACAGTATCAAAAGAGAAAACTCTTATCAATTCTTCATATTCTTCTTTTGCATTCCAACATTGAATGCCGTTCTGATGACATATAACTAGAGAAGTTTTGCAAAAGATGACTATTAGTCATATTTGTGAGATGATCTCATGTAACGGGATAAGAAAATCATGCAGAGAATCCAAATTCTTAATAGAAAATTTAAAAAGATATTAAGGTTGCAGAAAACCTGACAACTTGAGGCAGGGAGCAATTTCTCTGTATCGTGCAAGTGCCTCCTCAAAACCATGGCAAGGTCGGTGATCAGGATAGAAGCTGAATACATATTTCTCATGCGTAGTTGCTTTAAAAGAGAAGATACAATAAAGGAAGTGAAGCAATTAGAATTATAAAATAATGATGAAAAATAAGGCAACAGCACATTAAGGTAGACAACGGACCATCACCAAACCCAACACAAGGTATCAAGTTGTCCTCATCAAAGGGAGACAGTGTTCGGCCTATGATAGAAATAGCTTGCTCATATGGGTTGGGTTCATCACCAATAGCATGCAGACTTCTCCTGTTAAATGAATACTTCCCTTGAATCATTTAAGAGCAGAAATGTCACTCAACAGTGGATATAGATATAAACATGGAAAGGAGAGAACCTGCAGCTACGTAAGAACATCACCTGACCATTCATTGCTCTTTGTGAAGTCAATACCGAGTATTAAATTTGATGACTCGAGGCCAGCTTCTCTAAGGGCTGCTGTCACCTAGACATCAAAGCGGAGGATTCTATCTTATTTTTGTTGACAGCGTCAACACGTATGGAGTACACCACAACAACATCAACACATACAATGGATATATAGGATGGACAAGTTAAGGCATTCTATGCCAAAGTTAAGGCCGTATTCAAAGATAGACATTCCCTTGATCTCATAATAGATGGTATCCACTCCTGTTTACAAGGCTCTTTTGGGACGTATTCACACCCAACTTTCTGATGTCATCCTCTCATACTTCTTTGATGGCATTCATTCCGCCTTGTAAAGTGCACAATGTGAACATGGAATATTAGGGTGACTGGCAAGTATCAAAAAGGCTTGCAAGCAAGAACACCAAAAAATATAAAGATCAAGCGTCCCTAGAACAGGAAGAGAAGCAATTCTTTTGGGGCTGGTCCACAAAACAGCTATTGATGCACTCAATTAAAAAAACAATCACATACATTTTGGCCAAAAATGCTATCCAAACTGTCAGTGACGCTCCACCACTAATATTCCAAATAGAGAAATGAAACAAAGATTATACTACTTCTGATTCAGGTGGACAAAATGACACACATTCTTAATAAGTAAACAACAGCAATGATGCAAACCTCATCGACAGAGTTGAAATTGTCACCAATAAATGCAGGCAGCTTGCCCTTCTGAATGTCTGTTAGGTTCATAGCTGTTCCTGCACAAACAGAAGAATATGAACAAGCAGCGGTTGAGGTCTTGGACTTCACATCTGAGGGCTCGGAATCGACCACTGGAATCTCTTTAGCAGTAGCAGAAGCAGCTAATTGAGTTGAAAACTTATCCTCCCTATCTTTCTTGAGCGATTTCCGATTTCGCATAAAGCTGAAGTTCATCATGCTTGAAGAATATAAACCACAATATGCATTCCCTGCAAGTAAATTGTTGGGACGAATCACATCACTGCAGTAGAAAATTCTTGCTCAGACACCTAGACAAAACCAATTTGCCCATGTAGGCGCAAATCACATAGAAATTAAAGTACAATTCACAACTATAACTTTCTCAAATGCCCAGATTATTATAAACTGATACAAGTGTGCAGTCTTTCATGATTTTGAGCTAATCAGTGCTAGATAAAAGAAGTTGTTACCCATTAATACAGGAAAACTCAACCACTTAGCAATCAGGTACACATTAAAAGTGGAGTTGGGTAGACCCAATTTCAGTTCAAAATGAGACTTCTGATATGCCTAACTCATTCATAATTGGGCTTACAAAGGGTCTGTTTCCCCCCTAAACAATGGAGAATTTTCTACCACAGGATCTGATCATAGCATGACTCCCCACAAGTGGTTGTGATAACCGTTGTGCGAAAGACACTTTGCTTACAGTACGGTACAGAAACAAGGATGACAAAGCTAGAACATGTTGAGAAGGTCTAAGGAGAAAGTCCACTTCAATCAAAGCCCATAATACCAAATCCAAGCAAGATTTCATCCTAAAATCAATAACAATAAGAGAGTAGACCACTAGACTTATATATCGTGGTCATTTCTATCAAACTCCTAATATGAGACCCCAACTCATCTGTGATATGTCCCAACAAAATAGAACCATATATCAGAGGCCAATATAACACATAACGGTCAACAATATCAGGGCATATCCCACCTTATTAGAGTATTCAGACATAAACAGTTTTACCCCCAGTTGGCAGTGTTTTCATGGTTTTTGTGGCCAAATTAGCTGCCCAAAATAATCCCAAAAAATAAAAATAAAGCACGCAAGAAACTGAATGAGCAGACGCTTAATTAGAGCTTAAAGGCAGTACCTTGAGAAAATCTGGGTAAGGAAGACGGGAGAAACAGAGTGAACAGCAAGAAAAAACAGCAGATATTTCTGAAGGGAAAGTGGTTTGTGGTTTAACACTTTAACCTACGCACTCATATATGCAAAACAGGCTCAATCTCTAGTCACGAAGAATCGTATTCTGTCGCCCGTGACAGTTCACTGCATTAAGTGCTATTAAAGCAACGAATAAAGACGTCATGTACTCATCTGGGTCTTTAGGACGTCAACCTTGGGCCTTGGAGCCTTTTCCAGGGGCATACACTGTAACAGATGCATTAGCATTGATTTCATAGAGGACAAATGGGGAGGAAAAGAGGGTTACATATGACTGTCATAGACATGAATTAGGGAGAAAAATCAGGGTGCAAAGTGTCTAGTAGTGAGTGGTCCTGCTTGGAGCGTTTCCAAAGAGAGGATGTTAATATATATTGGCTTAATTGGCTTGTTACTCGTTCATATTAGCCAAAATGAAAGATTTGAGCTTTGTGTATGAAAAGAAAGTATGCGTTAGGAATATTCTGTTCAATTATAAGTTAACAAGTGACTAATATAGGTTAGTTTAAAATAATTTAACACTTATACTTCTAAAGCAAAGTCTTAAATTGAAATCTTATGAATGGAGAAAATATTTAATTAAAGAGTTTTGTCTTTATATATAAGTAACAGTAAACTCAACTATGATAAATAGAGACTTAAAGGCCCAAGAAAAAGAGCGACAACACATTAATTGATGTATGGCCAAAAGGATAAAATGCAATAATTGCCTTTCCCTTGTTTGGAGTTGACATTAACTGGATAAGTCAACAAACTATATTTAATTATGTTTCATGATTTATTAGCTTGAATAAAATAAATTATCGAGTAGATCAAATAATTAGCTAGTTGGTTGAAATTAGGTTTGGGCTATATGAATTGTATGGGCTAAATCCAAGGAACTGTAAACAGGTTGGTTGGACTATTGACCCAACCCTAAAAGACGGGCAGAAAAATAAAAATAAAAACAGGAAAGGTTCATTAACAAGGGCTAATTGTTGAATAGTGCAAAGAACTAATCAATCTTATGTACTAGGAAGTTAAAATTTCTCATTCCCATAAAAAAAACCCAAGTAGATAACGAATGAACTTGCAAATTCAAGTGTTGAAACTATCTCGGGTCGACGATGGTTTTTAATTAATAAAATATTTTGACACTCTTCTGCACCCAATAAAAAGTTAAAATCAAAAATACCTTCGAATTTATGTGTTAATTTCAAAGTATAATGCCCTCAATCGAAAAATGTGGAATAAGAAAGAGAAATTTCAAAAGGAGCCAAAAGGTACGTAATGGCTCATCACACAATGTCAGGTTAAAAACAACCTAGCATATTGGAGGGGGGAAAACCCCCAAAAGACAACTCTCCATATAAAAGGATATCTTCAATGCAATATATGGCATAAAAAAATTTTAAGGTGACAATTGGATCAATCGAGTCAAGTTTGGTTTTATCCATATGGGTTTAGGTGATTATGGGTTTTTTTTAGGTATTGGGTTAATTAACACTCCTGGATCTTGATATTATTAGAGTTATGATGGGTTCAGGTTGGGTTATATTGGAATTTCGTATAATGCGAGTTAGTTCTCAATTCTTAGGATTATTTTGTTTTCAAAACCTCCAATGTACAGTTCTTCGGCCTACAGAACGAACCGTGACCTCTGCTTTTCAGGCGTAGTAGAATAAGTGTTAATATCAAAATACAATAAGCAAAATAAAAGTATTATTTAATGGCATCTTTTGTTCAATATTTATTGTTTTTCATCGATTATTCAAGAATGGATCAATTTGGGGCAAAGTTATTCTGGGTAATGAGGCCTCAAGTACAGTTACGTTTGGACATTGAGTCACTATTAGGTGAGATATAAAATAAGTTGGATCAACTCAGCTAGGGTTATTTTAGATTTAGGTTTAAATTTTTTGTAAAATCATTAGCTCAAGTTTAGTCAAGTGATGGATCTTTTAGATCACTTTTCCGAATCAGATCAACTTTTGCCACCTCTATTAAATGACAATAACCCACGAAAGGAAACATGATAATTTCCAAAACTTGCAAACTTCTTCCAAAGAAAAGCAAACTACTGCATAGACCCCACTCGATGGGTTGTGTATCCCACCTCAGGTCACCCATGCAGGTTGCTCCACTGGTGGGATGCAACTAACAAACTTCGGCAAAACTAGACCGCATGCTTGGACTAAATATTTGAATTTGAGACACAACCCAATATACATTATAACCCATAGCCATCCTATACCTAGTTCACAACGTCATTGATTCTACAACTATGACTAAGATCAAAGTCTTAGTACAAGTTTTCAAAGACAATAT
Source organism: Selenicereus undatus (assembly GCA_017589665.1). Lineage (NCBI taxonomy): Eukaryota > Viridiplantae > Streptophyta > Magnoliopsida > Caryophyllales > Cactaceae > Selenicereus > Selenicereus undatus. The sequence goes on from JACYFF010031959.1 coordinate 11,044,480, forward strand.
TCGATAATTAAATTGATATTTTGTCTATAGTAATCATAAACATCATCTGGTACTAGGAAAAAAATATATCAAACTTTTCAAACAAAGACTATATGAATTTCTATTTGAAGTGTTTCTAGAGGAATGGATGCATTTTATTAAACGAGTTCGCAAGCGTATTCATTTTCTAGCATCAATATTGTACTTCTAATAAGGAAATTATGGTACATGTTTGATAAATCACATCATCTTCTTCTCCAAAACTACAAGAGAGAAATGTTGGAATTACATATGCTTGGATACTTTTTGCAATTTTGACAATTTTGCCCTAATTACAAGATCTAAGCATGTATATATCCAAATGACACTAGTACGTACTAGGCCATCCAACTTTAGATTTTGGTTGGTCCCCAAAAAATTCTCTTAATTATGTAATTTAATTGATTAGTTCGAATAAGATTCTAACAGCATTAGAGATAATTTTTAATTATGAAAAAGGAGACAACCAAATCTTGTTTGTATCACATTCTTATGACATGTTGCTATTTACTACTAATACATGGCCCCATTCTCAATCTTGGGTACTAATTTCCAATAGGCATGTGCCACGTGACTGCATATGGTTGGTGCTTGGCATTGGGCCTTCTTGGATTCATCTCCAAGAGAGAGAGAGAGAGAGAGAGAGAGAGATAAAGATGGTTGATGGGGATGATCATATGAATCTATCCATGGGCTTTTGGTGTTTTGTGATTTTGGATATCTTGGGACCAAACTCTGTTTTTTTGCTCAAAAAATTATGTGATATTTGGCAGGGAAAATACATCATACTATATGATCAATTAGGTGATGCCATGAGTAATAATAATTGAGTGTGTTGGGAATAGAGGTGGAGGTGAGACAAATAGGGAATGAGTTTATGTACATGCAAATGATGCAACAATGCAATTTGATTTGATTTAGCATTTATAAAGCCTTAGTTTGAGGTTTACAATATAAATATGTATTTCTAAATTGTTAAAGATAGTGCATAAGTAAATATATGGTTCCATTACTTTAATTTTCGCCAATATTAAGTTTTTCTTTTTCTTAAAATAGTAGAATATGTTTGTTTCAGCTGTTAAATTAACATTTAGTAGATTTTAGGTTTAATCGTCAATGTTTAGCAAAGTATGGGAACATTTGCAGTATTTGACAGTGTTTAAAGCTCTACCGACATTTAGAGTTATATATATTGTCGATGGATTTAAGTAAATAATGTATTTGCTTATCGTGATATACATTTGAATCAGAAATTATGTGACGGGAATAATTCAAAGACACAAGTCTCCAAACTCAATGGTGAGGATAATTCAAACTTTTGCAACCGAAGGATGAAGAATTAGAGAAATAGAATTTTTGAAAGTCAGAAAGAAAGGCATGCAAAACCGTGGCAAACTAGCAATGCCATTGCAATGGTTGGGTTGTCCTGCTCGAGCCTTTTTGGCAATCATCTTAATGGTGTAACCAAAGGTCAAGGGCTCACGAGTGGATGCCCAGAGAGCAAAACGACAAATTTTGATATTTTTGGAACTTGAACTTATGATTCTGAATTTGTAATATTACTAATATAAATTACGCAATAATTTTCATGAGTGATGATTTTTTCCTCTTTTATTGAACCGTGTCATAGATTTATATTACTAGTTTGTACCCGTGCTCTTGTACGGGCCATTTAAATTTTAAAATATGACTTAAGTATAATTAGTTCTAAAATGAAAAAGAAATAATTTGATAGTCTAAATAATTAATTTCAGTTCATAATGTAAATAGTGAAAAATTGTTCTTATCATAATCTTCCATTTCAATAGAAAAATTATGAGTTGAATAATGAAAGTAATTCATATCTTGTATTACAAATAATTAATCTTAGTATTTAAACATTAAAACTAATTAAAATCATCATTTAGAATATAGCAGTGAACTCCAAACAAATAAAATATATTTTCTAATTTTTACTATATATACTACTTATAAATTATTTTACTTTTTATTCTTAGGATTCATAGAGATTAACTTATAAGTGTAACTAAAGTTTTCTATCCTCCACAAAATAATTTAGGCCCTGTTCGGCAAAATTAACTGTTTAGGTAGCGGATGACGGTTCAGGTAGAGGATAGCTATTTAGATAGCGAATAACGTTTCTAATTTAGCTGTTAGTGAATAACTGTTTAGATTAGCTGTTGAAACTAATGTGTTCGGTAAATTTAGCTGTTATGCTAGCTGATTAATGTAAATTGACATAAAATGATATACATAATTTTCAAAGATAAAATTTTTAAAGGATATTTTTTGGCTCAAAAATATGAAAAGCTACTTTGAAATGCCAAACGTTAATACTAGTAGTTTTTCAAAAACGCAGTTTAAAATGCTAAACGCTACTTGAAATGCTAGGCAAAACACTAGTTTATCGAATACTAAAAAGCTAACTAATTAGTGTATTGACCTGGTCAAAACGCTAAACGCTACCCAAAACGTTGTTGCCAAACACGGCCTTAAACGTAGTTATTTATTCTTTTTTTCTTTTTTTTGGTTTCAAATGAGCCACAAAAACAGTACAATACAATAAGGGGATGGAGAATCGAACCTGAGATCTAATGTACTCAAGACCTCAATGACTAAGATTTATGTTGCAAAATAATCAACGGTTTATTTTGAGTGTTTGACTGTGGTAGAACAAAGATGACCTCGATACGTGCTGACGATTGATGATTTACTCAATTTTATCATAATTTATATATTGTCTAATGGATGTTGCCTGTGAAGTCTTGGTTTAGTTGTTTGAGATTTTGGGTAAGTCTTATATTTAATTTCCCTTCATATTGCATATTGTAAGTATAGTGCAGTATCCTACTAGGAGAAGAAAAATAAAAAGTCAAATAGATGCAAACTTGTGTTCAATTGGGGCTAATGTTTAACTATTTTATGAAATGATATAAAATCATTTTGCATCAAGTCAAATTAATGTCCGAAGACCTTATTGAAAAACGGTATGAATAATCCAAAACACATTTATTCAAGTGGTTCCGCAATCATTCTTTCTCTGACTAAGATTTCAGATTCAGTTCTTAAAAACGGAGAAAATTTACATTGGGAAGACTTTACCTCTAATAAGGTATCCATCAGCTCAACTTCAGTAGATGAAGGATAAAGAAAGACATAAACAAAAGGCATTGGTCCTCAGTGCGCATTTGCATTACAATGTAATTTTTTTTACACGTATAAAACAGAGCATGTGTCGGTCAATGACAAATAGGTGTTCGCTGTTTTAAATTACCAAAGAGCACTTGACCGGACGGCAAGTGTTGTCTTTCCCATACTTTTCACATGGGTTCAGCTCAGGGGAGACGCATATATTGTCCTTTGTGCGCGGCTATGCGGTTTGGCTTGGTTCATAGGTTTGTTGCCTGGGCGTTGGCATCCTTCCCCCTCATCACCCGTTGTGGTCCATTGGTGACCCCGAGATAGTGGCATAATGGGGTAGGCATATATTTACCCATCTAAAAAAATGTGTGTTTTAAATTATCCCAAGCTAGTGAAAAATCCAGTTAAGGCCAATTCCAATTCTAACTTGACTTTGAAGACGACCAACAATCCAATCTCCTCTGTAAACTTCTGATTTTTTTCTTAAAGTTTCTGGATTCCTGGACGTTAACAATCTCAACTTTGGAAACATTGGACGCCTATAATCCCTATTTAAGATGTAGCACATTAATGATCTATATTTTGAGGGTGTCTATTATATTATTGGGAGTCGATAATCTCATCTTTTGGTATATGGGAGGCGATAATCTCTCTTTGCAAGTTGGATTCGAGCATACCCGCGTTGAACCGACCATCACCAAGTGAACAGAACTTGAACTCGGCAGTGCGGTAGCATGAATGGTTGTTTTGCAAACGTAGATATATAATGGAATAGCGTGGTCAACCCTTTTAATGTACTCTTCCTATCCTATTAGTTTACAATACAAAAACCAACACCACAAGTATCTAACATAATTAACAACAATTTCTACTTAGTTGACTTCCTTGAACCTTTAGTTTATGTACAATCAACTCTTCCTTCAAAGCCTTCACTTCCTCTATCGTCCAGTACTTGAGCAAAATTACCATCCAAGTCAATGCTTCGTCGAGTCCAATTTTTATTCACTCAACGACAACAACCCCCCCCCCCCCAAAAAAAAAAGGGTGTCCAAGCTGATATGCTGGTGTTCAAATTGTTATGTGAGATTATTCTAGTTCAATATTCCCAGAGGTTGGATTATTAGTATTTAACATCTCATATTTATTTTTTTGTATATTTTTATTGAGTCAAACATACTTTAACTTAGTGATTTAATGGCCCTATAACTTATTTCTCACATATAGATAGTACGTTTTCGTTCTTCTTTCTCGATATCACCACTTGCACTTCGTAAATAAATTGTCATTACGTCTTGAAATTTACAATTACAGCAACAATAACTTCTATGAGTCCGCATGTGTAGGGTATGGAAAGATCCAGATTTAGCCAGTCTTACCCATGTGAATATTACTACTCGTAAAGAAACCGATTCCAAGTAACCCACAAAAGAAATCTTGAAAAACCATTTTGGAGTTGAAAATATTTCGACACACTGAAGGTAGTGGAAACAATCATCATCATACATACATACATACATACACACACACACACACACACACACACACACACACACACACACATATATATGTATGTATGTATGTATGTATGTATGTATGTGTGTGTGTGTACACACACACACACACACACACACACACACACACACACACATATATATACACATATGTGTGTGTGTGTGTATGCATATACACACGCGCGCGCGCACACACACACACGCACACGCACACATATGTACATACATATACATATATATGTACACACATTAAAAGTTGGATACAAACAATGTGTATGAATGACATGTAGCATCTCATATGGCCTAAAATAATGACTTGACAAATTATAATTAGTGGATGTTACTTGAGACATGTTAATCAGCATTAACACTTAATTTGAATTCATTATATATTATTAACTTAATTATTTGTATTGTATGGTTTTATGCTCCATACTTATTTTATTTTTTGAGTAAGTCCTCATGTGGTTAACTTGGTGTTCAATAATTAATTTTTTTGTATTCATTTTATTTTTCAATATTAAAAGAATATAATTAGATAAGAGAATCAAATTTTACCTTAATCTTAATTGTTACTACTTATTATTATTTTTTTAAGGTTAGATCTTGAGGTCACTATAAATGAGTAAGACCTTATTGCCATATAACAATTGAATCACTTAGGACAATTTATGAATGATAAATAGGACAACATGTATAAAGGTTATGTTAGATTAATTGACTGCATGAATATTCATCTAGGTTGAAAAATAATTTTTTATATATCTTATGTAGAGTAATCTGTAAGATTGTAATATAATTTTTTGGAAATTACATTAAATTAAAATATAGTCTATTCAACTACTACAAAATATTCATCACAAATTAATTAGACGAGTGACATGTTCAAGAATCATAAAAAAATAATAAATGGAAAATCATTATCATATGAAAACAAAAGTAATTTAGAATGATTTTAAATGAAAACAAAAAGGAAACAATAATTATATTGTTATAAAATTATTAACCTACTTTAAAAATGATTAATTTTATTAATTATTTATACTAATAATAGGAACATTAACTAACGTCTTTACATTGCAAGGATATAACACTAGTATATATAAAAGACCAATGAAATTATTTAGATAAAGATAAGTGTAGTACTGTAAATTACACTAAGTTTGTTAATAACAATCCAAGTCGAGATGAAAGCACTAACAGCATATAGAAGTACTGGAAACACAGGGAGCCAAAAACACATATCAACCAAACTGATATAGTCAAGAATCGTCACATTTAGTGATATTTATAGATCGAGTCGCTAGCACACATTTCAACTTATCAATTTGACACCAGGGCAGCTTGCTTGTTATATATGAACTGTTCCATTATATTTTTAAAATGTTATCATTCAGGTGTTAGAAATAAGGTACAATAAATCATCAGATCAAAGTATACTTGACTCAATGATAGTATATACAAAATAAGTACTCTCAAAATACAGACCACAAGGTGCTCCATGCTTATCTCTTAAATAAAAATTATCAACATCCAATGCCTCCAAAGTTGATGTTGCTAATGTCAAAAAACCTTTTTTGTTTTTCTTCCAATCATGTAGTGTGCATGCATGTCTCCTCTCAATAGCAGGCTGATATCATTATGATTATATCCTCGAGTCATGTCAAGGTTAACAACACTTCCGTCATCCCTCATTTTTATGGTTTGAGCAGCCCCCAAGATGAGATAGATTAGAGATACATGCAGGGAGGTCCTCGGAAATGAGCAAGCTTTTCAAATAGCAACAGGACAAGCAAAGGACGAGAAGAAAATGATAAAATTCGCTGGCAATGCAAAGGGGCTGCACTTGTTCCATATTGAGAGAAACTCATCAAATAATTACTATGTTTTTGTTTGCTAACATCCTTTGTTTGTATCCTCACTTTTGTACTTTTCAACTGATTACAATCTTTAGCCCCGTCTTGATTGATTTCTTTCTCTTCTATGCATCCTTTCTCACCTTAAAACTCTGCCTATATATAGGATGGCATATTTTGGTCCCAAACCAACCTCAAAAATTGAAACAAATTACTACTTTTTTGTGTCAAATTAGACCATTATGAGCTCAAAAGGGGTCTTAGTGTTTGACCCATCAATGATCCAAACCCAACCCACTTTGCCCAAAGAGTTCATTTGGCCAACTGCAAAAGAGGGTGTCCTGAACTCAACCCAAAATTCAAGCAATGAGGATCATGAGCTCAATGAGCCATTGGTTGACTTAGAGGGCTTCTTTAAGGGTGATGAAGAGGGTACTACACAAGCTGCTGAGTTGATCAACAAGGCCTGTGTCACCCATGGGTTCTTCCAAGTCATGAACCACCGGGTCAACCCGGGTCTCATCCGGGCCGCCCATGATCAATTGGAGGGGCTATTCAAGTTGCCCTTGGAGAAGAAGTTGAGGGTTCAAAGAAAAGCAGGGGACTTGTGGGGTTACTCTGGTGCACATACTGATAGGTTCTCCAAAGAGCTTCCTTGGAAGGAGACTTTCTCTTTTGGGTACCATTTTCTTGATGGAAGTAGCATTGGGTCTTGCAAACCTATTGTGGTGGACTACTTCAACTCGACACTAGGAGGAGAGTTTAAGTATGCTGGGTAAGGTTACTAATCATTAGGATATATGATCATCTACTTTTTTACCTCCTCCGCCCCCCCCCCCCCAACCCCAAAGTGTGGGTCCCGCGATTCGACCCCTTCGTTCTTAAGGAGAGTGGGTTGTGGGACCCTCAAACTCCCTCACTCCCGGTTCAAACCTAATTGCCCAATGTGGATCATCGATTCTGCCATCTCAACTCCCCCAGCCCGACTTCAGACTTGATTGGCCTATGCGGATCACCCGAACCTTTCACTAGAAGGCAAGTGTCATTATTTTATTTCCTCTTGTTTGGGTCTTTAAACTTCTACTTTATCATAGTTGAAATAATGATGACCTCTAAAGGGAGTAGAGCTCTTCCATCATAAATTTTTTCTATTCACATAACTCGACTTATTGAAGGAGAACAAGTGCTAAATCACCTGAACTAGCATATGCTGGTAGAACATGTGATTAGTTGGCATACTGATCATTGTTTCCAAACTTCTATAAGATCTAGGATGACCAAGAAAAAGTGCATTGTAGGTGGGTGTATCAAAGATATTGTGAAGCAATGAAGAAGCTATCTCTAGTGATATTTGAGCTCTTGGCCATAAGCTTGGGAGTGGAAAGGCAACACTTTAGGAAATTCTATGAAGATGGGAACTCAACAATGAGATGCAACTCATACCCTCCATGCAAAGAACCAGATCTAACCTTTGGCACAGGGCCTCATTGTGACCCAACCTCATTAACAATCCTTCACCAAGATGAGGTTGGCGGTCTTGAAGTGTTTGCAAACAACAAATGGCAAGGTGTAAGGCCAAGGCCAGATGCCTTTGTCATTAACATCGGAGACACATTCATGGTAAGTCATTAACTATTTGTATGCTCTAGAGATCCTGCACTGTGTAGTTGTATTAAACTCGTAGCCACCTTGTTTTTTCCTTCATAATGTCCTTTTGTGTGAGATGTTTGGACTAGGATATGGTTTTTGGACTCACCCTAAATGAGATATGGAAGGGACAAATGATACTCCTAAGTGGATGATAGCTAATGGCATTGGTAATATCACCAATACGATTAAGACAAATTTACGTGTTAGGGATCGAAGGAGTACAATTTAAGGATCATGACAGTTCCTTAATTAGAATTTAAATTGTGCTATCAATGACTCAATAATGCCCTGTATCCGACAAATGGAGTTTAAAAATCAGAAATATTTTCACATTATATATTGAGATTCCTTTCTTTTCTTTCATCTTTTTTTTTCCTTTTTTAATGTGCTAACTAAGTAGCTTTTTAACTTGACAATATGTCATTTCGAAGAATTATTATCATTGGAGTTAAGACAAAAAGTGAAAAAAAAAACCTAAATATTATGAATAAATAATGTATTATGACAAGAACAAGAAGAACAACCGTACGTTGTCCTCTAATATCAGTAGTGTTGAATAACTCATTACTAATCAGAAATAGTGAGTACTAATCAGTATGATTATGACGAAGATAAACCCTTAAACAAAACATATAGTGCAGTATAGTGAACCAAAGCGACATATAATACTTATCCAACACCAAACCAATATATTGTCTCCCTATTTTGGCATAGTTGGGCCTATTCATCTTTCAAGTTGCATCAAAATGGAGTGAAAAGTTGAAATAGTTTAATATTGACATGATTTTGTTGTCACAACTACATTAAATAGGCACAATGCAATGGGAGATACAAGAGTTGCCTACACAGGGCAGTGGTGAACAAGGAGAGAGAGAGGAGATCATTGGCATTCTTTGTGAGCCCAAGAGAGGACAAAGTGGTAAGGCCCCCACAAGATCTGTTTGACACAGATGAAGGTGACCATGATCAAGGCACCAGGAGATACCCTGACTTTAAATGGCCTCATCTGTTGGAATTTACTCAAAAGCATCACAGGGCTGATTTCACTACCCTCCAATGCTTCTTTCAGTGGCTTCCTTCTTCCAATTTGGTCTAGAACTTATATAACCATACAATTATGGTTCTTCAATGTAATTCGACCCTTTGTCTTCCGATTCTGGTGGGAATAGCAACAATAATCGGTGTGGATTTCATTGAAATAGAATCTAGAGGGACTCAAATGTAACCGGTTTTATCCCTACACATAAGCCGCTCCGTTGTCCTCTAGATGTTGGATTCCCCAATAAATGTAATGCAATCCTCCATATCATGCTTCTCCCCTCCCCACCAATCCTGTGGTTAGAGTGGTGTATTGTTCTACCTAAATCGATTTTCTTATATTCAAATAAATAATAGAATTATCATTGTAATGTTTCTCCACTTTGAATAATAATAAGACTTTCCATTTTACCTCATTCTATTTTTTTTAGTAACAAGTAATTAATACTTTTCAACTTTAAGGCTTAAAAGATCGGACAAACATCTTAGCCCTTCTCTTAGCTACGCCTTAAGAAGAAGTACCAAGACGACTACACTTCCAACAACAACGAAGGGGTGTAAATTCATGAATAATTGTTATAATGCCTTTGAAATATATGCATCAAATGTGATTTGCAAAATACTATAAGTTTTTCCTGTCACATATATATATGCTTATGTATCGATCACACTACATATTGTATTCTCATATAAAAAAATATCCTTAAACCCCCCCCCCCAAAAAAAACCCTCAAAGGACAAAAAAATTCCCTCTTCCAATTCACCAATGCCCAACTGAATCAATCTGTTCTTGGTGTTGGAAATTCTTCTGCATGGGACTTGGAGAGAAAGGAGGCAAAGAAAATGTTTGCTCAGCACCCACAAAAGGAGGTTGAGGGATCAAAGCATTAGTGGTTGAAGAATATACACTAGTTGGATAAGGTGACAACCCTTGATCTAATGGTTGAAATTGATCATGTTGATGATGTTGTTGTTGTTGTAGTAATCGTTGATGATGATGTTGTTGCTGCTGCTGTAGTGGGGGTGGTTGCACTGGATCAGATCTTTGTTGTTTAGGAACATCTTCAACTTCCCTATACTTGTTAAGATATACCTTAAGTGGGTGTACATAGTCCTCAAACCCTAGGGTTGTGATTGCCCATATAATATCATCTCCATTGATCGTCTTTCTCTTCTCCCTCTGACATTTATCAGATGCTTCTCCGGTGACAAAACTGATGAACTCAGAGACGCATTCTTGAACTGTCTCTTTTGCATCTTTTGAAATCTTTCCGTTTCCTGGGATCACCTTCTTCATGATCCTCCCCACATTGGCTATAGGTAGGAACCGATCTTGTTCCTTAGTGGTGTTATTATTGTTGTTGTTTTTGTTCTTATTTGAAGAATACGGGCTGCCTGGACTTCCAAGATTGGTTGCATGGCTCTCATCATCCATTTGTCTTTTTCTCTCTATGTATCTCTTTTCTCTCTCCTTTTTTCTCCTTAGATATGCATGATTAGAAAGTAAAGGAAGAAGGGGATTGAATTAAATGGCAAAACAAGCACAAAAGTAGGCTTGTCAAGTGGAAAGGCTTCGTTTATTTAGGCCATGGGACTCGCTCTCTAATCTACCTAATTTAACTAATCCTGAATTTATATTTGATTAATCACTTTTACAACATGGCATGATTTCAACTCTCTTGAGTTTGACTTCTTTGTAGTAGGCTATGCCTAGATATATGGAATTCTTTGCCGTACTGTACTAATGCTGTACATAACTTTCAGGCCCCCCAAAAAAAAAAAAATTAAAGAAGGGGGAGGGGAGGAAACTGTACTTATTGGTACCAGTTTAGGGGTGAGGAGTGAGGACTGCATTTTTTCTTCGTTTTTTTCGGTTGGAAAAACTAGGACTTATGTTGATGCAGAAGCTTTGCCCGAGTTTAGCCTGCTAGATGCTACCCACGAACTAGGTGGCTACTAGAATCACCAACAAGGTTTACACCCCAAATCCAAACCTCAGTGATGGCTGCCTTTTAGTATGAAGAAGAGGGCAGATAGTATATTTTATTTAGGAATGTTTGCTTCTCAACTGTTTGTCTTCCCTGATCTAATCACCCTCATTATATAGTAGCATAAAGCTTGTAACAGAATCATGAAATTGAATTGGCTGATTAATACTGAATTAATCACCTTGTAACTATTAGATAAATGGTGATTATGATGCAATTACTGTGAGATATTGTGACCATTACTCTTTGGTCAACAACTCTCACTCGGTCACATAAACCACAAATCTCATATCTCTCTGCCAACAACTCTCCTCACGCTTCATACTGGGAATGGAGCATGCGATCAAAAATAAACAAATAGTATTATATCAAATCAACATCTAACTGACATAACACTTTCATAATATATCAATACCCCGAATCATTCAAGCATCACTAGTGGCATACATTGTCCCTTTATGTCAATCGTTATATCAACTGATTATATACTGAATATAATCATCCAGGCTTGATACGATGATGAGGAAATGATTCTTCCTTAGACAGCTATAAATAATTTATCTTAGCATAACTACTTTCCTAAGGTATTCCGTTAGACCGTATACATCTTAACCCTTGGAAAACACAATAAGGTAATAACACCATGCTTTAACTTCATATTATAACTCTAAGGGCCTTTTCTTTTTGTACGTGAGTAAATTGGAGTGAATAAAAGGTTGAAGTGGGTTGAAGCAAATTGAAATGGATTGAATTTTTTTTATGTGATAAATTAAACTTGATTAAAATAGTAAAAGTATGTTAAAGTAAATTGAGGTTGGTATTTTAAAATTGACCCGTGAAAAAAACAGACCCTGAGCCAAAGAGTATTGCAATAAGGGTCACGTAGTGACAATGAAAGGAAACTCGCTTGTCACTCATCAAATAGGTCGATATTTAGCACATACAGTATGAAAGTATGTCATGACATAGCAAAATAGTTCCTTAGCACATACAATATGAAAGTGTGTCATATCATAGCAAAATAGTCCCTGAGTTTTTGAAACCACCCTATTTCTTGAGTTTTTAAACACCCCTATTTCTTGTACATTCTAAACATGTCCTCTATATCAGCAAAATAAAGAGTATAGAGTCATGTAATTCGATTAGGTATTACTATTACAGAATTGGGCATAGAATTATGCAATTTGATTAGATCTATACTCAAACGTTTGGATTTTTCTATGTTTTTATGTATTCTATTATCTAAAGTTGATACCATTACATATGAAGCTCTCTTAGATTTTCTTCTTATGCATTAAAGAAGTTCCTTTAAATAGTGATAACTACTCAAGTCACTCCTCAAATCGCTTTTCATATTCAATTCAAGTCAACCTGTTTACCTCATTCCCCTCAAATTATACACAATATTAAAGAATCAAGTCATACGCTGGTAAAGTTCTATGCTAATATCCTCATTTCACACTTCATTTGTTTAAATTCGATTCTTGTGAACTAAACGGATAATTAAATGCTTTAACATTCACTTAAGAGTAGGAATGAGTAGGCTAAGAAAATTTTGCAAGGCTGTTTGGAGTTTTGGACTAATAGTGCTACCAAATAGAATCACAAATAAAAACTATTTGCCATACACATCCAAGCGATAAATTATGTACCATCCTTCCCCTGTAAACTCAATCCAATCATCAAACAGTTAAACTCTATTTTTACTAACAAAAAATATACTAAAAAAATCTCATTTGGATTTCTGGTCCACTTTCAAATGATTCGAATGTCGGGTTGGTTCCAAGTCCTCCGGTTTGGATTTCGAATCTTCGATCAATTTTGTTCACTAGACAGGGAAGTACATAAACTTTCCTCCCTTGCCTTCCAGCTCTTCACAATGACTAGTGACGTGGGTCTTACGTGGCGTATGTGAACTGGCCCCATAATGGATTTCAACAGGGAGAAGGGAAAGAGGAAAAGGAAAGGGAGTGTTTTTTGGGGGGGGGGGGGGGAAGGGAGGGTAAAAGTATTTACAACCGAGTGCAAATGTGTCGATGGGCTACCTGATTGCTAAACAGACATTACAAAACCATGTATCATCCAAGACACCGAATCAAAATTGTCATTTCAATCTTCTCCAGCGGTTTTCCGACTAAACACTTTGAAGAAATCAACATATCAACACTTGGCTAACTAATCATATCATGCTCCAACGAAAACTGCATCTTCCAACCTCTAACAGGACAAGGGGGGATTACAGTCAGACCACAAAACGCAATAAGCACCCAAAGAACGAAAAGAATACCTTAATCAGGCTGGGGGTGCAAGCAGGCGAAACTCTTCTGTGGCTGTGACCTGTCTCATAATTGCATGTGGGGATTACATAAGGGCATATTCCAAGGTCTCCACATCATTAGGCCGCCACATTGTTTTCTGGGCAGATAGCAACCCTTCCTTGTCCTTGGAATAGATCATTCGAATCTCCCAGTGCATAGATTTCAACATCGATTCCAGTTCGTTGATAGTCTCAACCCCATCACGCACAATCAGCTTACCTTCTGGTCTTAAGATCCTATCCACTTCCACAACCAGGGCTCTCATGTTGCACCTGCAATGCCAGATCATAAAAAGTGTAACTAAGGGAGGAGTTTTGAAACGTCACAGTTCAAATGGATGAAATAGAGAAATACATACTTCTTTTTGATCTTTGAGAAGAGATGGTCAGCATGGAGGAGGTCATGAGATCTGGGATAGGTGCTAAATGACTCACACCAATCGTGATAAATCCCAAAGAGACCCCGTTCATAAATAACAGGAAGCGTGTCCGGCGCATCTATAGGCACCACGTTCATGACCCATATATTCAAGTCTTTCAGAGCTGCAGCAAATCTGTCAACCAGAAACAGAAATTTAACTTGCAACAAATTGAAACATTTCTATGTGCAAAGCCGACTTATCATTTCCTTTCGCATAGGAAAGAAAAATGGCCATCTCTCTGAACAGTAGAGCTACATTATCCTCAGTTTACAATGAGGAGATGATAATTAACCATTAGGAAAAAGCACGGGCTAAATAAAGGACGATGTCAAATACTTCATAAAAAGAAGGATGATCTGCTTACCCTCCATAGATGGCGCTCATGTCCATCACATTTCTTACTTTAGACCAGTCAAAGCCCATTCCTTTCAGATATGACTCGCTAACAACACGCTTCCAATGTTCATAATCTGCTGTGAAATCCTCCGGGGCTGGCTTCCCATAGACTCCAACTTGGGAGCTGGTTAACCAGTATGGTGGTTTCTTCAACCTTGCTGACCACTGCTCCGGCCACTGAGACCCTCGTTCTGATTTGCCTTCTGGTATTTTATGCATGCATGATTGCAGGGGGACATTCCTGCACAACCAATCAAATCAAGCAATTACTGACAGATCAATAAGAACTTAAGAAGGTAAGTATGCATTCACTGAAGTTGATATGCTTCTCAAACTAAACAGACATCATGTTCGTGAAATCAACTTGCAATGAGATTTCTTTGTTAGACCCCAAGTTTGCAAGGCGTTGACTGCCTGCACTACTCCCAAAAAAGTAGGGGATAGTTTTCACTCGATTACAACAGAAAGCTCAGAAATTCCTGCTCCATCCCCCATAATTGAGACAAAAGAACTTTATGGAAGTGAGATGAAATTTTTTAGTCTGACTACCACTCATACTTCCCCATCATCCCTATAAAAAACTTTTAAAAGCATATTGATGTGTAAGAAGTACCAAGCCGCATTAGGATCATCAGATTTCTGACACAATGGGGGCTCATCCTGCGATATTTGCTCATAGCACTCATTGGAAGAAGGCTTCTGATATATTGCCACACCAACTCCGTTCACCGTATCCTTATCCTTCTTGACAAGTTTCCAGCACATTTGTTTCGTCAATTTAGACATGGCTTTAACAACAAATAAAGAATTTCCATGTTAAAATCCATGAAAAAAGGCACTGGAAACTAGAAATTGACCGAAGTGAACTCACCATTCCAAATTCGAACATCTTCATCTAGCTTCTGATAGACTGGAGTTGCAGACCAAACAAAGAATCCTCCAGGGCGCAGTACACGGTTCAGTTCCAAAAGAAGCTTTCCTCCTGCAGTACATTTCCACAACTCAGTACCGAATGGCATTACTTGAGAGCCAGAAGGCACAACAGAACTACAACTGGAAAGAATTTGGCAAGCAGACAGAAAGGAGTACCTTCTATATGCCAAGGAACCCTACACCTAGCACAATGGACAATGTCAAAAACAATTCCAGGGAATGGAAGTCTTTGTGTCCCCATCACAGCAGATATGGCTGGAATTCCTCGTTCAAGAGCAAATTGCACTTGAGCTTCATGTTCATCTTTTGGAGCAAATGACATGGTGAGCACATCTTTCTCAAATAGAAACCCTCCAAAGCTGGCAACTCCACATCCAACATCAAGTACAACACGAGAGCGTTTTCCCCATGCAATATCAGGCAACATCTGAGAAGGATTACAGAGAGACCACAATAAGCAATGCAGCAAGCACAATGATCAGAAAAGTAGTAGTCATAGTTAAAGCCTACACCGCCAGTTTCCCTCTAATTTGAGGCATCCTTAAATAACCAGGCAATGGTTCGCTAGCTAAGAGGCACTTGCCTTAGTGGCACAAGCATCCTTCCTCCAAGGGGCAGGGCCAACAGGGCAGGGACTGAATCCCTTGGCTCACATATACTCCTAGTTATGGCAGTCCATGTGGTAGTGCAACCACAAACTTAGATGGGCTGTGGCCCACTCCCCCCCCCCCCAAGCCCAATAGCTCAAAAGGAAACAAACCTTTACCGACCCACCCACCACCCCCCCCCCAAACAAAAAAAAAGGGCGTTCAAATTCTACAGGGAACTTAAGTCTCAGGAACTGATGCAAAAATCTGGAAGCCGTAGTATTGCAATCAACATTACATAGCATCCCACCAAAATTGCAAAATCCTTTCTAAAATAGGTTTCAAATTCTGCCACAATGAGATTCAGAATTTCAATCGTTCTAGGGCGGACAGAAAGAGGTCCTAAATTGAAAATAATTTCGACGCTCACATTTTCTATGGATTCAATGTAGTGGAGAGCTCCATGCTTGAATTGAGTTCCACCACCAGGGAATGTGAGATACTCGCCGCTAACTTTTACCCAATTCTGGTGTCCCTTAAGTTGTGCCAATTTGGTGTGAGGAATGTTGTAGTACCATATCTGCAGAAACTCATCAAAGCCCCATGTGAACAAACAAGAAATCAGACAGCCTAATTTACGATTAAAATGGCGAAGTATACCTTTTCCCTGCTTTTGGGCCATCCGACTGGGCGCCTATAACCTTCAGGGAGAGGAACAAGACAGGTGGGGGGCACAGCAGGACAATGCCTCTCTCTATGTTCATAGTGCTTAGTACTCTTTAGGTGATGGATTGCATTCCAGTTATCAAGGCATGGAATATAATCGGGCCCAGCAGTCGTATTGCACAGTTTCCACGCAAACACTTCCTGCTGCTTTGGCTTTGAAGACTGTTGTGCTTCTTTTTCGTTCTTTGACTCAGCAGCCTGAGTTGAGAAAGCCCCATTCTGTGTGGTAGTCTCTTTAAGGAGCTCGGACTGAGCCCCAGAAGGATACACCTCTTTAGAACCCTCTTCCTTGGCTTGACCATCACTACTTTCATCAGATTCTTTGTCCTGATTTCCCCCCACATTCTCCTCTATCCCACTTTCATCTTTCTTTTCATCATTTGTTTTGCTAGCATTCTCCTCTGACTTATTCTCCTCCTCAGATTCGGATTTGCTGTCAACAGAACCTTTTTCTGACTCTTCCTTTTCACTAGAACCATCTCCATCTCCTTCATCTTCTTTCTTGGAGTCATTAGAATTGCTCTCCTCGCCCAACCCTTCATTGGTCTTCCCTTCTTCCTTGTCCTGCGACTGTGAATCATTCGCATTTTCATTATCGTTCCTCTCATCTTCAGACATATTCGCACTACTGTCCCCTTTAGTTGCACCCTCTGATAGATCACCAGCATTATCCTCAAACTGCTTAGTGGTGCTCTCTCTGTTTTCTTTCACTACATCCTGTTTCACCTCAGTGTTCTGTTTTGCTAAGGGCACACCTATGTTTTCTGAAGGGGACAGAAATGACGATGTCATCATCCATACCCCAACTAAGCAAAGAGCCACAAAGACCACCAGAGCCACCGTCGAACAGTAATTGGAGGATGATTTCCTCACATCAAGTCTAGTATACCGTCCCAACGCCATCCCTTTATTCAAACAATTCCTGCTTCCTAATCCTGGATCAAGATGAAATATCATTCAAATTTACACAACCCCAATCCACGATATCCCACTCACTGTAGGCTCATCATTTTCAAAGCATCATACAAACAAAAGAGACAAATATGGCTAAACCTATGAACTGCCATCTCAAACACCTTGTCTAGTGCATCAAATGATCCAATCTAAACCTTAAACTTTCTCAATCATACAAACATAGACTCACAAACTACAAGTTGAAATGTCATTGCCCCAAAACTCACCCACACAAATCTTACCGCTAATCAACGTGCACAGAATAATCAAGATTACAACAACTGGATTAACAGCAAGCAAAAAACCCCAAAACAAAACGAAATACGAAAAACCCTAATCAGATCTCGACGAATACAACACTCACATGATGAACCCAGAAAAGATTTGAAGAAAGTGGACGAACCTTGACCGGATCTGCAGCTAATGATTCATACTCTTTGCTCTGCCACTTCGATATGAGAGAGAAGGAGTGAGAACTGAAGACTCAGGAGAGAGAAAGAGAGAGTGAGTGTGGAAAGTGCAGAGCAGAGGATATCGAGGTATACAGGCCAATGGTTTCTGGGGGTACTCCCTACTGACTGTATTATAAGTCTATAACGGTATTAAATTTGAATTGATTTGGTTTTGATTTAATCCATTTTTAACGAAATCTTCTGAATCAGTTGAAGTGAATATTGAATTGAGTTGACGGAAGCTGAATTGAAGTTGAAATTTCTGCTTCACAGAGTTCCGAAGAGAGAGAGAGAGAGATTTGATAGGGATGTGAGCGACAAAGGCGGGGGAACAGGTGCCGTAGATCTGGGATGGGGAGAAAGGAAAAGTATAGCTGGAAAATTAATCACTTTTTAGATTTTTCACAGTGGAAGTAGGCGCTATTCGTGGACATGGAGCTGCTAAAGGTCTTAATTGATGGGACATTAGGACTCATAGTCTTCCCCCTTTTTTTCTGTTTGGGAGAGTCTGTTTTTTTTGGTAATAAATAGAGGTTAATAAATTTGTGAAGTTAGTAAAATTAATAAAAATGTGTCAAAATTAGGTAAAATGGGTATAAATTTGTAAAAGTTGATTTGATAAAAAATATAAATAAGTGAGGATTTTATTTGTAAGAAGTTTTGAAAGATATTGGTAAGAGTTTATAGAACTTGATAGAAATTGATAAATGTTTATTAAAGTTGGTTAAAATTGAAAACGATTAAAAAAAATTTTGTTAGAATTGGTAGAAATTTATAATAATTAGTTGAAGTTGATAAAAAGAGATTTACCAATGAACATAACACATTGATTTTTTAAAAAATTGTAATAGTAGTAAAATGAGACAATTAATCGATAAAAAATTAAAAAAATATATACAAAAGACCCTATCTCTCTTTTCCACTGGAAGGATGTTCCCTTAATTGGCCACTACGTTCAAATAACAAGCCTCCTTAAGTAAAAGAATAACTTTATTAACCCACTCAAGTATCTTGAATATAAGGAGTGTTAGAGCAAAGTACAATCGAACTAACAAAGAATACAACGATAGGGGTGAGTAAGGTTTTCATATACCTTGGAATCTGTTCGGAACTGGTCATAATTTTCTGCTACTAATTGAAGAATGAATAATTATTTTGTTCAAGTAACTAAGACAAACAAAATATAAACTCAATAAATTAGCATTCCTTTTGGTATAAAGATAGAAGACGAATGTAGAAAAAGCTCAAACACCCCTCTTCCACTCCAAATAAATAAATAAAAAATTATTAGATGCGTAAATTTCAACATTAGGCACAGCGGGTTCCCAAAAGTTTAGAACTAATTTGACTTGTGCCAATTTCAGTTCCTAATCTTCTTAGCGAGTACCCAGAACCGCCCACCTCTATACAACGACCTCTTTCGCTTGAAAAAGAACATTTGCATTGAAACTCTTAACTCGTAATTTGGTAATGGCTTCCTCTTCCTTTTTCGTTCAATTCCTCACTTCTATCATCCTACATTCTCATCATAATCAAGCCTAACAGTTTCCCTGCTTGTTTTTCTTATGGTCAATCCCTTCTTGTTCATATCCAATTACATTAATTGAGCCCTATTGCCTTACCCACCCTCCAAACTTTCATAGCAGGTTGAGAGTCAATAACTCCCACTTGGCAGTCCACCATTAATATTTTGATGCCCAATAACCTAAATGAGACTCAATAACTCCTACTTGGCACTCCACCATTAATATTTGCCATTTGTGTGTGTTGACATTCATTTTTCTTATTATTCAACAAATTGTTGTTGGGCAACTAAATTTTCATGAATCAAACAATGTGTTACTGGCTCCACATCATCCAACCAATCAGCCACATTACTACATTAGCATTGTTGAAGTCCAAAGATGTCAACTCATGAACTCCTCCCTCAAGCTCATAAATGGTTGGGACCCTGACTATACACAACATGAATTGAAGATCTATCTTCCAAAATGTTGACTCAACCATTGCTACAAAGGGATAGAATTGCTTTAAATGCTCATTTTCCAGCAATTTTCATGAAATTGTCTCTACTGAACGTATTATATATTTATGGAGGGATTCCCTAATAAACGAATTACTTTTTGAGATGTTTTTATAGTTGACAACTTTCGTGGATGTTAACTCTTAAGAAAAACATGCTACTAAGTGTACACCATCAAAAAAAAAAAGAAAAAAAAGAAGTAATTGAAGATAAGAAGTTCTCTCGTGCTCTTGTACAAAAGATTAAAAAAATCGATGCTTTCATCTATTTTTATAAAATATTGTCACAAATCATAATTATTGATGACTGGGTCCAATCTTTTTGTCATTGAATGCCTTCTTTAATTTATAAAACGATATCTAATAGTAAGCTTATATCTCGTATCAGTAAACTTCTCTCTAATCAGTTGTAGTTAAAGTTATTTCTTTTGATGCGATTTTTTCTTCTCATGCCTTTCTCCTTAGAGCAAGTTTTTGTAGATCTAGAAATACCAAGTTGTGAAAGATAGTTGGATTTTATTTGGGGAGACTCACTTGTTTTGATTGAGGTGAATCAGCAACGAAACTTCATATAGTTTTATCATGGTGATCTTCTTTTTCATGTTAAATAGAAATATGTTCAATGGAGTTATACTATAATTCACTATTGTTTATGAAAGATTCAATGACGTCAAAAAATATTGTTAGCAATAAGAAGAAAGCAAAAATAAATTTTATACATCTTATTTTATGATTGAGAAAATTTGTAAAATAACATAGTCAATTTTTTTTTGTTTCGATTTGTGATGCAACAACAAAGGCCAAATGTGCAGTACAAGTTTGAAAATAGAAAATTAATATCATACAATCATGCAAAAGAACATAAATTCAGGTAAAAAAATCGAGCGGTAGATTGGTTGGACAAGCTTACAAATGTTAAGGACCACAACGACCGCAGCGACTTGAAGAACATCAAATTCAGTTCATGACGAGCCCACAGCCATAAAAGCCGTCACTAGGCACAATCCTGGGTAGTTGCAATAGGTTATCTGAAATTGATGCTAAGAAATTAAAGTTGAAAGTACAAGAAACTTTTCGAGTTCAAATGCAACACAAAAAGATAGAATATTATAGTTATAATGCAAAGGCGAAAAGGGAAATACGAAAAGGAAAATAAAACTCAACATCTAATGTATATATTGTAAGTGTTAGTTGTCAGAATTAATTGTCTTCGACTTGCTCTTTAGAAAATGAAACACATGAGAGTTTTATTTTATTATTGAAATTTAAATATTGAAAGCAACCAAAAAGGAGGAAAAACTAAAGTTTTATGTTGGCGTGATTAATATGATGCATTTAGGGGGATGTGTAATGTAGTTCGTAAAGTTTTTGAAAGTTCTTATTAAGATTTTAAATTTGATTCTCGATCGCCTACAATGATTTTTGCGTCTTATATGCACAAAAAAGGATGCATATGTTCATATTAAAAATACACTCTGATTATGATATCAAATAAAATTATATATGTGTGTGTGAGAGATAATTATATACTTTTTGATAAATCCATTTGAAACCTAAAATAAAACTAAATAAATCTTTTGTAATTTAAATAGATAAATATATATGATGACTAATAGATTTTATATTTTTCCCTCTATTATTATACTGTAATTGTTTGACCCATCCAAAGAAAAAATAGATCATACAATATTTATTTTCACGCCGCATTTAAATAATTTTTTTTGTGTAAATTTTGACCTGTGTCACTCAGTAATCTCCTTGTCTTCTCCATTCCCATTCCCCATCTTCCTCTATAGATGTTCTTCTCCCTCCTCACTTTCTTGGCCGTGCTAGCCGTCTTGCCATCTTCTTTGTCATTTTTTCTAATCATGTTTAGTACGTAGCATCTATCTTAGCAGTTATTGTCTCTCTAATTGTATGAGTTGATGCCTCTCAGAAAATGAGAGCCTTTATAGTTGATATTCACCGCGTTTGCGTGGTCTTTTTTCATTTGTTTTTCAATGGATGAAGTGCAGTGCAGACTATATGTCAGAACAATATTAATGCTTATAAGACTAAACTGAATGAGTAGTATATATGTGAATATCTTTTTCAGACTGTATCATGAAACAACGATTATCAGTAGACAAATAAGCAACGAGTTTCTTCTCTATTTTTATTAAAAAATAAAAAATACAAAGATACCATTTTTTTTTTTGAAAAATGTTTGTTAGGGAAAATAGACACCCAAAAAGCAAGTGCCTATAAAACTAAAACGCCATATTTGTAGGCCCTCATTCCCCTCACCATATTTGATGTTTCTCTCACCTGTGTTGGGGAATCCTAAACTGAAACCCAAACACGGAGTCCACGATTTTTCTGCTCAAACTCTGCCGCCAGAAAAAAGCAACGAAAACATTTTTTGCTGGTATTTTTACTCATTTGTTTTAAATTATTTATTTCCTTAATTCTATGTGGTTTCTGGAAATTTCGAGTTCCATGCATTTTGTTTTTTGATTTGTGTTCATTATTTCCCCCTTTTTTTGTTATTATTATTGCGTTTTCTGATGCTTAATTCATGAAATTGAAATGCCCTTGGAAGTTCTGAATAACTTTTCTCTCTCTCTCCTTTTTCTTTTTTTTTTGGGTGGAGGGGGGGAATTGAAATTGAATAGATTGCTTGGTGACCTATTTGTTGCATGAATTAGATCCTACTTATAGATTACATTTTTTTATGTAAGAATTTTTGTGAGTTCCCAAATCATATTAAGTAAGACCGTATTGTTCGATTGACATTTTTTCTAATGTATTTTTCTGCGTAAATTATTTTATATAAAATTATTGCGAGATAGACGATGCAATCATACATATGATATATTTTTGAGTTTTGGGGTTGCATCATAAATTGCTATTAAATTATGTTAAATTCGTTGGTTGTTCTTTTGTAGTTTTTTCCAGCTTTTATGGAGGGACATTCGTGAATTATTAGTGATTTAGTTATTATGAAGTCCTTGTATAATTGATATAATAGTTAAATATTTATTTATTTTTATTATTGTTTTAGAAAATAAATTAAATAATGTCATATTTTATAAAATTATAAATAAATATTTACATTATCTATGAGGCCTATTCTTTTCGCAGTTTAATGAACCTAACTCACTCATTCCCACACCCACCCACTTCTTCCCCCCTTCCCACTCTAATACCACTTCTTCCCCCCTCACTCACTCCTCCCCCCCTTTCCCACACCATTCATTCAACTTCCCAACATCATTCAACTCCTGTCTACTCTCACTCACTCCTTCCCCCCGTTTCCCACACTTAAAAAAAAAAAATACCACTCTTACCAACTCTCACCCACCCCTTCCCCCCTTTCTCCACACTCACCCATCCCGCAATCATCATTTCTCACTGAAAAGAGCAGGGTCGGTAGATTTAAAAATTTAAATTTAAAATAAGTCCATACATTGTACGATCCTAAAGCTAGTTATGGAATAAAAATTAAGCTAGAAAGCTATGCGCTGAGGTTGCATAACTTGCTATGATGTCTTAATACAAGCTTCCACATATTCTTATCCAAATTCAACTACCTTTGTAATCTATAAATGGGACATTAACTCCCACAAAACATTTTCCTTATAAAATCACAAACCTAAACTCATTATTGGGTAAGAATTTACCCATCATGTTTTGTTGGTCCATACATAGAATAATTGTACCATTATTTCTTAGCATCAACTTTTCTCATAGTTGTTATTTGCTAGATTGTATTTTTATAGTGTAATGGATTCAAGTGTAGCGAACTCTTGTATAGTACAATTCTTAAAAGTTAACTTGTCGATAATTGAAGAAAAAGACATTATAATAAATTTAAAAATATAAAATTTAGGGATTGAGTGGACTCAAAGATCGAAAAGATGAGTTTTGAAAATGAGGAGTATTTAATTTTTGACTTTTTTATAAGTCTGCACATGGTGCTATAATCTAAAACCCATCCCTATTTCTCAATTTTCTTTTTTTGATCTTATTTCTTCTCGGGTATGTACTTATGTTAAAGTAGGTGAATTTGGCAAAAACGGAAAAACATTAACATCCCAAATATTACTAGTAAATAAAAAAATATGTGACAGAACTAAAAATCAGCATTTATGATATATTTTTATCTGGGAATGGACATTTCTATTTACTAATACAAAACCTAAAACCATCGCAAAATACATACAAATGATACGGCAATTTTTTTTCCAATTATTTACTTGAGTATGACCCTTACAATAATAATAATAATAAAAATAATACAACTACTATACAATTTAAAAAACAACCAGTATATTTTAAAGACTGCAAATTACAAACAAAAGGCAACGTGAGCTCCATCATATGCTGACCAAATAGACTACAGCATGAGTCGCTCCATCCACTAATTTGAAAATCATAGTTTTTATTTCGAATCTCGAATCATTCCTTCCATTAGTATTTGTAGTAATTAAAAACTAATTTTCCGCCAAGACAGAATTTTTAATTCCAAAAGTGCATGCACGAAGAAATAATCTTTTTTTTTAATTTCTAATTAATTACTTGGTCGTATCTCAGTGGTATTTTGGACAAGGGCAATCTGACTTTCTTTTTTTTTTCTGGTATTTTATAATTTTATTATTTATATTAATCTATATTTATGGTTTTTTTTTTTTTTTGGCCTTTGTTGCGGAGAATAGACACCCATAAAGCAACGGCTCTTGCCTTTGCAGTTCCTACAAAATGCCATGTTTGTAGCCCTTTAAATTCCTCTTTTTTCCCAGATTTCTCTCTCCTGCTTGTCTGTCTAAAGGTTAAACCCAGAACGCAGCGCAAAAATTTTTGCTCAACTTCGCCCAGGGAAAATCAAGATAAATAATTTTGCAGGTATTTTGTTAGTCATGTCGTTACTTTTTGATTGTGATATCTAAGCGTTTCTGGTAGTGTCGAATTACCATTGTATTGTTCTGGTTTTTTTTTTTTTTTTTTGAGAACTGAAACTGCCCATTTCGAATTTTGAGATTTATCTGCCATGTTTGTTATAGCGTTTCTGATTATGATATTAAAATGGCCCTGGAACTTTTGGATTTTTCCCCCCTTTTTTGGGGGTTTTTTTTTGTTTTTGTGAGGAGGTGCTGGAATTGGGGCAGGAACTTGATCAGCCATTGTTTATATGGATTGGTTCCTAATGTAAACGTTGCAATTTCTGATTGTTTTTCTGGTTTTCTATAATTCATTTATTGTTTTTTTTTTTTAAAATTTATCTGGGAGGGGGTTCGTCTCCTTCGTCTTCTGTCTTGAAGGTTTTTATTCATATGTTTAGTTTTATTTTTTAAATGGGTCCCGGAAGAAAATTATTTTCGTTTACTATTTTTTTGTTGGGTGTGTTGATTATAAGTAGTTTTTGCGGTTGAATAAAGAGGTTCAGTATTTTGACTTCTGGCAATTCTTACTGTACTGGCAATTGTTGGGTCCTTTTCTTGGATTGGTCAGCCATTAAAATGGCATGAAGATTGCTGAAGCTATTTCGTAAAACAAAAAAAATATAGCATACTCACTGTACTGTGGAGTTCATGTATTTCTGTTATATGTGCCATTTGACCGCCTCCACTCAAATTGGAGTATTCTTGTTGCAGAAGTTTAGAGAAGAATGGAGGCTTTTTGAGACAATACAGTTGTAACAGAATTGCCTGTGTTGATGATGACTATGTTGGCCTTACTGTAGTGACAACAATATTATTTAATAATCATAATGGTATTTCACAAGTAATCCTACTGTAGCCTTGTGGGAATGACTGAGGTGTTGAAATTTTGCTTCTGGAGATATTTGTGTATGAGGAGACTGTCAATTGTTTCTCTTTTAATGATAGCTCATACAAAACGATGTCAATGTGAAAGTTTATGTAACGATGGAAGTTTTTTCTCTTTCATCCTATGTTTTTCTTTTTTCGTGTGTGTGTGTGTGTGTGTTTTGGAGGGGAGGGGAGGAGGGTGCACGATTATGCATATGTAGGTTTATTCTTGCATTTTTCAATTGTTAATTGACTTATTGTGGTATCAGTTTGCCAGAAATGAATCATGAGTTGCTCTGCTGTGTGAGTTGTGTTTGGGTAGTTGTCTTGGGAATGGTATGTATTTAGAGCGTAGAGCTAGTGATCTTCTGTTCGCTTGAGAAAGAGTCTTTCTAGTCATCTTCTTTGGTTACGGTTGTATCGATACATCTCAAATTCCGTCTCGTGTAGTCACCACACTAGGTGCCATTGTTTTATCAAATTTTCAGATAATATGAAATGTCCAAAATGTCCTATTCGAGCCGGGTACTAGTCCATCTCAAGGATAAGTAATGTGAAGTTAAGTTTCCAAGGCAATATGAATGATATTAGAATGCTTGATAATGTGATCAGGTTGCTTTTAGTAATCCAGGAACTGTTTAGTTCTCATATTTTGACTGTATAGACATTCTGTTTAATATACTCAATCTGCGTCTGTATTCTTGGGGTTTCCTTCATTCTTCAACTTTCTGTTGTTTCAGCTCAATATTTTTGAACAGGTGGCGTGCAGAACAAATGATTGGATGCTCTGCAGAAAGATGATAAGCTGTCTGTAATTGGCATACTTACAGAAATGAAGGGAGGAAACTTCAATAGAGCCAGAGGAAAGCATTTGCCGTTTACTTTGTTGATTATCATATGTATGACCATACTGTTGTGGTCTTATGAAAGGAAACCCACCGATACAAGTATATTATCAACCCAGGATCAGTTTGTGCTACCTACTTCAGGTTGGTGCCTTAATGCATCATCGTCATTTTTGTTTTTGAATATCTTTTTTTGTTTTTTGTTTTTTTGCTCATAACTATTATAACCCAGTTTCAAGGTTCTTTTGACTTTTTTGGACCATTCTCCTCACCCCTAACTTGGAGAAAGTTAAGTCACAAAGTTCCCCCTCCCCTCACTATACATGGGAGTTTAACATGATGTACATAAGAAATGATCTTACTAATTAGTGATGCATTTTCTATAGACACGCCTTAGATGGACAGTGCTTTGAAAGTGATTTACTGAACTTTTTTGTACTGCTCTTCTGGTGCTTTTGATGTGCTGTTAGTTCAAAACTTCAAATCATGATGTTCTAATTCCTTTTCCTCATGTCTATTGATGCACACATTTTGCTTTGACTCAGAGGTTTTTAAAGTAGCCTCCCAAGTCTCAGGGGATCTTGTCAAACCACAAGATCGTCCTGCCAAAGAATCATTAGCTGTACATGAAGATACAGGAGATAAACCAAAGCTGCATATCACTGAGGAAAGTGGCAAGTATTCAGCATTCTCTTCTGAGAAAAAAGGTATTATGCTATGTATCGAAGGGAGTTTGCTTTGCCTGTGTAAATATAGCATGAGTGGTTTCGTTGTCCTATGTTTTAAGTCTTTGATTTTCTCTTAACTTCGCCAATTGACTGGCTTTACAACAATTACAGCCATGTATGAATGCTATGGGGACAGGATTTGGGAGTTCTAGATATGGCAAACCTCATCCCTGAAAGCAGAGAAACTCTTGCTTGGAGACCTGCAATAGCCATTCGAATTGTCAACTGCACTTAGAGATTGATTTTTTTTATTATTATAGCTGTCTTTCATCAATTTGGATATTTAATAATCTTACTCATTTCTTGGAAGGAATTTTTACTGATCTTCCATTCTTCATGTTGTTGAGTTGTGGTTGACTCTTGCTTCACATTTGTTCTTAGTTTGACAGAATTGTCCGTGTATTCGCTAACAGCAAAGTTCTTACATCCAGATCTTTCTAAACCCCACATCCACAGGATGAACACTGTGCTTCTTATTTTTTATCGCACCATGTTTCTCTATCTTACAGTATAGACCATTAGGTTGCATTATTCTTGACTTCTTGATCTGAGTTTTGTCTGGCTACCCTTTTGCTCTTCATAGAGATCTGATTAATATTGTATTTCACTCTTCAGTAAAGCCACCCCTTCTTTTTCCATTAATTTGGACTTTTCACATTTCCAATGACTAGGCATAACTAACTGATGTATTTGTGGCAATTTCATTCCTTCTTTCCATAAATTCACCAAAATGTTTATCAATTGCTTACTGAGGAGGTACGAGGGACAACTGAGTTTTATTTACAGTACAATCTATGTATTTTGACAAGCCTGAGCGTTTGCACCTGATTTGGCCTGCATTAGAGCATGTTCCTAATACGATGCTGAAGATTTTGTTTATTCCTCTTTAGCAGTCTGTGACTATGCGAAAGGTAGATGGGTTTTAGACAGCAGGCGTCCGTTGTATTCTGGTTTTAAATGTAAGCGGTGGCTGTCTGAGATGTGGGCTTGTAGACTTACTCAACGTCCAGATTTTGGTTATGAAGCATATAGGTGGCAGCCAGAAAATTGCTACATGCCAGATTTTGAAAGGTCCGCATTTCTGAAAAGGTGAGGAATGTATCTGCTATTTTCGTGTCCTCAGTCTCAACATGGTATAGTGGAAACAACCTCTTTGTAGTTCAATTTTACCGGTGAGGCTATGCACACCTTCACCCCGTCACCCAACTGAAGATGGGCTTTACTCTTTAGGGTGTTTTGGTTTGATTTAGAATTTCCTATCTCTTAAATGCTTTGTTGTGTTCCAAGTGGAAATCAACTGTGTGGGTGTGTTTTTAAAAAAAAATAATCCTTTGGGTGGCTTTGGGGAGCCCCGGGCATCTTGGGGGGGGGGGGGGGGCTTGGCGTACGAATCAGTTTACTCCTTGAAACTTTCGGTTTTTGTTGAAATGCTGGATTTGCTTTCTGTAGTCCTATCACCGTATTTAATGCTATTTGCTCAAGTCTGCCGTTTGAACCAAGCACTGGCTATTAATTCATAGATTTTGAGGAGTTTATGTCAAAATTGGTATTACCTTTTGCTTTGCTCTGGTTCAATGAGGAGCAAAAATAATGCCACATGTTCATGTTTGCAGAATGCAGGACAAAACCATTGCTTTTGTTGGAGACTCCTTAGGCAGGCAGCAATTTCAGTCTCTTATGTGCATGGTTACTGGTGGCGAAGAGAGCCCAGAAGTTGAAGATGTAGGAAGTGAATATGGTTTAATTGCTCCCGAGGGTGCTTTTCGCCCCGATGGCTGGGCATTTCGGTTCCCAGAAACCAACACCACCATCCTCTACTACTGGTCCTCATGCCTATGTGACCTCGAGCCTCTCAATGCTACTGATCCTGCTACTGAAGTTGCCATGCATTTAGACCGGCCCCCGTCTTTCCTAGAACGGTTTCTTGACCGGTTCGATGTATTGATTCTGAACACAGGTCATCACTGGAACCGAGGAAAGCTTAGGGCTAACCGCTGGGTAATGTATGTCAATGGGAAGCCCAACCAGGATAAAAGGCTTGCCCCCATGGGAAGTGCTAAGAACTTCACCATTTTCAACATTGCAAGATGGGTTGATTCTCAGCTTCCTTCTCATCCCCGGCTCAAGGCCTTTTTCAGGACGATCTCTCCGCGTCATTTCTTCAATGGGGAGTGGAACACGGGCGGGAGCTGTGAGAACACAACTCCTTTAGCTCGAGGTAGTGAAGTGAAGCAAGATGAGTCAAGTGACCCGGTAATATCAAGTGCTGTTAGGGGTACAAAGTTGAAGTTGTTGGATATAACAGCTCTTTCCCATTTGAGGGATGAGGGGCATCTATCACGGTATAGTGTCAAGGCCACTGTAGGGATACAGGATTGTCTTCATTGGTGCCTCCCGGGAATCCCCGACACATGGAACGAAGTTCTTGCGGCCCAGATATAGGTCATCCAGGAAAGCCTTTCAGACCCCCTCACGATGAAACGTGGATAATTGAGGATTGGTCAAACTTAGCCTAGTTAGCCTTCAGATTGCTCGGTTTTGGACCGCAAATGGCTGGGGATAGTGTTCCCCAAAATCATAGGGTGTCAGTAGCCCTAGTTGGCATACATGGTAAGAAGTTGCATTGATGGCAAATGCCATTGTTGTGGTGCCTAATTGATCTTGATGGCAAACTAGGGAGAAATCTGTTGTTTGTATTCCTTAATCGCTAAGGTCAAAAAAAGGTTAAGGGAAAAAATGTTGCTGCTCTGTGCTGTCACACATTCAGATTCATGGCGTATCCACTTTGTATCCTGGAATTTGAGGTTATGAATCTGATCATTTTCATGGAGTTAATGAAATTCCAGATTTGATGCAAAATATTGGTCTTCTGCTGTATGAGATGCTCAGTTTGAGGCACATGAACTGTTTGCCTATTGGTTAACCAATGAACAGTTTCTTCTCTTTCGGCTTGACTGACTCATCCAAAATCTAAAATTTTCAAATTAAGTTTCTCTTAAATTCTAAATATAGATTGATTATATGCCACAAACATCACTATTTTCTAAATTGGTTCAGGTTCTATCTTTTATAATTAATTTTACAGTATTCATTTTAGAAAAATATATAAGATTAAGGCCCTGTTCTTTTGAGAAGTCAATTCTAAAATATCAATCTCAATCCGCTTCAACCTACTTCAATCCACTATTATTATTTTAACCAAGTTTAATTTATCAAATAAAAAAATTTAATCCACTTCAACTTACTTCAATCTTTTATCCTCTAATTACCATGAAGGGAGCAAGCCATAAATGCAATTAATTAAGTGGTCACAACATTAGTCAAATCGGAAACTGATTCCCCAAATTGGTTAGGTCCATAGTTTGACCTTTCAATTGTTTTGTTTGATTCTCCCATTTACTTTTCTTATATTGTTTTGTATTTAGTCTTTGACTTTCAATGACCTTACCGTTAACCATCACCCCATTAATATTTTAAGGGTCACACGCGCATTGACCTTTTCTTTACATGTAGGCCAGAGTTTATTTTTTCATTGTTAAATATGAATTGCTAAGTGAATAAAGTTGTTAAAAATTAGTTGAAGTTGGTAAGAGTTATTAATAGTTAGTTTTTTTTGTTTGAAATGATTGATAGGAGTTGGTTAAGGTTGAAAAATATTGGAAGAAGTTGTATAGATTGGTAAAAATCGGTAGGGCTTGGAAGATATAGGTATGAAATGCAAATGGCTTGGGGAATTTTTGAAGAGATGGGTAAAAGTTGATAGAAGTTGGTTAGAATTGAGAAAAATTGGCTGGAGTTGGAAATTATTTAATGTTTTTGGTAATATTTGGTAGAAATTAGCAGAAGCTGGTAAATGTTGATGAAAGGGTAAAAATGAATTTACCAACAAAAAGAACAAACTAGTGGTACCCTTTTTGGATCTGATATCGAGTTAACCATGACAGCAGTTAGCTTAGGTGGGGGAAATGCACAATCTACAACCCCCAGGTGATAGTTCATCAACATGCATAGCGTATCCTTTTTTGGGGGCGGGGGTAGGGTTCAGTTTAATTTAGGTCATTTTAAGTTTAAAGTATGATTCGGAATAACAATTTCAAATATCGAGTTGAGTATAAATTTTAATCTTGAATCATAAATCATTTAATTAGTTCGATCAATGGAATCTTTTAATTCGATCTATCAATGTAATATACTACGGTCCAAGCAAGTTGTAACATTACAGTTTCCTTAAAAAATATAAAATATATATGATGAGTATTAGTGGGGTTCATACTAAATATTAATAGTGTAATTAGTGAACAATAGCACATTCGATAAGCAATCTGATACACGTTATGAGGCATGCGAATTGTTGACATCAACACACGCGAGACTCATTCGGCTTCCACAGTGATTGGGTGTACAACAATACCATACATCTAGATATATAACACAATAATCGGATATGTGTCGCTTACAAATCACAATTTAAAAAAAAAAAAAAGGAGATGGGTCATTGGCGCATAAAGATGGCAGTGGGTCTTTGACATGATCCAAACCCATTAGACCTGAACATAATTAAAGGATTTATGTATTACTAAATGAGACCTGACAGGTCTTAAGTATATATGGGTCCAAAAGAAGTGGGTCGAGTTTGGGTTTGGATCTAAAAAATTTAGACCCAAACCCAGCCCAAGACTTGTTTATGACTTATTAATTTTTTTTAATTCAAAATTTGATAAATACAATTAGTTAAAGCAACTCTAAACCAGTTAACCAATACATCCTAGAGTTAGTTTGCTCACTATCGGTCGTAGATTATGTTTGTGGATTTTGTTTTTATATTTTATATTAAAATATTATTTTTGGTGTATATTATGCAAGTAAGAACACTTAGTTATGACATATGTCGTTATAATTTTTTTATTAAATATTATTTCTTCTAAATTCAATAATTTGTTTTCGGAATGTGGTAATTTATATTGGGATGTGAAAAGAGTAATATTTAATATGAGCAATAGTTAGAACCTATTTAGGATCCGTAGATTGCCAGATTTGTGAGCATTTAAATTTGAGCAATAGCTAGATCTTATAAATTTGAGCAATATGAGCAACAACCAGATCTTTAATATGAGCAATATTGAAAAAAGTGATATCTAGGGTCTGTTCTTTTCGTAGGTAAATTTTAAAATACCAACCTTAACCTATTTCAACCTACTGCAACCTACTTGAACCCACTTTAACCTACTTTCATTATTTTAACCAAATTTAATTTATCATATAAAAAAATTCAATCCATTTCAACCTACTTTAAATTTTTTTACTAACTCTAATTTTACCTATAAAAAAAACAAACCTTAGGCCCTGTTCTTTTGGGTGGGAAATGCACCCAACCCACACCCACCCACTTTTTCATCCCTTTTCCCACTCTTTCCCACACTTAAAAAAAAATATCACTCTTTTCCACATTCACCCACTCTTTCCCACATTCACCCACTCCTTCCCACACCTACATAAAACAACAATTTCCCATATTTGAAAATTTTTTATACTTTACGTAATTGTGTGTGCGAATAATCTGATAGCAATTATGAGCAGTTTTAATTTTTCGGATGTTATGGAACAATTTATTTTTTTTCTTTTTCCTTATTTTTTTAATTTTTTATTTCAATTTTTTAATAATTAATTTTTTAATTTTTAATTTTTTTGTATTTATTTTTAATTTTTAATTTTTTAATTTTTAGTTTTTTATTTATTTAATTTTTAAATTTTTAATTTTTCGGATGTTATG
>JACYFF010031959.1:11078022-11097711 GCA_017589665.1 Selenicereus undatus
TTTAATTTTTTTGTATTTATTTTTAATTTTTAATTTTTTAATTTTTAGTTTTTTATTTATTTAATTTTTAAATTTTTAATTTTTCGGATGTTATGGAAAAGTTTTATTTTTTTTCTTTTTATTAATTTTTTAATTTTTTAATTTTTTAATTTTTTTAATTTTTTTTAATTTTTTAATTCTATTTTTTAATTTTTAATTTTTAAATTTTCAAATTTTTAAATTTTTAAATTTTAATTTTTTTTGTATTTACTTTTAATTTTTAATTTTTTAATTTTTAATTTTTTAATTTTTTAATTTTTTAATTTTTAATTTTTCGGATATTGTGGAACAGTTTTAGTTTTTTTATTTTTCATTAATTTTTTAATTGTTAACTTTGTTTTAATTTTGTAATTATATATTTTAATTTTTAATTTTTTAATTTTTTAATTTTTTAATTTTTTATTTTTAGTTTTTAATGTTTTAATTTTTTAATTTCTAGTTTTGCGGATGTCATGGAACAGTGTTATTTTTTTCTTTTTCATTAATTTTTTATTTTTTAATTGTTTTTAATTTTTTGATTCTATTTTTAATTTTATAATTTTTTAATTTTATAATTTTTAATTTTTTTGTATTTATTTTTAATTTTTAATTTTTTAATTTTTACTTTTTTAGTTTTTTCATTTTTTAATTTGCAAAAACATATTATTACAAATTAAAAAATTAAAAAATTTAAAATTACAAATTCAAAATTAAAAATTAAAAATAAAAATACAAATGAAAAAACACAAATTAAAAAGAAAATAAAATAAAAAAAATTTTAAAAATTTAAAAATTAGAATTAAAAAATTAAAATTTAAAAATTTTAAAAATAAAAAAATAAAAAATAAAAAATTAAAAATTAAAAAAATACAAAAAAAATAAACAATAAAAAAAATAAAAAATAAAAAATAAAAAATAAAAAAATAAAAAATAAAAAATAAAAAATAAATAAAAAAAAATAAAAAACAAAATAAAAAACAAAAAAATAAAAAATAAAAAACAAAAAAATAAAAAAATAAATAAAAATAAAAAATAAAAAATAAAAAATAAAAAATAAAAAAATATAAATATAAATAATAAGAAATACTAATACAAAAACACAAAAATAAAAAATAAACAAAATAAAATAGAACAGAATATAATAAACGAAACCAAAAAAACTTCATCATCATTAATTACTATCACAATAAAATTATTACATTATAAAAAAAAATATTGATAACTAATACTTCAATTTCATTCAACTACTTTCAACTTTCACCCACACTCACCAACTTTCACGCACACTCACCCACTTTTTCCCACACTTAAAAAAAAAACACACTCACCCACTCTTTCCCCCCTTTTCCACAATCACCTATTTAACACTCCTCATTTCTCACTGAAAAGAACAGGGCCTTAATATGAGTAATTCAAATTAACCATTAAATTTTGAGATAGTGTAAGGAGGGCAACATGACACTTTGGGTTCACGTAACGTTAAAATAGACCCGACGGAAGTTCATGGTATTAGGACCCACGAGCTCGGCGACTCCAGCTGCACAAGAGACGGCCTCAAATTCAAATTGCATCGTTGGAATAGTGCACCACATTATTTGAATTTCTCTGCTTTGCCGGACGTTGAATATTATTTTCATTTTTAAAATAAATAAATAAATATATAAACAAAAAGAGAATATCATCATTTCCTTCCTTCTTCCGCTTTTGCTAGGGAAGAAAAGGGAAATTCTCTCTCCTGAATTCTCTCTCCGACGACGGCACAGCCACCAGCAGCTGACGCCGGCGGCGGCTAGGGTCTCTACTGTAAGCTTTCGTCGTTGAGAGCTCCGATCGTCTCTTTCTCATTGTAAGCGTCGATCCTAATCAACATCCCTCTTCATCGGAATCTGAATTAGTTTCAAATTCTCCAGCACTTCTTAACTTGCTCGAATTCGGATCTCACTGCTCTTAATTATAGGGTTAGTGGCACCGGTTTTGGGGCTTGATCGAGCTCGTCAATGCCGGCAAGGGTTTTCATTTAAGGATAGGAAATAGGGGGGGTTTTTGCTGATTTGGGGTAGAAATGATCGATCTTAGGGTTAGGTTTAGGGTTTTGTAATTGTGATGGTAAGTTTAATTTGTGGATATGGTTCGGTTGTTGGGTATAACAATTGGAGAGCCGGATGCATCCCCTAGGGAGATAACTAGGACTAACTCGATTAGTAGAAGTGAAAGTATAGGAGAAAATGGGTGGCTTATCCGGTTCTTTGATTCTCCCTTCTTCTGTGAGTGGATTGCTGTTAGTTACTTGTACAAGCATGATCACTCGGGTGTCAGGGATTACTTGTGTAATCGAATGTATACGCTTCCATTGTCAGGGATCGAGAACTACTTGTTCCAGATTTGCTACATGATGGTGCATAAACCGAGCCCAGCACTGGATAAGTTCGTTATTGACGTGTGCTCAAAGTCGCTCAAAATCGCGCTCAAGGTGCATTGGTTCTTGTTGGCTGAGATTGAGGATTCAGATGATAATGAAGGGATCAGTAGGATCCAAGAGAAATGCCAAATTGCAGCAACATTGATGGGGCAATGGCCTCATCTGATTAAACCTCAGAATGAGGAGGCTGGATCAGGGGGTAAGAATCAAGTTCTTACCAGGCTGCTTTCTTCCAAGCAACGATTACTGTCCTTGACATCCTCCCCACCTATACAGAGGTCGTTCTCATTCTCACCTACATCGGGGTCAAATGTTGTGGGTGAGGGTGGGAATATAACTCCAGAGGAGAACAAGCTTTTTAAAAAGTTTATGCCTAGTCCAAAAGTGAGGGATGCTCTGCTTTTTAGGAAGTCAGCGGAGAAGGATGATGATGACTTGGAAAAGGATGGATTTTTCCGGAGGCTGCTGCGAGATAGTAAAGATGATGATGAGGAGTTGACGTCCAGTTCAGATGGCTTCTTTAAGCGCCTTTTTCGTGACAGTAAAGCCGATTCTGAGGAGAAGTCAATTTCTAGATCAATCGAAGATGTTGAAAAAGAGAATTTCTTCAGGAAAATTATCAAGGATGTCTTTGATGATAAGAAGGATGGGAGTGAGAGAAATGGTGAGGATGAAAAGGATGGATCTAGGAGATCAATTGACGAGGAAGACAAGGAAGGGTTCTTTCGGAAGCTTTTTAAGGACAAGTTTGAGAACAAGAAGGATAATGAGAGACAAGAGGTGGAAGTGAAAAATGATTCCAAGGCTAGTAAGGATGATGAGAAAGACGGTTTTTTCCAAAAGTTTTTCAAGGAAAAGCTGGAGGATAAGAAGGATGGAGCCGAGAAGAATGATGATGATGATGATAAAGAAGGGTTTTTTCGTAAGTTTTTCAAGGAGAAGTTTGAGGAAAAGAAAAATCTCAATACCAACCTGAATGATGAAGACAAGGTTTGTGCCAATGGTGATGAAGAAGAACCTTCAGATTTTCCTTTATTCCGCAGGCTGTTCCGTGTGCATCCTGAAGAGGCCAAAACTACAGCTTCGGAGATGAATGGGTTTGATAGCAGTCCAGGAACGGAGAATTTTTTTCGTAAGTTATTTCGAGATCGTGATAGATCTGTGGAAGATTCTGAGCTTTTTGGCTTAAAGAAGCAAACAGAGGTTAGTCATTTTCCTTTTGTTTCTTCAATCAAATCTCCTTAGATAATGGCAAAGAGAAGAGTAATTATTACTACAAATTAATCTACTACGCTTACCCCTGTTTTGACGATTAACTGTTGAACTTACGGCTTCATGTTAGAATGATATTTTGAATAGTTTTGGGGAGTGAAGTGCATTTTGATGTCCTTATGCAGTTATGCTATGTGTAAATACTAGAGTAGTGAAGCATTTGTGGAAGCGATGTAAAAAAGTAGACTGTCAAACAGTGGTGTGTCAAACTTATGCTCTATGTGAATAGCTTATTTCTGGTTGTTTTTCTATAATCCATATTGTTGCTCGCTTTTTCCTTTTTTGTTGGAGGGTGTGGGGGATTTGAAATCGGGTATAAGGTGGATGACATTGTAATGCTGTCGATACTGGCAATGATTTAAACCAATTCTAGGGATTACCAATGCCTACAACTTAAGTGGGCTTCTTGAATACGTTGTGGATTTTATTTATACTGTAAAATTGCTGAATATGGGGTGGTTCGGGGATTTGTGGTCAATGACAATGAGTAGGGATGGCTACACCTCGAACTCTGGAAGCTATTTATTTTTTACTGAAGCATGGACAGATTTAACCTTTTGTATTCTTTGGAATTTTTGGCACTGCTGTGAAGCAAGAGATGACATTAGAAGTTCTATCTTTGGATGATTCATAATTCTGTCCTTACTCATTATCACCATTTCGCATGGCAGAAAAATCCTGGTTCAATGCGACAAACAACAAAAGAGAATGAGAAAACAAATTCCAAGCCTCCTCTTCCAAATAATGTTGCTTCTCAGTTTCGTAAAGGAGCATATCATGAGTCACTAGACTTTGTGCGGGCACTATGTGAAACGTCCTATGGATTAGTGGATGTATTTCCAATGGAAGACCGCAAAAGTGCACTTCGTGAGGTGTCTATTTAGTTTTGTTCTTGTAAGATATAATTTTAATGCCCGTCTGCTCTTTGGTATTTGCCGTTGTTGATACGTGGCTCTATTTGTTTCCAGTCCCTTGTAGAGATCAATTCTCATTTGGCTGAAGCTCAGACTAATGGAGGTATGGCTATGGTTTTGCTTAATTTTATTGCAAATGGATATAAACAAGACATGGTGCTTTTAAAATTCTCAGTTTGCGAGTTCCAACTGATACGCTCTCTCTGTACCCCATCAATTCCTTTCTCCCTCCATTTTCTGTTTCTTTTCTTTTGCATGTGTTGTGATGTTTTGTAACGTAGAGGCATTTTGTGGTGAATAGTAGTTAAGGCTTCTATTTCAATGTAGTCTTAGAGAGCTTTTTGGGTTATTTGATCACTTTTTACTTTGCTGACATGCGCACTTCAAACAAGAAAAAAGGTGTATTCCTGCTAACATTCTGAAATAATGCTTATTATTTTACATTGCAATGGAAATTTCTAAAGAAGGAATAAGTAAGAAATAAGGAGCAAGAAAGACGTTTCAGTTCTATTGTTGTGAATCGGTGGGTAGTTACCTAAGATCTTGGGTCCGGTAGAAGCAACCTTTCTACAGTTTTGTCGGGTGAGTCTGTGTGCCTCTAACCCTTGCTCCATCCGCCCAGTATGGAATACGGGTCATGGTTTGTTTTTATGCATATCTCCAAAGGAAGAGTTTAGAAGATGCATCATTGGCGCTTGGAGGATGTATTCGAAGTAATTGGATTGGGCAGTTTTTTTTTTTTTGTGCTTTTCGAGGTCTCACATCTCTGGACGCTGAACTGACAGAAGGGACTGAAGTTCTTGTCATGCTACACTAGGCTTTTGTTCTCGTGTTATTCCAGTGCATATACTTAATCTATTTGCACAAACTAAAAGTTGGATTCATTGTATTTTAGGGCTCCAATTAGGTCTGTTTTCTCGTGAAAGCACCTCTGTATAAGTCTGCTATATAACATATTCAGCTGGATTTATATGGTACCAACTAGTCACTATGCTATCAATTCTTTGTGCAAAAATATGATCTTAAACTCTAATTTGCAAGTTAGGTGGGAAAGACTGATTAATAATCAAAGTTTTATTTATCTGCTGCTGGCCCACTGCTACCAAAAGAGACCCTTGTGTCTGTTTTGGAATTGCTATGCTACCAGAATTTGAGCCTTTGCTTGTGTTTATGTGGTAGTTGTTATTAGTTCTATTTGGAAGACTGTGTATGGTTGTATACGATCCCATTTCAAATGCTGATTGAC
Source organism: Selenicereus undatus (assembly GCA_017589665.1). Lineage (NCBI taxonomy): Eukaryota > Viridiplantae > Streptophyta > Magnoliopsida > Caryophyllales > Cactaceae > Selenicereus > Selenicereus undatus. Next base: position 11,083,892 of record JACYFF010031959.1, read on the forward strand.
ACTTGGGTGGATAATGTTCGAGGTTATCTATCTACTCTTTGGATAGCTGAAAAAGTCTCCTTTAAGCAATTTTTAAGCTTGGATTATAGTGGACTAGAACAAAATGCCTCTTTGAACTATCCTCTTTTGAGGCGTAGGGGAATTCCTGTGCCAGATGACTGCTTGGTGGGCACCCTGCTACACGTTATGCCCATTTTTCGAGAGCAAATTGAGATGGGTTATTTATAACTTATATTTGTTAGTCCTGAAAATCATTCATAATGGCAAGTTGATGGTAAGGATTTCAGTAAAGTTTTGTTTCAATTCCCGGGCGATCGCACCAAAAATGCTAGTTCCTTTTGGATTTCCTTTCATTGCTGTAGAAATCTGTGTGTAAATCTTTGCTTTATTTGATTTTTATTTATTTTTTATTAACTACCTTCTACTTTTGATAAGGAATTTATCTGGCATCGTGAGTTTTTGGAGAAGTAATTCTGTTAAACTGACGGTCCTGCTGCCTACTGATTATTTGATTTCCTTTTCTGCTTTATGACAAGATGTACACATCAACACTGTTGCCTCTGTATGTTTATATCTGTAAGCAATTTTCAATATCCTACTGCACCATATGGCGTTGTATTTGCTGCCATGCTGGCTGCTCTGCTTCTATGCATAATCGGTTGCATTATCCTTAACTTATACAGTGATTTACGTTACTAGCAGGGGTCTGTTTTCCCATGGTCAAAGGGATGTATCGAGTGATCAACATACCAGAAGATGAAGCGGTACTTTTAAACTCCCGAGAGAAGGCACCTTATCTTATATGTGTAGAGGTCTTGAAATATGAAACCCCTAGGTACTTTTTTTTGTGTGGATTTTCTGTTTGTGTTCTGTTGCTTGATTATGAATTGTCTGATGACTTGTCTGTTGTCTCCATACAGTGATGAAATTCTGTTGAATTCCCTTTGTTTTCAGTTATGCCAAAGATACGTCCAACACCCAGAAGTTATGTAGGGGAGGAATTCCTTTAGCCAATGGAGATGCACTATTGCCAAAGCCGCCTCCGTGGGCATACCCGCTGGGGACAGTACAGGAGGCTTACCATAATAATGATCAGATGTCAAGATCTACCTCTCAAGCGATCGATCGGGTTATGGGTCAATTTAAGGAGGCCAAAGTGAAGTTTATTAATGTCAGCCTATCAGTCGAGGACCAGTGCTATGATCAATCTTTTCATGGACAAACTAATGTGCTAAGAGTACAGAATAACAATGATCTAGAGTATGTGAGGGTTTTGTTGACAGCAGATCCTGGACTTTGCTTGGAAGATGTAGAGGATCAAGAGCCACCACGCAAAAAAGAGCATCGCCGGGTTCCAAGTACAATAGCTATTGAAGAAGTGAAGGTGCGAATCCTTGCCTGTTCTTTTCATTCCAATATATGCTGTATCAGTCTCATGTCCCCTGTATTCCCTGTGCGCCACTCATTTTTCACCAATCCAGTGCTTGGAATCCTTTAAACTTGATTTCCTAACATTGACATTTAGGGTTAGTTGGCAGCTGTAATAGGAGCTTTTATGTAGTTAGTATGAAGCGAAGATTTAGAGCTAATTGCCTTTGGTGTGTGATATTATTAGCAAAAGGAGCTTATATAATTTCAAGTTTCAATGCTGCTTTTGCTTAAGAAGTTACTTGGTGTGCAGTTCCATACTTCCATTCCTACGGAAGAAGAGAATCACTGTTTAAAATTCCTTAGCTGTCTCAAGTCTTGGCCATTGTTATGGCACTAATTACGTGTGATTTCAGATGTTTCAAGCTGTTCGTAGGGTGACTTTGATAGGAGGAGAATTTTCAGATTCTTGATTGGTTGGCTGCAGAATAGAGGAGAACACATTTTAGTGGTAGAACGACTTACTCATAAGGTCGGAATGTGAAAGTTGTTTTGATAGCTTATGCAATTGTTCTCTAGCCATATGACCGGTATTTGGGTGCATAAGGTAGGTAAGGATTGAAGGAAAGTTTCATGCAATTAAGTTACTACCTATAGTTCTACTATCTAGTTGTGTAATGTGGGCACATCCGCACATCTTGTTTCCTCTTTCTTTCCTTCCGATTTTTTTTGGGGGGGGGGGGGCATAGGGGAGTTGGGTTGTCCCCAAGTCATGCAGTAGGCTTATGTGTGACAACTGACAAGCATGCACTTAAAATTTAGTGGATTTGTTTGTGGTTTGACCGAATTGGTCTCTTTTCTTCCCCAAGTAAAGCTGCCTATGTTTGGGTCTCCTCATATCCTGTTAAAGCAGGTTCCACACTGATGGTGGTTTTGTTTGTAATTTTATACTTATATGTTCTGCTTTTTTAATAGATGAGAAGGAAATTCACTGAATAACAATATGACATGAAAGATAAAGTGGTGTACTGCGGTAATCGATGTGTGAAACAAGGGAAAGCTCTGAAATCATCATGCATTTGGGTAATGGTTCATGCATAATCTTCTTTGCATAATCAAGGAATATCAATAGTTGATGTACTTCGTAGTTGGCTCTAGTTTTGCGTCTGCCTTGAATAGGAAACTTTTAATGTCATCCATATTCCTTTGATAAATCAATATCTTGTACTTTCCTATTACTTTTCCTTATTTAAAAAAAAACGTTGTACTCTCCTACTTAATGTGTTTTCTCTCTCCAATTAGCTGGTTTGCTTTTTCCGCACATGCTACTCAAAAACTTATCTGCTGCACAACATTCTGTCTTGACTTCATATTTGAACTTCTGAATCATGTAGATTTTTCCTTTTAAGATAACTTTTCCTGATAAGTAGATGAGCTAATGGCAGAAGTACTGCAGAATAGTGAACGGCTATCAGTCTATTACATTAGCAAAAAAGGGGCCAAAGAGCCCCAATGTAACCCTACCATTTGGTATGATGAAGATAGCTGAAGGATTCAAAATGCGGTTTTCGTTGTGATTGCTGTATCGGATGCGATATTGTGAATTGCTCTTATTTGGCAATCACATAGCATTTCGCAGTTCTCGTTAAGTGGAAAAAAACAGATAGCTTGACTTGAAAACCATTCCGATGGAGCTGTTTTGTCATGGAACAACCTCATTTTGGATCCATGGATGAGTTACTGGCTTGCAGCGGAAATAGGAACTTAAATGTTGAATGTGCCTGCCTTAAGTTCAGTAAAATTTTTAGTAGTTGAAGCTGTTAGCATTGAACTATTTTGATTGAATGTTTGAAATTATTTTTTATATGGTGTGATGGAATGTCTATCTTATTGTGCATTAATTCTCTGTGTTTATGTTACTATCTTCATTCGCTCTGCTGTTGATGACTGTATAATTTATATTGCGGTGATTTTCCGTTTTAACACAAAAGCCCCAGACACTTCTGAAATGTGATCCTGTGTCCCTTATGAAGTTGGCTGTGGAAGGACTTGTTATCAACTGTGTAATTCGGATCAGTTTAGATGGTGATGTTGATGACCATGGTATTTGAATAATCATATGCTTTCTGTACTTTTGTGGTGGTTCAGTATTGTTGTTGTCTTCTTTGGATTATTGATAACGTTACCTTTTATAAGGCATTAGAGCAAACTTAAAGGTTTCAGACCTTGTGATTTTCTTGGATAATGATAAGAACTGTACCCTTTTTCATGTTGATAAGAAACTTGGAACATCACTTCAAATTATTAATAGTAATAATGAAAATAAAAGGATCCTTAGTAGCTCTTTTTAGGGTAAGGTTGCATACTTTCTAACATCAGTTGCTGCAGTGCAACCCACTTCTAGTTGTTGCTTCTATTTATCATCCCGAGTATCATGGAGTTTTAGATGCTTAATTGGAATTCAAAACTGTACTACATGCTGTGTACAATAAGTCAATAGCAATCCAATCCTTATTCCAATAGGTCCAGTTCTTGATGAGGGTTCTCCATAATTTACATGGCATAGAGTTCCCTCTAGGAATATCTGACAGTGACAATATTTTATGCTGGCTGTTGTTAACACCGACACTACCCTTATTAATGGTTTGGGTGATGGACAGCAGGGAGTAACAGCTAAACTGTTGCTCACATCCTACATGGGATCCATGGTGGTAGGCATTCGGTGATGTTTTCACCACTGTTTGAGCCTCAGCTAGAGCATTTGGAATTCTCCTGCATACCCTGAAATGTTTGAGTGTCACCTCATTAGAGCACTCCCTGAGAATCTTGTACGAGCAATGTTCTGAGCTATTGATATTGAAGTATTGGGGATGCTAAGTTGGAAATTTGGGAAATGGATTAATTTTAGATGTGATCTTAAAAAGATTTTTCCCAATAAGAACTAATTCTTCTGTTTTCTGTTTATTCTATCTCTTATTATTGTAATGATGCCGTATATGCTTTTGAATGCTAAATCCCTTTTTTCCACATTTTTTTTTTTTGCTTTCTATCTTCTTGTTGTAGGAAGGACTTATTTATGTAGATCCCTCCAAATGCTGTGCTCTTGTCATGGTCACATTGTCTTCTGTTGTTTCATTTGCTTTTCGATAGTCTTAATTTAATTTGCTCTTCTGCAGGCTGCTGCAGCTAAAGGGGAAGCCCCTCCTGGATGGCCTCTGAAGGCAGCGGGCCAAGATTCATTAGAGGCACAACCGAAGGTCTTTGACCCTAGTGCAAAACTATGGCATGAGTTTGGCTATAAAGCCCTGGAATCTTAGATATGCTTATGGTCTTGATTCATTGTGCAGGAAACCAATGGTGGTCCTTCAAAGCCAACGGATGCATTATCTGGTGAACTTTGGGAAGTGAAAAAGGAGAGGATAAGTAAGGCTTCGGTTTTTGGAAAATTGCCGGGTTGGGATTTGCGCTCTGTAAGTAACGTTATGAAACTCAAGCTACAGCTATTACAGAGCAAAATGAAGACTTTTTGTTGTATTGTGATTCTCTGTTATGAGCAATAGATTGAGAATCAAACTTTGTCTGAGGTGCTAATCTTAGGCAAAACTGGTCACAAGGGCTGATTTCAGGCTTACTGCTCAAGTTTATTTGGATTTTATGCTGGCAACTGGCAAAATTATATCAAAGTTTTATTATCTACAATAGCATATGTTGGCCACAGCCTCCCCCCCCCCCCCCCAACCAAAAAAAAAAGCCCGAAGGATTTGGGTTCTTTTGGCCTAAGTTGTCTTTTATTGCAAGCCTACTGGTATTTGGCTTCTGTGATTTTGGTGACGAGACAGAGTGACCCATGACAGTGGACAATGACAACAAAATCTTGAGCCTTGGCTTGAGAAAGGGGAGCATATCTTAATCATTTCCAATAAATTATAATACGAGTAGTTAATTTAACCTGAACATTATTGACAGTCAACGTGTGATACGTCTGTTTCCTTCCCCCACTCATCAACCCCCCCCCCCTAAAGAGAGAGTCTATTTCCTGTCCCTACCCCAAATGTTACTAAAAAAAGGGTTTGCAAGTTCATCTTTAATGAACTCTTTTTTATTTTCTTAAATTTGGAAGTTAATTTGTTCTGAAACTTTATGTTCATGTCCTCATATTTTATGTTTTTCCTGTGGGCCTTCAATTGTATAGTAAGCTTCCACTGGCTGTTTATCTTTGAGGTTGAGGTTATGCATTGTGTTTAAGGTTTTGGCTGGTTTGTGCCACTTAGATGCTTAAGTGTCTTAGGATGATATGATTTAGTCTAGTTGAGAAGGTGTGGATATTTTTTTACTGCTCTCTTTTGTTGCATCCGTGCTTTCTATGGATAATGAGGCTCCAATTTATTGTTTCTTTAGGTGATTGTAAAAAGTGGTGATGACTGCAGGCAAGAACATATGGCTGTACAACTTATTTCTCATTTTTTTGGTATGGGTCCTCTCTCTCTTCCATGGAACTTCCAACAGTATTAGCATTCCTGAACTGGCACTGGGATTGATTCTAATAATTGGAACTCTAGTATGCTGAAACAAACATGTTCCCAAACTATGCTTCTCATGTCACTACTTAATGCAGTTCTGATGTCACCATATCTGTTCAATGGCTAAGACCATGGAAGAATAAATCTTTTACAGAAGTGTTATCTCTTAGAGGATAGGCCAAACTATCCTTCAGTTAACAATCTGACAATATGTTTTGCTTGGCTTTGGCCTTGTGAGAGGATACAAGTGCTCATATCATGTTAGCCTATGCTGTTTTCCTTATCCATGGTCATATGGTATTCAGCTTCACAGATGCTGTTGGCTTGCCACATGTCATTCCTCTTGGTGGATATTGTGCCTCCTTGTCAAATGCAAATTTCAATGGTCTTGATTTCTGGAAGTTTGTTCTTAATAATCTGCATAGTTCGTTTCTTCACATTGGTGCAAATGATATAGGTTGTACTTTGATTTTTTAAGGAGAAAGGATCCCATCTCATGGACTGTTATACAACCTAAATAATGCATTACTGTTCAGAGAAATCTTATTAAACCATCTGACTCATACTAAGTCAATGCAGCCATCGATGTTCTGGTTAATGTCTAAATTCCAGGTGGTATTCGAAATTGTATGTTCTGCTGAATCTTCTGTTTGCAATACAGCCATTGACTGTTGCGAGTACTGTTGCTTATCTTGCAAATGTCATATTCTTACTGTTCTCAACTTTTCTAGAAGCTGTATATTGCCCAGTTAATGATGCAAGGTTGGCAGGGTAGTTGAACATGCTAGTTATTGCCTCATCAATTTTGCCACTTTTCATTTTTCCAGATATTTTCCAAGAAGCTGGACTGCCTCTGTGGCTGCGCCCATATGAGGTCTTGGTAACTTCATCGTATACAGCTCTTATTGAAACAATTCCTGACACGGTAATACTGTCTATTATAGACACAAATCTTGTTTGTTTAGTGATCTGTCAGCCTCAGATACTTTGGTGGCTAATTGTCGTTACTGTTCCCCAGGCCTCAATCCATTCAATCAAGAGTAGACATCCTAATGTCGCGAGCTTACGGGACTTTTTTAATGCAAAATATGAAGAAAACTCTCCAAGCTTTAAGTTAGCCCAGGTATTTAGCAACTGTGTTCCTGGTTTATCCGAAGATTATTTCATGGGGAAAAAAAAGCTTGCAAGTTCCATGTTGTTTTGAAGAACATGCTGCTAAGGTCTACCTTTTGTAGAAATAATTTTTTTCTCCTGAAAAGGGGTGGGGGGTGTTCTCAGCTGAACTGCAAGGATTTCCTTATTTCTAAATGAGCCTGCAGCAGGGGGATGGGGTGGTCTCAGTTTGTAGTGAAAGCCTCTGTTGTTCCATACCTGCGCTCAACTGATATCTTCCATTTTTCTTATTCCTTTCTTATTGTGTCCATCGCCTTCTTCATTGTGGATCCATTATCTCCTCTCTTTTCTCTGAGTTATGTGCCATTTCATCAATAGTTTAGAACTTTTCACTGAGTCTGTACTCATGAGTCCATGGAACATGCTTGCTAAGGTTTATAATCATGAAGATCATGGTGGCTGATTGATGAAGGGAAACAAGTGTTGGAGATGTTGAAAAGAATTTATTTTTTTTATTTGTTTCCAAGAGTTGGTGTTATTCACCTCTGTTTTATGTAGCAAGATAATGTTGGATTTCTTTGGTCACTTTCTGAATTTGATAATCTTTGGTGGAGTTTGATTGGAGTTAATTTCTGAGCTTAAACAGAGCAAACCAACCCCAAATGTACCCGCTGGTGCAGAAGTTGTTGCAATTGGAACCCAGAATTGCAAGACATTTAGTGGTTTCTGCTACACAATAAGAGTAGGCAGAATGCCACATTTTATAATTTCTTTTTTTTTCCCCTAAAATTATTTGTGTTTCTATTATTTTCCCCTGTAAGCTGCTGACAAATCTTCCAGGCTTTAAGAAATTGCAGAGAAGTAAAAATAATTTTTCAGGGATTAAGAAGTCACACTGTGATGCCAACTTGTATTGAAATTCAAATGAACTTGCAATTTCGTGAGGGATATTCAAGAGAATTTGATAGAGTGTGCTCATTGTGTTAATAATCATGATGGGCGTGTATTGAAACTTTAGTAAATCTTTTAAGCAGATTGTGACAAGTACTGTGCTGGGTTCTATTGTTAAAATGACCGCTTACTGCCCTTCCCCTGTTTCTTCCGGTTACTGACTGGATATTGTTTTTGTAAACCCTATTATCAGTCATTTTGTTGATTTATTGCTAGCCTGTGAAGACACTTAATAACCACGTACCCAACGCAAGAATACAAGAGAAGCTGTGTATTAATTAATACCCATCATTTTCTTGCTCACCAAAAAAAAAGAATATCCAATTTTCTGTTTGATTCATAATGCTTTACAGATGGCATAATTTTTTTAAGGTCCTATTCACCTGTTAGTACTATTTTTGAGTTACCGTTTGTTTTCTGTTGTGCTTTTACAGAGGAACTTTGTGGAAAGTATGGCAGGATACTCTCTTGTGTGCTACCTTCTACAGGTATATGCAACTGTTGCTTTATGCTCTGGCATAACAAAGATAATTGGGGGTGTTTGGCAAACCGCTTTTTAAAGAGCTTTTTGGGCAAAAAGAACTATTTTGACCAAAATTAGCTGTTTGACCAAGCAAAAAAGCTAATATGGGTGTTTGGTGAAAGAACTTCTTGGGTCCAAAAAGCTAATTTGAAAAAGCTAATTCCATGAGTTTTTTGGAAGAGCTTTTTGAAGAATTATCTTTTTGTCTCGCAACTTGATCAGAAACAGTTGATTTTGCCAAACAATTTTTCAACAAATAGCTTATTCAAACAGCTAACAACTAATACAAAGAGTTAACAGCTAACACCTGTTTGCGAAATAGGGCCAATGTCCAAAGATACATTTTCTTGTCGTGAAATCTGAGTGACTGAGTTTGCATTTCTTTCATCACCTAATGAATTCTATGATCACTGGGTTTTCTTCTCACGCGTCCTTTAACAGCACGATTGGTTCTTCTGATGGAGCTGCCTTTGTTATTAAATCTTGATATGACATGCATCTATTATCTGTTTGATTAACAGATTAAAGATCGACACAACGGTAACCTTTTGCTGGATGAGGAGGGTCATATTATACATATTGATTTCGGATTCATGCTGTCAAACTCTCCTGGAGGTGTTAATTTTGAAAGTGCACCATTTAAGTTAACTCGCGAACTTCTTGAGGTATAGAACTTGGTGCCATTATGTCGATTCCTTGCAGTCTGTTCTAGTTTGAACGCTTCTTGATGTCATGTGATCGGTTCTGTATTGTGACTACTAAAAAATTGTACTTATTCTAGGTTATGGATTCTGATGCTGAGGGAGTTCCGAGTGAGTTTTTTGACTATTTTAAAGTAAGTTTCCCCTGTTTGCAGCCCAATTATGGCCTATATGAGGCTATCATCTATTAATTTCAATAATCTAAATTCTCTTGTTTGCTTTCAGGTTCTTTGCATTCAGGGTTTTCTCACATGCCGCAAGCATGCAGAGCGCATCATTCTTCTGGTGGAGATGCTGCAGGTTAGTGCCAAATACAGTGTTGTTGTCTAGTTTTAATTTGTATGGGTCCATGATTGTCATCCCCGTGTTTGTTTAACCTTCTATTTGATTCGATGGAAATATACCTAACTTGATGTCACTTGCAAAAAGTGAACTTGTTTATTTTTCTTTATGTGTCTATGAAGGCCCCTACCAGAAAGTTGTTGACTGTCAATGAAGGTGATTGGCCTTTGCATCAATCACATAGGATTTGCGAATCACCTCTAGATGAGATGGCATGGGCGTCTCTTCTCCATGAGGAACCCCCAGGCTCAAATCATAGGGCTTATAGAAATTCCTAGTCGTGGGAATTTGAGTAGAGAAATGAGCAAGCCTCTTGAACCCAGGTTTCCACAGTATCCTCCCTTCCCTTGTGGGTGGCCCTATGTACCCCCCTCTAGCTATCCTTGAAGAGGGCAGTAGGGTGGCCCAGCGTACCTTCCTTAAAGGAAAAGAAGGAAAAAAAACAACAAAGGAAAAAGAATTGCATCAGAATTGGTGTTGCAGTTATTTCATACACATTGACTGATAGGAAGCCATGTTTTTTGGTTCAGGATTCTGGATTTCCATGCTTTAAAGGTGGCCCACGAACTATACAGAATCTGAGAAAACGGTTCCATTTAAGTCTTACAGAAGAGGTTTGATGGCTTCTCTTGTCTCAATTGCTCTTGTTACATGTTGGTCAAGTTATCCATCTTTATTGTTCTTTCTCAATTTTGATAGATGACTGATTTATTGCTTTGCTCCAGCAATGCGTCTCTTTGGTACTGTCCCTCATAAGCAGCAGCTTAGATGCATGGCGGACAAGACAATATGATTACTATCAGAGGGTTTTGAATGGGATATTGTGAGCTTCTTGTCATCTTGGTGCTTCAACTTGACAACAAATAGTCAATTCTCCATGACCGCCTCTCTATGTAACAATTGATTGAAGCAGTTTGACAGAGCGTGCACAGTACTTTTTTGATGAAGAGCATGCCATTCTGCTTGATCTAGTACTTCCGGAGATTGTATGAAGATGAAGTGAGGGTGAACATTGAACTCTCGGTTTTGATGGAGCTGAGTAGTTGTAATTGTATCGGCAACAGCTGGCTGGACTTTCAACAAAAGGTGGTTTTGTTTTTTGTGGTCAATCCCTTTTCCTAGTTCCATATCTTATGGGAGCCTACTCTTCAAATTGGAAGAGCAGAACACCCTCGTTCTTTTCATTGGTTTACCTCACTGTAAATAGCGATTTCACCGGGCAACCGACCCTGGAATTGTGTCACCGGAATTTGTACATCTCGGAAGGCAATTCGAAGGGGCCGAGTAGCGATGCCGGTTGTCTTCTTGCCGTCTTGGATCGGGGTGATGTCATACTGTGGACCTCCATATTGATTTTGTAAGCAAGGGGTTTTGGTACTCTTTAGTGATTCTTGTGTACAGTCCTTTCCCGATTCCTTATTTTTTAGGGGGTTTTACTCACTTGTAGTAGCCGTGTTATTGGGCAATTTGCTGTCCAGTTGTGTATCTTCAACGTTGATGGCTTCTAGTTCTAGCGACATTTGATTTTCCATCCCTTTTATTCTTACAGAGATCAGAGATTGCCTCTTTTCTGTGATAACATGGGATGAATTCAAAAAGTTGTGTTATTGTGTTGTGGCGTGAATTACTTAGACATGTTGATTTGTTGGCCAGATGTTTTAGATCTGTATGAACTACTGTTCTGTCTCGTTTAATGTCTCCATTTGTATCAAAATGATTACCCAAGTAGTTATTAAAAATACGAAAAGCAAAGGCATGGATTGATCCACGACAATGTACAGTGTACTAAGTTGATGATCCATATTTAGGATGGTCGATTTAAAAGGGATAATGAGGTATACTACTGAAATAAATTAGATAGAGTGCTACACAAATGTAATGTTTGATAGATTACAACGCAATGTAATTTCAATTTTTCTTTACATTGGAAGTGTGTATCACATGTCCTTGTGTAAAGATGGTCAAATTATTCAAGTAGTGTATTGCCAAAATTCACTAGCACATGCTTGAAGGGGTTAAAATTTCGTGTGACATTTAATACGTCTTGACTATAAATCTCATCATTTGTTGGCCAAAACTTAGTGGGTATTAAAAGTCAATTTTTTTTTATGCTCAAGCAGTAAATGGAAGGAGATAAATCAAGATTTTTGATACTTGTTGTGCTGTGTATAGGTGTGGAGGAGGCTTATGAATTCTCTATAATTAATTCAAGAATCAAGCTCTCATTCCCTTTTTTTATAAAATGGGTGGTTTGGAAGTGGCGAGAGGCATAGAAAAAATAATCCATAGTGTGTGTATTGTATTTTTGTACAATATTTGGTGTATCAAAATTTGTTAAATTTTATATATCATTTGGACCTTAATCAAATGAGTCTTGTATACAAGCTTGAATGAGAATCCAACCCAAATCAAATTGGCAATTGGTGGAGCAACTTACAAGTTTATATACATGCTCAACTCCTTTAATTTTATCAATGTGGGACAAACCCACTATTACGCTCCAACAAAATTAGTTCGTTGATCACGTAGTCTATTTGAGGATCTTTTGGGTGTTGTCAGGGAGTGTTAGACACATTGTATATCCCTTTAGTACTGACCCATTTTAATAGTGGATTTTGCTCCTCATGTCGTCCGTGATTTTTACCTTCACATTGAAACGTTTTCTATGTAAGTTTTATGTGTCACCTTACTCTCTTCCCTACTTCTTCTTAATATCGAATTATATTCCAATAGTAGTGAAAGATTTTTTAAAAAAACTTCGAATGGTCAAACTTTAAAGTACAGACTATTCTGTTAATTATTTAAAAAGGTCTAAAAAGTTATACCCTCAAAAATGAAAATGCATATTTTAGATTTAGCATGAATCTCAAATCTTATATCTTAATTTGAGATGTGAGTACACTAAAATTGTCTCAGAGGCCCTTAATTTAGCCCTTTTTACTGGTAAACTACTTCTCAAGATGTGGAACACTTGAAATGAAAAGTGCCCTTTTGCGTTTCTTAAGAGGCTAAGTAGCTTTTGAACTTATTGTTAGAGACAAAACGAAATTATCAAGCCTTTTTGCCAACCAAGCAGTGAACAACTTCTAGTTTATAACTACTTGCCTAGACGAAACTCAAAAGGGCATGTCACATTAACATCGGATCATCACTTACGGGTAGAACGCCTAAATTGATTGTCTAGTTCAGGAGAATTTGATTCGTATCTTGGGTGGTTTTTTTCAAACGTCGATGAAGGATCTGCTCTTTGTCATGGTAAAATGCAGATGTAAACTACAAGAAAATGTAAAAAGTGGTAAGAAGCTGTAAGAAACTATAAGAATTGTAAAGAAGCTATAAGAAGATGTAAGAATGTATAAGTTGAGGAGCTATAAGAAGTTATATAGCGATAGGTGTAATGAGCTGTTGAATTATTAAAAAATTATATAATATAATGTTTAAATATGTATGTATAATCGTTGGCCATCAATGAAACTTACTAATGATTAAAAAAATCAGGTATTAATCACTCATAGATCAATATTATTAGGGCCAGAAATATCACAATTATTAAGTCTTATTGTCTTTAGCTTTCTAACCATCTGTTGAGACTTGAGCAGATCTTTCATAATTAGTGGATAATTAAAGTAAACCCAACAGATGCCATATGGTGATTGGTGAGTAGAATTCTAGCTCACATGAGTTGGATCACATCTGTCTTACATACCTTACAAGTTAAAAAGTACTGCCTAATTAAGGCAATATCACACTATTTTCAATCTCTTTACAAAGTATTTTGAGTTAATTTTATTCATCGAATTTGTCTCTAATATATTTTCCTGAGCTGTAAGGGAGAATGTAATGGTAGATAATATAAATATAAATGGCAGTTGAACTTTTAATCATTAATATAGTGAACTTTTTAATTATGTATAATTTTTCCTTATAAATTAAATGTAAGCTATACAATATACATGGTTATGAGGGACATTAATTCAAAAAATCTCGATTGCATTACTATTGTTAATTTGTACACAATTGTGAAGACCCAACTATCTGATCAAAAAGAAGATTTTGAATTTAAAATAAACCAATTCAATTTTCAATTTATTAGAATGACCTGATGCTACTGATCAGACCAATGAAAAATCCTATACACCCAAACATTACAGGTATAATGCATAAGGAATGATGGATTTCACATTTAAATTAATAGTTACTAGTTTGGACCCATACTTTGCACGGTGTATATTAAAGTAGACACTTTAAAAATATATGTGTGTGTGTGTGTGTGTGTGTGTGTGTGTGTGTGTGTGTGTGTGT
>JACYFF010031959.1:11097721-11108333 GCA_017589665.1 Selenicereus undatus
TGTGTGTGTGTGTGTGTGTGTGTGTGTGTGTGTGTGTGTGTGTGTGTATATATGTATATATATATATATGTTTGTAGTCAAAATAATAGAGGAATGTTCATTGAAGACAAAGTTGACATATAATTTAAAAAAGAAAACTCAAGTTTATCGCAAAATATGAATAGATAGTAATTTCTCCATAGTACCCACAAATAATTTGATAAAATTGATTGTATTTATACTATTATTAATTAAAATAATACAACTTCAGTGATTAGTTTATTGAAAAATATTTAAGTGATTAAGACCTTTAGATAAAATAATATGATAGTTAGTTACTAACTATCGCTTAAGCCATTTTATTAGTATTAATACATAACAAATTTATTTTGATTAAATATACTAACATTGATTAGTAAATGCATCGACAACGAATAAAAAGAAAATAGTATATCTGGAAATGAAGTTGTACTTCAAGAATATCAATATTGCAGATCTCGTTCAATGCTTGCTTGGATAGTAAATTTGCTGGCTTGAACACACAGTAATAATGATCTCAATAATATTGCTAAAAAAATTCCTATATTATTTTAAGAGGAATAATTTTTTGGGTAAGTTTGCAGTGATTGGAAGCAAAAATGATAGCGTATAAAATATTATCTTAATGAGTTTACTATATATATATTTTTTGATAAGTACTATTCCTGATTTAAGAATACTATATTGCTAATATAAATGTAAGAACAAATGACCAGTTAAGAAACTAAAATAATGCCTATATTGTTTTTGAGAGGAATAATTTTTAGGTAATTATATTTTTAAAATACTATATTTTAAGAATGCAATGATTCCCATTCTTGTTCTTATTTTCTTTTAATGCTTCCATAATTAATGTTTATATTTTTCTTGTTAATTATTTTTCTCTTTCTTTTATCATAATTGATTAATTTAATATGAACGGGTGTTATTAAGAGTGGGAATAAATCTTATGGCCCAAAAAGTTTGATTTTTTTACAATGATCATTAAATACAATAAAGTTGATTCTATTCGATATTTTTTAGATTTAAATTTTAATATAGGATATAATAGTCTACCTTAAACTCTATGTGTATTAATAAAATAATCCCTTTGAATACAAAGTGTACATAAGTAGGCCTTCTGATTTCATTTTTCTATTTGGAAAAAAAACAGTTAGTTGTCATTTGAATTAGCTGTTTACATTAGCTATTTGAATTAGCTGTTTGTAGAAAAACTATTTGATAAAGTTAGTTGTTTCCAAGAAATATGTTTGGTAAAATTTTATTTATATCCCCATCTCTAAATTACTTCTTAATAGAATGCATTTTTTTATTAATTGGTCAATTTCATTTTTAAAAGAGCTAAAATGGTGTCATATGTATAAATTAACTTTATTTGTGATATAAAAAAAAATTCATTGAAAAGGCTTTACGCTCTTACTAATTCTACATAACTTATATTCATCATCTATCTTATTCCTTTTCAATTTGTACTGATGTAAATGTTGTCAATGCTTTATAATGTCATTTTGTTATTTTTTTAGATCTTTTTGGTTTATAAATTGAAATTAAAATTTATACGAATCTCTAAAGGCTTTATCTTCACTATAGTCAATTCAACTAAAAAATAGTATCAAATGTTACTACTTTGCATCAATCCAAAGCTCATTGTCTAGGTAATCAGAAGGGATACTAAATAATCTAAATTATAAGTATCAACCGTTGATAAAGGTGCATGGTGAGATAACTAAATAAGCTTGATAAAATACACTAGCAAAATTAGAAAATTTACACCAAGAAGTACAATACTTGGCTTAAAAAACAAATAATAAAAATGACAATGTAATTTCAATGGTTTGTTTTTGTCTTAAAAAAAAAAACTAAAGGAAAGACCTCTATTTTTATTAATCCTCAAGATCTAATTGGGTTCGAATCCTATTAGTATAAGCATTCGAGTAAAACATGATGCTCTCTACTCTTTCTATTTAATAAAAATAATATTATATAAATATAATTTAATGACATATATATAGTGTAACTTATTTAAACTTTTGGGTAAATATGTCATTTCTATAAAAAAATCATTTAAAAAGGCTAATGAAAATAGTATTTTAAAAAAAAGTTATTTGGGATCAAACAATTATTTCAAACAGTTATTAACCAAATATTTATTTAATATATTGACTAGATCAAAACAGTTAAAACACTTTCAAATAATTTTTTTTTCCCCAAAAAAACTATTGTTATCAATACCTCCTTTGAAACTGAAAAGAGAAATGCAACACAAATTGGAAGTCTTCGACTTGTTCATGATGATGTTATTGACAAAGAGAAGAAAAGGAATAACAATATATTACGTGGATACACCAAAATTCAAAAACAATTTGAACTCACGTGTCACAAATACTTTATAATGACATTGACACGCGTAATCTTTCCAACTCGTTAGTCGTTAGAAACTCTCTCTCTCCCTCTTTTTGTTGTTTCAAATTTGCCAACCCCACTTTGTCTGATAAATATTCATAAAAGCCTCCCATATCGTCGCCCATATGGTTGTTATGATTTTTTTGGGGGGGTGGGGGGCGGGGGTTAATGAATAATTTTATGTTAGTTGAATTAATAAAAAAAATTTAAATATTAAAAATTTGGATTTTGCACATTTTCTTTTTTTTCTTCATCATAGAAAAAATTGACATTAAGATTTAGAATTTATCTTTCCATCTGAAAATTTTAAAAAGAGTAATAAATTTTGTTCCTAATTCTTCCTGTTGCTTCAGGTGAGATAGTCTATATTTTTTAATTTTAAAAAAATTTCAATCCCTTGATAAACAAAACAACAAAAGAAAAGTACATGTTCAGAAATAAAAAATTAAGTAAATATTAATCAAATTAACTGATAAGGCTTATAAAATTTATTACTAAAAACTTAAAGTTGAGTCGCTGACATATGCATAAAAATTTAGGATTGAAAAAAAAGGAGAGCAAAGTGGGTCCCATAATTGTGCCAAGTTAGGAAAAGTGACATAAGAATTTGAGGATGGATGCGAATATCATGTCTGGGTCCGGCAGGAACTTGGTCAAAATCCCATCCAACAGTTTGATTTTCATAAAATATAGGAGTTTGCCACGTGTCCAACCAACCCAGATCTTAGGCTGCCACGTTGACAATGATCTATGTAGCCACGTTGACTACTCCAACCGGCCTGATTAAAGCTGTTTTTTTTTTTTTATATAAAGACTCACCCAACAAAGAGTACAAGAGAATTCTATATATACAAGCCAAGCCTTCCCAGATTCCATTCATTATGTTATCCACACGTACAACTTCAACCCCCTCTTTGTCTCTCTGTGTAGAAAAGAAATGGCAGCATCATCTGTATCAAGGATTGATAGAACATCATCCATAGAGAATGAGCCTCGAACTCTCAATATTCAACAAATTCAATTTGCCAGGGTACGTCTCTCTCTCTCTCTATCTTTCTATCAAATATTCAAATCCCCCCCCCCCAAAAGGTAAAAAAAAGAAAGAAATATGATGTAAAAACTACAAGACACAATATCAATGAAGGTAGGATAGAAATTTTAAAAAATTTGAAATATTATAAGTTAAATTGAACGATAACACTCAATGTATACTTAGATATGTTACTCTCATCACCTTTTTCCTTAGAAGGATATATAAAACAAAAATATATGTAAAGTGCGATATGAATTTAAATATATGAATCAATAGTATTTACGTTTATTTCAATGACACTAATGGGGGATAAGCTTTTTCTTCAAGATGGGTTTTTAGTATTGTTTGGCTTTTTATCAAGTTGAGCAACTTTATCAAGTTATTTAATATAATCCTTGTGTACATTTAATGCTGAATCCATGCAGGAGGCAGCACTGTACGTGGTAAAGACAAGGAGTGTAGATGAAGCGTTTCAGATATTCACCCAGGCAAACCTTTTTTCCCTTTTCCTAAAATGTTTTTGCGAGATTAATTAACAAGAAGCAATTATAATCAATGGAATATTTAGATATAACTCATATAATTGTAAAAGCAAGCAATTATAACCAACGAAATATTTTAAGAACAACCTCATAGGATTATAATCAATGGATGGTAAAACCCGACCTAATAGAATTAGGAAGTCTAAGGAGAATAAGCATGCGTCAATCAAAACCTTTAAAAATATATGCTATTGTAACGCAAGAGACTTAAGAAATGGTTGTCACAAAAGGTAGCTTTTATTGTGTTGAATAAGTTAGTTAAACAGCCCAGTGCTAGTCTTTGGGTTGATTAATCTAATTGTTGTTCGAGCTCAAACTTAGATGATCTCATTTTATCTCTTATTTTTTAGTGGCAAAAAATTGAACTCGCTTTCTTTTGATCTTATGAATGATTACAGGGTATGAAGCCAATTACAAAAGTGGCTAAATTCGAATTAGGAGAAGCAAAGGAAGAATGCTTATTCAAGACTACTAAACACCAACTAAGAGATGCTCTTTCTGCTCCTTTTTGAACACTTGCTCTGTTTTCCATCTTTGTTTGCTATGTACATTGTGTATACCATCATTCGCCAAATTTTTCATTGTTGCAAGTTGTTTTCCTCCCTTCCACCTACTACCAATCTCTCTAGGGAAAGAGCAATCTTTTGTTGTATGCTTGACTGGCAATTATGTACTGTTAGTGAGTAATTCAACCAATAAACAAGATTATCAGTTACCTAACCATGTATCCCTTCAGGACTCTAGTAGAGCACATGCTGAATGTCAATTGTGTTCTTAGAAAGTTAGAATCCTTTTCTTATTGAGAAAGCTCTATTCAAAGGTTGATATCAAATGACAGTGCTAAAATGCAGGCATGGCAAATTGAATGGCAACAATTAGTCACACTTTGGAGTTGTAAAAAAATGAATGAAGTTAATACTCTAATACAGAGAACAAGAAATAAGGAAATGTAGAACAATCATGCAAAAACTCAAACTAGAAGACTTTACTGCTAAAGTATAACTCCTAAAGTAGCTAGGCTCTGACAAAATCAATTCAGGAAACCTGGAAATCATGGCCAATGTACATAATCTCAAACAATATTTACATAGGAAATCCAATTTCATGACTATTTCATAGTGACATACTGTCAATGATAAGTACCTAATATAAGAGAATAAATGCAGTAACTCAATTCTTCAGATTGTTGTTGAAGTCATCCATCTCCACATAATAATCACCATTATCACCAAGGAATTGAGACCAGCTAAGGTTCCTCTGGGTCTGAAAGCCATCAGTAGTCAAATCCTCAAGACCGTTACTTCACAGGTTACATCAATCAGGTTGTCATCTTCGGTGAATACGGCTAGCATCCTGTCCACGGTCCACCTCATCCTCTCTCATTTCATCAATCAGATTATATTTAAACTTATTATGTATTAACTAATATATGTTAGTTACTCTATTGTGTATTGTTAAGCACTTAGATAAAGTCATATTGGAAATATCAACCATACTCCTATAGTTGAGACGTTTATTCTCTAAAAAGAGTATTTCAATGAATATCAAACTAGACTATTGAACTGTTTGTTCCTTATTATCAATTTTTAACTTTATGTTATATGAAATTGACATATGATTGTTGGTTTTGTCAAATATGCTGTCATCCAAAAGTGCTAAAAAAATTTCCTTACTTGATTTTTAGATACTTTTTTAAAAGAAGAAAATCTAATATAGAAGATTATAGATGTCCATGCGAAAGCATGTGTTTAATGCTCTCCATATAACTATACTTAAAAATGACTTTAAAATGAGTGTACTCATACTAAAGTGACATTTGGCATGTTGATTAGGCAATAAATGGCATGATGAATGGAAAATTTTTGTCCTTAATATTGAATACTAATTTGATAAATGGAGTTTTAAAAGTCTCTTAGCCATTAGTAAGATTTATAGCTATTTTAGTGTTGAATTTGTAAGTTAAACGCATTATCAACCTTAAAATATGAATGCAATTTACTATCTTCTTAAAAAAGTTATTTTTATATTCCAACTATTTTCAAACCAATATTGTGTTTTCTTATCCATTGAACTCTCGTGCCCATTGTTATTTCTAAATATATTGATAACTTTCTCAAATCTTTAAGGATATTGTTTTGATAAAGTTGGGTGTTGTTCATGAAGTGGATATTATTTGGCCTCATTCCTTTATAATTTAAAAAAAAAAAAGATATTTATCCACACATTACTATGAGTATTGTGCAAGCTAAGTTTTTAGACTAGAAACCCTTTTAGTTTGCTTAAATCCAGAGTATTTGTGAATTTTATAAAATGAGAAGGATCAAATTTCAACAAGTTTGATGGATGCATTTCTTTTATTAGAAAAATACCTAGTGTGTTATAATATAAACCATATCACAACTCCACTATTATTCAACTGTCATCACTCTCTCTCATTTCGTATAATCATAAACTTGTAGTATATATTTATCTAAATCTAGCGAAGCTTCATCACACCCAATATTCCCTAAAAATTTGGCAAAGGAGCTTGTTTGTTTCAGTCCCGGCACATCATATGCCTTAACCCAAAATCTGGCAGTGTCGAACGTGATCTCTGAGAGTTGCTCCAGCCCCGTTATCTGCTTCAACAGCGGGGTGCATCCGTCAAAGGTCCATGGTCCTTCGTTCAAGGCGAACTCCATGTCCATAGCAGAAAAGAACTGAAAACTAAACAGATTTTTATCTACCTCCTTAATGACAAGGCCCTTTGCTGGCTTCCATATATTCTTCGGCGTTTCCACATTGAAGAAAGTATCAGTAAATAGTTTGCCCATCAAACACAGAGAAACTTGGTCTAGCTGTTCTTGCGGGTTCTCCACAACGTATTCCACCACCACCACATCCTCCTCCGTCAACTGGAGACCCTTCCATGCTTCCTCTAGCCCTGTCGCCATTGATTCTACCCCGTTGCTTCTTCCCCAAGAAAGCAAGCTAAAAACCCTAAATAGCGATAAAGAATTCGACCCACAAGAGACTCCAGCAAAGCAACAAAATCCCGAGCCTCAGCCAATGCCGTGACCAATACCAAAGCCTACAAAGAGGTAACCCACGCCACCCATAGGCCCTACGCAAGAAGCGAAGGCAAAAGGAAGCTCTGCACGAAAGCTAGGGTTTTCGCCGCCTTGGCTTAGGGAGAGAAAAATATAGTTTTCTTATGTTGGACCGTTCAGTTAATCTTCAAGTGGATGTTGACATTATGAAACCTTTACAGAGGGGAATCTGGGTGAGGTCCGAGGGGAAAGCTATTTGGATCACCTTCAAGTTTTTCAAGCTTGCAGATTTCTATTATGCGTGTGGTAGGCTTAGGCATACCTACAAAGGGTGCATGCTATTCGATGTAGGGGTACCTGAAAGTGAATTGCAATATGGCCCTCAGTGAAGGGCCTCTCCCTTGAAATCTAAGCGACGCAATGCCGAGGTGGAACTGCAAGAGGAGAAGAGGTTGCTGCTAGCATTTCAGAGGGGTAAGGATTTAGCGGGAGCTCCAGCTAGGTTGGATTTTGATACAGTACATCACAAGTCGGAGGTGGGCGTGGCTCTGGTGAAGGGGGGGTCAAGCTCTGAACGAATGCATGTCGATGGGGAGGCTGTGGAGGTCCCAAGTGATGCTATTAAAAGGAAAATTGGGGACATAAACACACCTACCTATCATGAGAAGTTTCGTGTCATGTCAAACACTGCGGGAGGCAATCCCGATATTACCAGTCCGACGGAGGTTGCCATGCAGCCCCGCCCACTACCATGAGTCTTATATGCTTGAACTGCCAGGGGCTTGGTGACCCCCAGTCAGTTGACACCCTCCGTGACTTTTTACAGAGAAAGTCACTGAGCTTGGTTTTCATATCTGAAACTAAGCTTGTTGGAACGGAGATGGCTGCGATAAAGCATCGGCTGGGTGAATTCGAGGAGGTTTATTCAGATTCTCGGGGTTGGGCAGGTGGTCTGGCATTACTATGGAGGAAATCGCTCAAGGTATCTCTTCTATCTTATTCCTTTAATCACATATACGTTGAGTTGGAAGACTTTCGTGCAAGGGATAAATGGAGGTTTACCAGGGTGTATGGACGGCCCAAGTTGTCTCAGAACCTTCGAACCTGTGAGCTCTTTAAACAGCTCAAAAATGATTCTCATCTTCATTGGATTATTGGGGGTGATCTAAATGAAATTTTCTATAACTATGAGAAAACTGGAAGGGGGGTTAAAAGTCAAAATGTGCTGCAGACGTTCTGTGATACTAGTGGAGAATGTGGCCTTTTATGACTTGGGTTTCTCAGGCTATGACTATACTTGGTAGAATAGGAGGGATGGCGACGATTCAGTTGAGGATCGTTTGGATAGATTCTGTGCAAGTATTCAATGGTCTCTTGTGTTCCCTAACGCAGAAGTGGTGCACTTGAATGCCAAGCTGTCGGATCACTTGCCAATCCTCTTGAAACTTAATGATGTTCGGCACTCGGTTACTAGAAAGGGCAAGAACTTCAAGTCTGAAAACATGTGGGCAACGGAGGAAAGGTGCCAACAGGTAGTTGAGGAGGCATGGTCAGCAGGGAGTGATACTGGTAATGGGGAGGTGCTTAAGTCAAAACTTTAAGCTTGTAGGGATACTTTAACTAAATGGCATAATGAGACGTTTGGGGATATCAAGGCTAAGATCCGCAAACTATCTTTCCAATTAGAGGGAGTACGGAACATCCAGCTGCGTGATAAAATTCTTGACGACATTGGACACCTGAGGCGTAAGGAGGAATTGTTTTGGGCCCACAGGGCTAAAACCGATATTTTGAAGTACGGTGATTCTAACACGCGATGGTTCCATGCAGGGGCGAACATGAGACGTGTGGCCAACACCATTAGGTCCTTAGAGGGTGAAGATGGTTCTTTGGTGGTCGAAGAGGGGGAGCTTTAGCAGGCAATAGTTGATTATTTTGCAGCACTCTTTGACACATCGAGCCCCTCGAACATTGATAGGGTTCTGGAAGGTATGAATACGCGAGTGACTTAGGATATGAATGCGGCGTTGTGTGCACCATATCAAGAGACCGAGGTCCTAAAGACACTCCAAATGATGCACCCCAATAAAGCTCCTAGGCCATATGGTTTTAATCTTCTGTTTTTTCAAAAATTTTGGGATATGGTGGGTAAGGATGTTTCCCAAGTTGTTCTAGATCTTCTGAATGGGGGTGAAATGCCCGCTTCTTTAAACCATACAAATATTGTGTTGGTCCCCAAGGTGGCAAGTCCGACCAACTTGAGTGGTTTTCGACCTATTAGCCTGTGTAATATTGTATACAAACTGGCCACTAAAGTGATCTCCAACAGGCTGAAGTCTATCTTGCATAAGATTATTTCTCCTAATCAAAGTGCGTTCACTATGGGACGCCTGATTACGGATAATATTCTTGTGTCCTACGAGGTGTTTCACTCCATGCAATCGCATGCTTGTAGGAAAGGAACGATGGCTATCAAGATGGACATGAGTAAGGCTTATGATCGGGTTGAGTGGCCGTTCTTGAAAGCGATTATGCTTAAGTTGGGTTTTCAGGCCTCGTGGGTGGATACCGTTATGAAATGTGTAGAGGCAGCTACCTTCTCCGTGGTGTTAAATGGTGCGCCGGTGGGACACGTGGTACCTAGAAGGGGTTTATGTCAGGGGGACCCTCTCTCTCCATATTTATTCCTTTTTGTGACTGAAGGGCTTACTAGTTTGATTCGTAAAGCAGAAGCTGATGGGGTGATTCAGGGTCACTTTGTTTGTCAAGGGGCACATCTTGTTTCTCATCTTCTGTTTGCCGATGATTTAATATTTTTCTGTAAAGCCTCGGTTTCTCAAGCTAGAGCAGTGAAGTCCATCATTGAGTTGTATGGGTCAGCCTCGGGTCAACGCATTAATTTTGGAAAATCCAATGTGTTTTTTGCCAAAGGCATTCGCCAGAAACAAAGAAACGTCATCACCTTGGAACTTCATATTAGGGAGATACTCGCTCAAGAAAAATATCTAGGGCTCCCCACGTACATTGGGAGGTCAAAGAGGAGAGCTTTTCTGTAACGCTTCCAACTCTAGGTTAGAGGTGTTAACGTTATACTTTGATCTTCTTTAAATCCTGGGTAGAAACAGACAGAGTTTCCCCTGAAAATTGGTCGTTTCCCAGGCTTAAAGCCTTACATTAAATTCCATGCAATTAAACACAATGGTAAAATCAACTCAACGGCTACCCGCCGGAGTTCATGGCTCTACGGGCCACCCACCCAGAGCATACCAACCAGTACAGTTCAATACTAAGGTAATGGAACAATAAAAGTACAACTCCACGGACCACACTTCCGGAGTACTGGGGTTACATCCCAACTATAAACAACTTGAGCTTAGGCCTGGCAACGGGTCGGGTGTGAAGCGGGTGTGCCCCCACCCGCATCCATCACCCACATCCATCCAGTCCACCCGATCCACCCGTCACCCGCTTATCCGCTCACCCGCATCCAATCCACCCGTCATCCGCGGATGAAACGGGTGATAAACGGGTGAAACGTGCTCTATCTCATTTCATTCGTTTATCGCTGAAATAAATTTCAATAGCCT
>JACYFF010031959.1:11113333-11127339 GCA_017589665.1 Selenicereus undatus
TTTAATATATATAATAATGTATCAATTTGTATTTAGTTGTTAAAAAGATAGAAAGATCATTTTGAACATAAGGCAAGTTTGGGTCTCAATTCCTAGATGCTACAATTTAGTTAGCAATCCTTATGCGTACATTTGTAAAATAAATATCACAGTTAAATATAAGTGTCCAATAATCCTATTATATTTGTAAAATGAACGTCATTATTTAAAGGTTCTTTCGTTGAAAAAAGAAAAATAGAAGATATAAAGAACATCAAATCATGTATGCTAAATGCTTTTATGCACTTTAAAATTACAGATTTAATCATTAAATATGTGTATTAGTTGACAGTACCCATGCACCTCTTTTTCCCTCCTTGTTTAGTTGAAAAAATCCAATATAAATTTTGTTCTCCTGACTCTTTATATCTCATTTGAGCAAAGGAAACATATTTCTTTATTCTTGGCGGGAGTTTAGTGTAATTTGGCCTGGTGGCTAGGGGGTATCTCTTCAAATTTGGATAAATTATAAGTGTCTCCATTATCATAATTAAAATTACATTTCATATTTGTAATCTTCTTTTATTTTAAATTCATAACTTTTAAAACAATTGAAGGAAGAAAAAATCCTTTAATATTGATAATTGAATGTAGTTAATAAAATTGATGACGGTTAAATTCATTGAACAAAGATTAATCATAAAAACCAGTAGGAAGTTGACACTTGTCAAAACACCAACATTCCACTCAACCAATTCAATTTTATATTATAATAGTGTGCATCCCGTGCTTTACACGGGCATGTGTTGAAGTTTTGTAGTGTTATCATTTTTTTAGAGAATTTATAGTCTAATCGTAATATTATAATATATTTTATTTTTCACATATGATTTGAATTTATATGCATATACAATAATTGTGTATTGCTTTGTTGATGTTAATATGTTGTGTATTTGTGCCTGTTTACTGTGCCTAACTACATTATTTTCATTGTTATAACTGTAACAATTTACATTGATTTTCTAACTATCATTATCCTCATGCAATGTTTGTAGCCACCAAAATAATTGTATAAAATATTAGTACTTTCATCCTTATTTTCTTACATGCCGAACAGGGCGCAGATTCACGTGTGGGCTAGGGGTGTCCATGGACACCCCTAGCCCAAAAAAAATCCTAATAAACTATTTTAAAGGGCGTCAAATTAGTATGCATGGACACCCCTAAAACCGGCCCAAAAGTCATGAATGGACATGCCTAACCTTAAAAAAATTCCTAATGAACTATTTTAAATTGGGTTAAATTAGTACATATGGACATCTCTAAAACAGGCCCAGAAGTCATGAATGCCCTCTAAATTAATGGGTTATTGAATATTTCTAATTATTTTTAAAATATAAATAATACATCTGTAATTCTATAAAGTTGGAATATGATCAAAAAAGTAAAATTGCATTAAGTGCAATCCTTTTGAAGCCCAAGCGTTTCTCTGCTATTTCTCACACATGATTGCATTCCCAAGTCCTTTTTTCTCTTCATCAACCGTCCAGCAGACTCCCTGTCTCATTGTCATGAAAATAGAGGGAAAGTAAGTAGGCTAAAAACTCCATTGTTCAAGACTTGAAGGATCAACGACCCAATGCAGGTTCTGGATAAATAGGCCATTGGCAGGAACAAGGTCACGGATAAGCGATAGCGATTATGGTGATTTGAAACTTCATTTTTCATTCCCTCATTGGTCCAACAGTCCCATAGTTCCCCTCTATAAATTATTGTCTTCTACAAATCGATGTTCATTATCCAAAATTAGTGTCTCAAAATTTTTTAAGTTTCTCTATGACTCCAGATAACATTGTTATTGAATTTTTCCATGGACAATGGATTAGTAACAAATTAGGTAGCCTGACCTATCTCTCATGATTTAAATTTGTTCTTCATAGTAGTATTTTCAAGATTGTTCATTGAGTAGATTCTACACATTTCATTTAATTTGTTATTAATTAATTTAATTTTCTTTTATTGTTACTATTTTCTTGGTTGTTTGCAATTTAATTTGTTGGTTTGAAGTTGACACTAATTTCTTATTTTGGAGTGTTCATTTTATGGGTTTATGCTGATTTTTTTTTCTTTTACACTACTCAGTGTTGATAATTTATTCTCCATATTCAATTGTTTAAGTAAATGGGAAGTAACTGTAATAATTTATGGTTTCAACACAATTATATATCAACTTTAAATATAAACCATTGAGAATAAACATGATAGTAGATCACTACAGCATTTAATGTATCATTTTTTTTGTGTATGATGTTAATCAATGGACACCCCTATTCTGAGGAGCTAGATCCACCACTGATGTCAAAGCCATTTTGAACCTCTCAAAACCTATAAATAATAAAGTACATAAATATTCAATTATTACTATTCACAAATTAAATTTAATTGTAAAGTTTTTTATGTTTAAGACTTGTTTGAATAAAAGCGTACATTAAACGATTATTACTATTATTATTCTAATTTAGAACTAACAATTAATAATGGAATAATTGAAATTAAGGAAAAAAAGTCAATAGTAACACTTGTCAGTCATACACCAAACTGTTCAGTTTTATATTATATATATGATATATGATATATAATATTTGATGATATGATATGATATATGACGATATGATACAATTTCAGAGTAATATAAAATCTTCAAGACCATTGTAGATATCATCATTAGGCACTTCACAGGCTACGTCAATCTGGAGGTCGCCTTCTGTGAATACCTCAAGCATCCTGTCCACCTCATCCTCGCCCATCTCACCAACTGGGTCAGGGTCACTTCCAACTCCGTCAGGGGTAGGCTGCAGCGCAACAGGTGTGGTAGGAGTAGTCGAGTTCTGGGCATCCAAACAAGGGGTTAGCGGCTCTATAGCACGTGAGACTAAAGCAGAAACAGGGGTGAGTTGCTCAGCACAAGGGGTAAAAGCAGCAGCAGAATCAGGTGTTCCCACGTTGATTAGAGCAGCACCGCCGCCTTGCTTATGGACTAGACCACAATATCCTCCATAGTTCACTCCATGTCCCCCACCAGTGCCTATGTTTTCATCATTGTCACTGCCCCATTCTTCTTCCACAAATGGAGCACCATACTGCTCACCATTTTTGGGCCCTAGGCCACTCTTCTTGTAGACTTTGCAGATCACATAAGCTTCCTGAGAGACCCCCTTTTCAGCCAAATCCTTATCATCCAATCTATACTCATGCATCACCCAGTCGGTCCTTTCTCCCTTAGGTGGCTTTCCCTGATGGAAGACCAGAGTCTTAATTTTGCCCACTGGTCGACCACGATACTCAACAGCCCTGTCATTGCCAGTCGACTTCCAGTATCCACCTTCGGTGCTCCTGTTAGTTCTCGCACCATGAGAATATTTGTGAGATCTGGGGCAGAAGAAATACCATGTCAAGTCCCTGCTTCTCAACCAGGACTTGTCAGGCAAATCCCACGGGACAAAGCAGTAGATGTCAAGCTCAGACATCATCTGAGGGCGAAGGGATCGGCCCATGACTTTCCTCTTCAGATAGAACATCAAAAGCTCCTCATCAGTTGGGTGAAAACGGAAACCAGGAGGCATGGATTTGGTTGCCAACGTCTGATCCATGTTTGTGTGGGAATCAAGAACGAGTAGTTCTTTTCCTTTAATTTCACAATGACCCATAAACCTCTGAAACGGAAGAAACTAGACTAACTCAGAGCAAGCAAGCAAGCACCCCCAGCCCAAGATCAAGTGTGCACAGCGCTCACTCAGATGCTAACAGTAAAAAATGTCTAAGAGCACCACCACCTCCCTCTCCTTATGAAGCAGTAGTCCCACAAAAGAATCCACAGTTGTTTCTTTTTAATGACATCAGAAGACATGGAGTCCTGTTAAGAAGCAGAGCAACATCGTCAGTAACACAACCAGAAAACCCAGAGACGTTTCAGAAAGAGTCCCAATTACAAAAGCCTAGAGACGACGCCTAAAGCAGCCTCCCAACTGAATCAAACAATCAACCTTTGGTCACGAAACACCGATCAAACCTCACTAAACAGTCAATCAAAACCCACAATCCACAACGAAACAAAAACGAGTCAACAACGGAGATATAAAGTCGTCGATCGACGAAACTGACTTCAAGAACCCCACAAACCCAGTAGTGAAACCCCGATTTGGGATGCCAATCGAAATTGAAAGATTCAAAATCCACAAACCCAGAGGACCCAAAAAAGAAATCGACAAGAAACAACACCCTAAAATCGACAAGGAACCAAAACTCTAAAGTTTATACAGAGTCCGTGGACGATAATGACTCCAAGAACTCACACAAGTACAGTAGCGAAACCCTAACTGCGAATGCCAATCAAACTGATACGAAGATACAAAACCCAGAAACGCAGACGACCCAAAAAAGAAATCAAAGAGACACAAAACCCTAAAATCGACAAGAAACAGGACAAAAGGGGAAGAAATCGGACCTGAAACACGGCGGAGGGAGAGGAGGACTATCGGAGAACGAAGAGCAGAGAGAGAGAATGAGAGACGATCGGAAGCGCGGCGATGAATGAAGAGCGAAAGGTTTAGAGGTGGGAGGAGTGAGGGGGGGTTCGGGTATATATAGTCATCTTAGGTAGTGAAGTTTAGAGGGAGAAGGGGACTGAGAGTCAGCAAACCTTGGAATTTGATTGGTGGGCTGACTCTAATTGTACCGTTGTACGCTTTCTCTCTCCTACACATGATGAAATTTTCGCGGAGTTTCCTAAATTCGCTCTACAAAACCAACAAAAAAAAAATAAAAATTGTTTTGGTGTTTGACAGCTTGGAGGACTTCATCTACATGGCAAGCCACTTTTTTCCCTTTTTGTTTTTCCTAAATTTATTTCCCAAAATGACATTAAAAAGAAAAAGAAAATGACATTTTGAAACCTACTTTCGGAACCCACTTCTATGTTTTTTTTTTCCTTTTCAAATAGATAAAAGACAAGTTCTTTTATGGGAATATGTTTTTCATGGAGTAAGTTTGTTAAGTTTGTTGTGTTTTATTCGGGTTCTAAAAATTAAATGCCCCTCAACTTCTTATTAGAGTTCAAAAATATCCCTAAATTTAAAAAAGATAATAAATCTCACTTGACTTAGTTGACTATGTGAAACTCTTTCATTTCTTTTCATTAATTGAAGAAGTAGCCCACAAACGAATGACAGGCGTATGTCATCAACAAAATTTGTTGAGATTAGAAACTCAAGTGTTGTGCAACTATTTCGAACATCATCCACACATGTTTATTATTTGGGGAAATTTAGAAAATTCATTAATACCTAATAACTCAATGCAAAATTGCAAATGACTTGCAATTATACATGAAAAGAAAATAATATGATATTTCAACTCAAATTCAAATTATGTTATTCTCATGTAAGGTCAACTTTATGCTAATGAGGATTTTAAATGGAAAATTCTAATCAAATTAATTTGAAATGAGTAAAAATCATATTCGGACCTAAAAAATCTTAGCAAAAAGAAAATCATAAAGGACAAGAAATGACTACGCAAAAAACCATCCCCACTATTTTTTTCTCTTTATCTTACAGAAATTATGTTACTAAAAATATAATAAATCAATTTTCACTATTTTCCCACCCTTTTTTTAAAAAAAATTAATCTAAATATAAGGAACATTTTTTCTCTCAATTTTCTTATAATCAAATCTTAGTTATTGGAATATGGAAATATCTCAAAATTGCTTTATTTTCTATATGTCAACATCATTGTTTTCCACATTATTTGATGCTTCATGCCATGTCATCATTGTTTTTTAATTCTTTCAAGCCATGTCATTATTAGGTGAAAGAAATTAGCGAATCTAATAAAATCAAAGGGCATTCATTTCACTTCTTAAGTATAGGGGTATTTTCTATTTTTGACCAAAAGTCCAAGGGTCGATTATTTTTGGAACTCTGTTTTATTCTTTTAAGAATAAGTTTCGATCAATTTATGTAATAAAAATAATTTTAATTTAATTCAGTCTAGCAAATAATTAGTACAGTTCAACAAAACTGAGTTTATATAACACTGAATAAAATAGGTTCAGTTTAATAAAACCAAATGTTAAAAGGGTATAATAGTCATTTTAATGTACATTTATCAGTTTTTAGTAAAAAAGAGGGACTAACAACAAATGGCATGTAAATCCTTAAATATGTCTCATTACATTCCTTGGCTTAACATTAAAAATGGTCAAACGAAAACCTTTTTTTTTTTTTGATTAAGAACAACATGACAAATGCTAAGATAATCACAACGGTTGAATAACAAATTTTGCCAATACAATATTGTATATATAGTGAAGGGAAGCCTTGGAGCAACGGTAAGGTTGTCTCTGTGTGACCAAAAGGTCACAAGTTCTAACCGTGGAATCAGCTATTGACAAAGTCAGGTTACGTTGCTTACAATTCATCCTTTGGGGTGCTACCCTTCCCCGAACCCTGGGTGAACACGGAATACTTGTGCACCAGGGTGCTCTTTTAATACAACAAACAACAACACCTCCTAGTGTGGGTTCCGCTTTTACGGGATCTGGAGAGATCCAGTTGTAGGCAACCTTACCCCTACCGACAGTTCTGTCTCTTCCCTGTAGATCAGAGGAAAGAAACATACCTTAATAACCAGAGGTGAGCAAACGGTGTCTCTTCCCCGTAGATAGTACCACCTGCAAACAAACACGATGAACGAAGAAAACACCACTACCAGCACGCTGCCTTCGCAACCAGAAGCGAACTACGAGGACACCTCTCCGCGATCTAAGAACTTAATCTACAACCTTAATCCTATCTCGCCACAACTTCCTATCCTGCGCTAAGTCCTCCGTTAAACCGACAACTCTCTGGTTCTCTCTAATCACCTCATCCAAACTCTTCTTTGATCGACCCCTTTTAATATTGTATATATAATTAATTTTCATCTTACCATTGTACACGCTTGAAATTCAGAGCATCTCACGGCTGTATACGTTATATTGTGATCACTATACACTTTTTATTGAAAAAGCAACAAAAATGCACCAGGTTATGATCCATTATATGCTTGATCAAAAAGCATCAATATAAAAATTTTCAAATATACAATTGTCATGAATCGAAATAGCTACACAAAGATCACGAAGTAGACTATTCAAGTGCAAAACAAGAAAATTACACATCATTCGTCCTCATAATACCATTAATTAACATTTAAACTTGGAAAATATAAAGAATAATGTAAAGTCGTAGTCTTCTCATAAGAAAGCCAGACAAGAGAAAAATAAATACTGTAGAATCCAGGTAGGAATTTACAGTACTAAATAGCCAATCTAGATCAAACAAAAGCCTAAAAGCACCATTAAAGAAGATTATAGTACTAAATAAAGAAGATTAATGGGCATTTTTTTACTAATTACAGAAAAAGAAGAGACAAGAACGATAGGCACTGTAAGAACGATTTTTTTGGGGGGGGGGGGGGGAACCTAGTCTACTGAGCTTCTATCTCAAACTTAGAGGTACCTAACTTGGGGTAAGAGATACTAAAGCTCATGCAAGAAACCCAAAAATCAAGCCCAACCGTAAACTGTTATGCGCGAAATACAGAATTTTCATCCCTTGTTGAAGGTGTTAATTATTCCAAACTTATTTGGGCATAGAAGGGCTTAATGCCGGGGGATTAAAGGGCTCAAAAAAAGACTCGTTATCATTATTTTGGGCCTGTAAAACAAGCAAGAGGTGATGTTATGTCACCCCTGTGGCACAGGAAAGTCATTATTATTTTGTGCAAGATTGTTAGTTGGGCCGTCTATGGACTATGGCCCATTGAGAAGCTCCGATTTGATCTCATTCAATGCACTCTAAGAAACAAGTTTATGAATTTTACATAACACAACGTAAAAAACGGATTCGGGGTCAATAAAATAAAAAAGAAAATTCAGATAGTTTGGGGTTCTCAAAATTAAAAATTAAAAATTAAAATAAATGACTCATAGTTGGATTACTTATGACATGACTTGGATCTGTACGGATATAATTTCTCCATGTTTATTTCGTTGCATTGTTTTTGATATGATGGCGCAAATTATACAATATTCCGGTATAGGAAGCAAGATATATCTAGGTAACTTAAAAATAAATAAATTATATTTGCATCAATTAAAAGCACACCGACTCAATGTGATTGATCTACTTTAATTTTTATTATCAACACCCCCTATTTTTATGGTGATGTTTTTTATATAATTACGTAGCATTACATTAATGTAATAAATTTGGTATTCATTTTGTTGGGGTATTTAAAATGATTGAGCAACAGATAATAGTACAAAAGATTATATCGTATTCTTCATTTTATTTTATTTTTTGCTGAGAAAAAAGAGGTGCAAGCTCACCCTTCTTAGATCCTATTCTTCATTTAATTACAAAATTCCATTTTAATTAATATATTTCCAAACAGTGAATAACCATTATTCAAATCAAATTTGGTAAAATTTTTGCGCTAACTTTCTGTAATAACTTGGTCAGTTTCATTTAGTTATGGTGTTGATTAAAAAAAGAAAAAATCTGAAAAGAAGTTAGTTTTCTTAAAAATTGACTTTCACGATTTTAAAAAATGGCAGGAAACAACTTTTCATATCAACTTTTAAGAAAAATTATATTATCATTAATCTATTATTGTGAAGAAATCTTGGGCCCGACAAAAAACAAATATTCTGCGACCAGCTCAGCAGGCCAATATTGGCGAGAATAGGTATGAACTTAAATTATTTAATGCTAACTCAATTGCTTGGTACATGTAAGATTGCAATCCTGGCAAGCGAATCAAGTGTTGGAGATACAATGGCAATAATCAATTCGATCAAGGCGCTCATCTTGACAGGCTATGTGCCAAGAGGAAAGTTGAAGGGTCAAGGTTGGAAGACGCCCGGCTGCTAAACAAAAAACGAGTTGTTTGTCAAGGGAATGAAAATGGGGTTGTAATAGTTTGTCGTAGCATTTCTATGTTTCCTAGGACAACTGTTGTAGGTATAGATGTAAGATAGGCAACAAACCCTCTTGTATTACTTTTTTTTATGATTAATATAATGTGTATTATCTTACTCATAAAAAAAAGTTATAATTCATCCCTAACCTTATAATTTGAAATTCAATCAAACTGAAGTAATTAATTTTATAAAATGATTACAATTCAATCACGACACAATCAACTACAATTCAACGATAGTACAACTACGGTCTTCTCAAACGCAGCCATTATAGGAGCTTTAACTTGGTGTATATGTGTGCACGTGGTCAATTTACACACTCAAAGCGAAAAGTGGCACGTGTCTCGTACCTCCAATTGAAAGGGATAACCCTAAACGCATGGTACCCTCTCCCCTCTCTTGTCAATTTGATATACGTACAGTACAATCCTTTGTCGTGGATTCAGATTGTGACTTTATGACACCTTGTTCATTTAATCAACGCTTTACGTCTCACCAAAACGTCTTGGATTGGATGTAAAATTGTCACGGTTTTCTTATTTGTGGATTTTCAATTTTTTCCAGTTCATAGTAATAGTCATATAGGGTTATTAAAATACACGGCTACAAACACAAGTAGTCTGTCATGACAAAAGCAATAAGTACTGGATTTATGTTTTATAAGTAGATTTCAGTTAATCGGATTTGCGGTACAATGATAAAGTAACGTCCATACTTGTTACTAATCAATTTGAAACACACTAAGATACTAGGAATGAAAGAAAAAAATCTTATTTTCTATGATTAAGTTGACTTCTATATATGTTAATCCAAGTAGTTTGGAAGAAAATGGGGCCGGGTGTTATGCTTAGGCTATATATATGATGTGTCATCTGCTTCTATATAAAGTATGAGCGGTAAACAGTTTTGTGTGAGTATCAATGGCTAATATATGTTAGTAGTGAATGTTAGATACCGACTACACCTGCTAGTGTTAACTTGCTTTTGATGCATCAAAATTTTGATTTTACCAGCGTAGTGAAATTATGTTTTATATGAAAAAAAACAAATTTGTAACAACATGATCTATATGATGCCTAGTTTATTTCGAATAAGAAGAAGATATTTAAATTCATCTAAAATTAATAGTTGGCGGATGCACACAAAAAGAGTTTATATCAACACTAGGCAGGGACTAATGTGAAATCTTATATCCTTTAATTATTACAACTAGATATGGTCCCAGCAAAACACATCCCATTGGGAGGGAGCAAAGAGGCAACCAGGGCTAGAAAAGGCCCTTGCAAACTTGTACACCGCCTAGATATAGAGTACCCCCTAATCATCCACAAAGAAGTAGCTCTCCTTGTCTTCAAGTGATCAAGCTTAATGATTTGCTCTTTAACAAAGGGATATCTGTTGCAATTGACCATCATTTAGGTTAGTTCTCTTTTCTTTTTTAGAGCCGTACGTCTATGTGTTTAAAAGAACAATTGTATATTTGGGTGCTTTCTATTCAGAGAGATAAAGCATTCGATGAAATTTTTGAACATTGTTTACTTTAGAATTCTCTCTACAACCTTCAGTCAGTCATGCCTTTGAAATCAATTTCTTTGTGAGGCTAGGATACGTTGTTGGGATTGACTGTTTTTCATTATAACTTGAATCTTATTATGTCATGAAAAACGGACATGTTATTTCACTAGTTCATATTCTAATTTCTATTGAATTACAACATCAGAATCAATATTGCATTTATTGTAATACAACAAATGAATATTAATCAAATTAAATCTTCATATTTAATATTGTGAAAGATCAATAGTTTGGGACTTTTAAATTGTAATTACTCAATAGCCTATTTAAATATAAATTATTGCAAGCTAAACTCATTAAAGAAACATCAACAAAAAAGAGTACTAATGTCCCGTGCAATTATTTTGACAGTTACAAACATTTAATGTGACACAATAATAGTCACAATGCCAATGTAATTATCATAGTTTTACACCGAAAAAAATAATTATCACAGTTATAACAATGATAATAATATAATTGGACGCACTAAAAATTTAAATTTATCAACACATACCTGTGCAATACATGTGACGCACACTCATCAATTAACAGAAAATTGTATTTTTGCATTCCCTAAAATAACACGATTGAGGAAAATGATGGTAATGTGTAATTGTCACAAATATGGTCCATTCACTATTGGTATATGTACCTTGTGTTTCCAGGATGAAAGGCTAATGCAGAACGAAACCAGCCCCGGCGGTCATTAAATATGGCCCATCACTTTTATTATTTTATTTTGGTCTTAGTAAAAAAGACTTATAGAGAAGAAGGCTGTCTATATTAACATCTCTTAAATTATTATATTAATTATTATTAGAAATGAAGGTTTAAATCTCACTTATATTGATATTTGCGCCTCATTCTTCCCAAAAAAAAAAGAATTATACTATTAATGCACCATAAATTGTTATATTGTTAATTTTAAAAGATACAATATCAACAGATACAGGTGAAAAATTCAATCATTTTGATCAACAAAACGAGATCAATTTGCACAAGAAAGATTTCAGTTAGGTAATCTTATATGATTGTTGACTCCCTCTAAATTTGAGGAAACTCTAAAAGCCTTAAATGTTGAGGTTGCGGGGCAAGTTCAAAAAAATTCGAGCAGAGTTGAGTCCCTCACAGGTTGGCAACCACCGCTGGTGGAATGGATCCTGCTTAATACGGACGGTGCGGCCAAAGGGAATCCGGGCCCGGCTAGGGCTGGGGGTGTTTTCAGAGGAAGTACTCGGGATTGGATCCTAGGCTATGCTGAAGGTGTGGGTGTATGCACATCGACAAGGGCTGAGCTAAGAGCAATTCTAAGGGGCTTAAAATTAGCAAGGGAGAAAAATATGAGGAAGCTTTGGGTGCAGGCTGATTCTCTAGTTGTGGTCGGCATGCTCAAAGGGCAAACCAACTGGAATTCGGAACTGATGCCTTTGATCCAACAGTGCAAGCGGTTGATGGAGTCAAATGATATGGAAGTCATCATCATATCTTACCGTTGTCGTTAAATGAATCAAGTAGCAGATTTACCAGCGAATTAAGGGACCAAGTGTAATGATAGTTTAGCTATTCTCGATCGAGTCACCTCGGAGAGAGATTTTAGATGCCTTGTATTCGGACAGGATAGGTGTAGTTTGGGCCCGTTTGATTACTAAGTAATAATATTTTGTTTGGGGCTTAGCTCCTCTTCTGCACCACAAAAAAAAACTATATATATATATATATATATTATTGTTTGAATTAGCAAGCTCTGTCTGTCTTTTTTAAGAAATTAACGTCACGAGTTTTTAGCATTGTGCAAGTTGGGAGGGGGTAAAACCGTAAAAGTGACTTTTCAAATAGTACATGGGTATTATTGGGGCACAGTATGTCTGATTGTAACACCCAGGATTTTATCCCCTTATTTCGCCATTTTATATTGTTAAAAAATTGAAATCACATTAACCTACTTGCTTAAGTGCTGTTTTTATTGAAAAGAATATTCTTTCTATTTTAGGATTATATCGGACTCTACATTGAGCAGCCTTCCGAATATAACTGGACTGGCGAACCTTGGGACTAGTCCTGCAATTTATTGAATCGATAAGCTCGTATTAATTATGATGTGACGAGTGGATAAGCTCGTATCAATTATGATGTGACGAGTGGATAGACTCGTATTAATTATAATGGGACGAGTGGATAGGCTCGTATTAATCATGATATGACAAGTGGATCAACTCGTATTAATTATGACGTGACGAGGTAATTATCCAAAACAAAAAAAAGGAAAAACAAAAGAAATTATTATTATTTAAGGGCCCGAAGCCCCTTCTTTGAAGGGGGGGGGAGGAGGAAGGGGCGCGGCGACGGTTTGAAACCCGTGACCCCCACCGTGATTTCCCCCTCAACCCCAGCGGCTAGCAGAGCAAGCAAGGGTTCGCGTCTAACCCTAATCTGTCCAACTAGCACAGGAGTTGGGTTCATTAGTTTGGAACGAGGTGGGTTTCCTCTTCCTCCTATTTATTGTTAATTTCAATGAAATTTATTAATTATTGATTATAACTCATTCAAAATTCGACCTGATTATCAGTGATTGGAGGAATAAAGTTTATCGATCATTGAAGGTTTATTGAAAATATACTGATTATTGCAAGTTTATGGAAAGTTTATCGAACATTCAAGGTTTATTGAAAATATATTGGTTATTGCAAGTTTATGGAAAGTTTATCTATCATTAAAGTCTTATTGAACATATATTGATTATTGCAAGTTTATGAAAAGTTTATCGATCATTGAAGGTTTATTACAAAAATATTGATTACTGCAAGTTTATGAAAAGTTTATCGATCATTGAAGGTTTATTGAAAATATATTGATTATTGGAGGTTTATGAAAAGTTTATCGATCATTGAAGGTTTATTAAAAATATATTGATTATTGCAAGTTTATGGAAAATTTATTGATCATTGAAGGTTTATTGAAAATATATTGATTATTAAAAGTTTATGAAAAGTTTATCGATCATTGAAGGTTTATTGAAAATATATTAATTATTGCAAGTTTATGAAAATTGTATCGATCATTGAAGGTTTATTGAAAATATATTGATTATTGCAAGTTTATGGAAAGTTTATCGATCATTGAAGGTTTTTTGAAAATATATTGATTATTGCAAGTTTATGAAAAGTTTATCGATCATTCAAGGTTTATTGAAAATATATTGGTTATTGCAAGTTTATGGAAAGTTTATCGATCATTCAAGTTTTATTGAAAATATTTTGATTATTGTAAGTTTATGAAAATTTTATCGATCATTGAAGGTTCATTGAAAATATATTGATTATTGCAAGATTATGAAAAGTTTATCGATCATTCAAGGTTTATTAAAAATATATTGATTATTGCAAGTTTATGGAAACTTTATCGATCATTGAAGGTTTATTGAAAATATATTGATTATTGCAAG
>JACYFF010031959.1:11137630-11266592 GCA_017589665.1 Selenicereus undatus
GGGGGGGGGGGGGGTTGAAAACAATCTACGTCTAAGGGCCTGTTCTATTTCGCGTTTTAGATAGATAGATAGATACAAGGAGATGTAAGGAGATGTAAGGAGCTATAAGGAGATGTAAGGAGCTGTAAGGAGATGTAAGGAGATGTAAGAAGATGTAAGGAGATGTAAGGAGATGTAAGGAGATGTAAGAAGATGTAAGGAGATGTAAGAAGATGTAAGGAGATGTAAGGATAAATATAAGGAGTTGTTGAATTGTAAAAGAGTTGTATAGTATAATTTGTTTTAGATGGAAAATAATAATATTAAAATAATATACTTAAGAAGCTGTATTTTGTATTTTTATTTTTTCATTATTATTATTTTTTTTTCTTTTTTTCTCATTTTTTACTTTTTTTATTTCTTGTATTTTTTGTAATTTTGTAATTTTTGTAATTTTATTGTTTTATTCTTTTTTTCTTTATTTATTTATTTTTATTTCTTTTATTTTTTAATTATTATTTTTTATTTTTTATTTTTAAATTTTTTTAATTTTTATTTCTATTTCTATTTTTTTTGGTTATTTTTTATTTTTCTATTTTATAATTTTGTAATTTTTAATTTTAATTTTAATTTCTTATTTCTTTTTTTTAATTCATGAGTTTTTAATTTTTAATTTTAATTTTAATTTTGATTTTTTAATTTTTTAATTTTTTAATTTTTTAATTTTTTAATAAAACATAAAAAATAAAAATAAAACTAAAAATTTTGAAAATTTTGAAAATTTTAAAATTAAAAATTAAAAATTAAAAATAAACATAAAAATTAAAATTTAAAATTTAAAAATGTAAGAATTTAAAAATAAAAATTTAAAAATATAAAATTATAAAAATAAAAATAAAAAAATAAAAACAAAAAAAAAGTAAAAAATGAAAAATGAAAAATGAAAAATAAAAAATAAAAAATAAAAGAATAAACAAAAAAAGTAAAAATAAAAAATACAAAATTACAAAAATAAAAACTTAAAAATTAAAAAAATTAAAAAATTAAAAATTAAAAAATTTAAAAATGAAAAATGAAAAATAAAAATAAATAAATAAATAAAAACTAAAAAATAAGGAACAAAAAAATTTAAAATTTAAAATTAACAATTAACAATTAAAAATAAAAGAATAAAAAAATACAAAATAAAAAATAAATACAAAATAAATAAAATGAAGATGTAAGGAGATGTAAGGAGATGTAAGAAGATGTAAGGAGATGTAAGGAGATGTAAGAAGATGTAAGGAGATGTAAGGAGATGTAAGGAGATGTAAGAAGATGTAAGGAGATGTAAGGAGATGTAAGAAGCTGTAAGCTCTTAGCTAAATCCTAAAAAACGCGAAATAGAACAGGGCCTAAGAAGGATCATGATAGACACCCATTTAAGGCATATGGTTCCCTGAATACAATGGCTTTGCTCAGGAAGATTACAGCTAAGGCACTTTTCATGAGTTTCATCATCGTGAATGAATATTACAAAAGAGACCACAGTAGAGGGCCTGCCTACCATATAGAAATTGAAAAGAGGACAACGACATGCACCGCGTGTTATATGAGCTCGATTGGTATTGATCAATAA
Organism: Selenicereus undatus; assembly: GCA_017589665.1. Taxonomy (NCBI): domain Eukaryota; kingdom Viridiplantae; phylum Streptophyta; class Magnoliopsida; order Caryophyllales; family Cactaceae; genus Selenicereus; species Selenicereus undatus. Next base: position 11,139,228 of record JACYFF010031959.1, read on the forward strand.
GATCTGTCTGTCTACAACTTAGATTCTCTTCAATTTTTCAACAACTGTGCTAATAGTTTACTGAAAGGGAAAAAAAAACCTAAGTGATTAAATATTGTTTTTATGCGTATATAATAAAATAATAAAGAAAATAGAAATACTTTGTAAAAAAGAAATGAAAAACTAAGCGAGTAAAAACTAGATCTGGAAAAGTCTGACTCGACAAGATAACGCGATCCGGACCCGATTTGAAGTTATTGAGAGAAATCGGAACCCAACACGAATCGAACCGATTTTGACTCGAAGTTGACATGATTTGACTGTTTAGTTCGGAATCATCTTATTTTTCAATTTTGTGTAGATTCAACTATTCACGAGCCCGATACAAAATTGATCCATTTATTAAATAGTTCAATCTGAACCGACCCGTTACCCAGCTCTAATAAAAACAAGGCAAAACATGATTAAGGAGAACAAGTCAATCTTCTGTCTAGCATAGATGTTACCAACAATAATTCACACAAATATCCCATTACTTCCCTCAGGACACCAGAAAATTTCTTGTATTTGACCCCTATTTACATTATGCAAAATCAAATTTTATATATTTCTTTTTTTTAAAAAAAAAAAACTCTTTATAGGACACACTTCTGTTGAAGATGAAGAAGCCTCAACTAAATAATATTATAGAATTGAATATACATAAATATCTATAAATAAAGCTCAGAAAATCTGACCAAATGCTTCAGCAAGTCTCTGCAAATCCTTGTTATACATCTCAGTGATTGGAAAGTTGGGCAGAGGGTTTTGCTGATTCTGATGCCAAGTTGAAGAAGTGCTTATGAAGGGCACTGATGATTCTGTCTTGATCTCACTGAATGTGTTAGTGCCTGTATTGGTAGTTGCTCCACTACTTTGAGAAGCTAATATTAAAGGAGTTTGCAAGTACTCTGACCACTTAATTTCATCTGGGTTTGGACCCTCTAACCCACTGAGTTGATCTTCCTTGTTAGATTTTGCTGAATCTGAGATTGCCCATGAAAAGTTCTCATAGAAATTAGAGCCGTTGTTGCTTTCATGGCTTGTATTAGAAGTAGTAGCAGTTGTTGTTGTTGTTGTTGTTGCAGTCATAGGTTCCAAGGTTTGGAATCCCGTGTAAGTTTCCCCAATTGGGGCGGAATTGTTCTCGGACATGAAACGGGTGATGGATGGGTTGATGCTGGAATTGTACTGCAGGCTTTGAATTTGGTTGTTGTAAGAGGAGGGGTTTCGGGTTGTAGTGGATATGGAAAAACTTGTATCAAGTCCATTGTTGAACCCGAATGACCCATATAGGGTGTCTCGAAAGAGTTCATGGGTCGACATTGGTGGTGGTGGTGCTAAAGTGAATGTGGAGATATTAGCATTTGCCGGGCCCAATGATGGTGGAGACCCCATTGACTTGTTGGGGTCACCCGTGGCCTCGGTGGTGGTGGTGGTAGTAACTGTAGATGAAACTGATAATTTGTCGGTGGCATTTTTATTAGTGCTACCATTGCTACAGTTGTTAGTGCTCAATTTGGGCCGCTCCTCCTCTGTGTTCTCCACCTCGGACAAGGGTTTGTGGGTGTTTGGATCAATGCCTCTTTGCCTAAGCTTCTTCTTAAGGCACGAGTTCCACAAGTTCTTTATCTCATTGTCCGTCCTTCCTGGTAATTGTGCTGCTATTTGAGACCATCTGTCACATAACATTTCCCCCCAAAACCCAGAAAAAAGGTCAGAAACCCAATGATTGGAAAATTATCAAAAACCCATTAATTAATTCATAAGATGAAATGCAAATCATAAGTAAAACCCAAATAATGACATACTTATTGCCAAGAACAGAATGAAGCTCAATAATCAGATTCTCTTCCTCTTGGGAGAATGCCCCTCTCTTTAAATCAGGCCTCAAGTAATTAATCCACCTTAATCTGCAGCTCTTTCCACACCTTTCAAGACCTGCTCAAATGCCCATTTTAACAAAAACATGTTATATCGCTCAATTACCGAAAGACTGTTTCCGTTGTTTTTAAAAATCCTTTTTTTTTTTAAACAAATGGGTATTTTTTTGCCCTTTATGGGTGTACTTTTTTCTGCATGGGGAAAAGAAAAAGTACCAGCAAGTTTAGGAACAGAGCTCCAACAGCCATGGCCGTACTGAGTGATATGTCTAAGAAGCTTCTCATCTTCTTCAGGAGACCAAAGGCCTTTCCTCAGCTTCTGCTTATAGCAGCAAGAGTGCCTTCCCATAGGAAGTCAAAATAAATAATACCCACAAATTAATTCTGCCAACAATTAAACTTTCTCTTAATTATCTCTCTCTCTGTGATATGACTGTCGGTGCAATGCTGCTGGGTCTGAATGTTGCCACCCAAGTGTTCGACGAAATACCTCTGAGAAATTGACTTCCTTCTTGTTGATGATGATGATATGTTGTTGTGTTAGCTAGCAGCGGAAGTTTCAGGCTCTGCTTGAAATGGACTAACAAGAGGCTGAAAAGGAGGAAGGCTGAAAAGGTGGTCTTTTAGGGAGAGAAAGGAAATGAGAAAGAGAGAAGGGACAAGGGAGGGCTGAGAAAATGAAGTGGCAAATGGTAGGGAATCTTGATTTTAATAGGAGTAGGGGAGTTTCAAAGGAGAAAAAAGTCACATTTCATGGGATATGATTGAACTCTCTCCATTCATAGCTTTATTTTGTTTATATATAAAAAAAATCAATATAAATAAATTATTCATCAATTTGAAAAATTATTGATTAATTTTCATCCATTCGTCAATTAAATATTTACCAACTAATACAAATTTTTAAAAACACGTTCACATGTATTTTTCTTTTTTGGGTAACAAAAATATGACTTTGCACAAGTTTAGGGATGAAAATATTACTCGAACCTAAAAAACTTAATTAAAATTCGATCCATTTAGGGCCTGACTAGGTGATAGAAATGGATTACAAGTGTTATAGGTACGAGTATGGATATTGTGTTTGAAATGGATGTAAGTATGGGTATAGATTCTTAAAATCCAAACACAATTGTGCACCTAATTTGCTAGTAAAATGTGACAAAAATATGCTAAAATCTAAAAATAATATTCGGTATGAAACTCTAATTGTATAGTATTTATTTATGTAGAAATGAATTTATTTATTTTTTTTACAATTTTCATTTTTGTAAGTCTAATTGAACAAATTTTATTAGCGTTGTTTGAAGCTAATAGTCAACTATGGCATGTATACGAATGTGAGTTGAATATGGCTGACACTTTGCTCACTCAATATGTACTCGAATAAAACCCATAAATCTGAAAAATTCGACGGATATGAGTATGAGTATAGTCATATAAAATCTAATAGATATGGATATGAAGTATGAATGTGAATATAATTTTCGAAAATAAGTATAAACACGGTGTAACTCTGCTCGCCCGCGCCCATCCCTATACTAGTCTGATCAAGAGTTTGAAATTTAGCCCGGGGGAAGCCCCTGCCTTGGGCAGGGGGCAGTTCCTTATCTCTCTCTTCCTCCTTTTTTTTTTTGAGTATTTAAGTTGCTATTACTAGTAGTATTTATTAGCTACTTATTTGGATAAGATAATTCTGCTTTTGGGATATCCCAATCTATACAAAATTATGAGTGACCCAAATTTCCTAAGTCCCTACATGCAAACAGTACTTAGATTCTTAAGTCCATGAAAATCAGCCTAGTACAATGTCCAATGTAGTAGAGCTTAATTCACCTCAAAATTATATATGTCACTGTTAAGAAGATTGGCATTAGGTGTCCCAATTTCATTGTGTTGTATGTGTTATAGCGTACAATATAAGAATTAAACGTCTTTTTAAAATTTTGGCTGAATTAATTTTTTGACGTAACATTAGATTTTTTGATCGAGTGATCTTGAATTCAAAAACTCAACATCACCGATAATGAATTAGTGTGTTAAATGTGCAAGTAGCGTGAATGACATCCAACCTTATCAAAGTAAGCTTTTCAGGTAGTTTTGACATTACAGTTCAACAATTTCACAAATTAAGTTCAAATCGAAACCGTGATTTTTTTAAAACAAAAAGGAAAGAGGGGGGGAGGGGGGGAGGACACATAATCTTGTTCTCAACAAGTCTGAAGCAAAGTTCCACAATCCAAAACCAGCCAAAAGATTTCCAAGTTGGAAAAGTCTTCTAGAAAACAAGAACCTTCCATGATTAGCTAACATGGGGGTTGATATAATTAATCTTGAATTAATTGCTGATGATATCCCCCACAGGCTCTAAACACTTTTATTACAATAATTAATTAGAGAGAGCTATAAGTAGGGATGACCTGTTGAAATTTTAAAATCGTTATAAGTATTCAATCCAATATGGTGAATACACAGTTTAACGTCTATCGATCTAACCAAGTCTTTTTTGACGTGTTAGAATCATTTTTCTAACATGGGTAATGGTATTGCTTCCCTTTTTAGAAAAGAATATCAACACTTTTTCATTTCAATTCTAGGCATGAAACTACTTTATATAATTCTTTGTTTAAAATATGAAAAGATTACCCATCATTACTACTTCATCACTGTTTTCTTCCCCATCTTGCAAATGTTTAGAAGTTATCAAACTCTTACCAAATAGTACATCCAAATAAATGTAACTATATAGGACAATGGCAATGCAATAATGTAGTTGTATTTCACTGTACATGGAATAGAGCCAAATTTTGGATAACATTAGGGTTATATTATAATACTAGCAATATTAAGTTAATATAATTAATATCTTGAAGGTGTTAGCTGTCCCCTAATTAATTCTTAGCTGAGTCTAGCTCGTTTATATAATATCTTGAAGGTTCCTTCATCTTGGCAAATTATATCCTAATTGTCATAGATTTTGTCCATATATGTTATTATAATATTATAATAACATATCACGGTAATATCAATATTCATTTTAAGTAAGATCGTCTTATAAAAAATCATTGTGAAATTAAATTACATATTAGCCTCCAATATAATTGATCAAATTATCTTTAAATGATTACGTGCATGGTACATGAAAGCAGTTTGCAACGGTTTGAGGAAAGTAACAAGCTTGGCCAAAATTGTAGCCGTGGGTTCTCCCTCTTTTCCCTTGCCTCATACAAATAGAGTACATGTATATATATATCACCACAAACCCTAACTGGACTAATAAACCACCGTAAACTAAGGGAAAAGAATAATAAAATAATTTACACAAGTTTCCTTAACATACAACTTTCCTACACATATACAACTTCTTTGACACTCCCCCTCAAGTTGGTGCATGCAAGTCTACCATGCCCAACTTGCTTCGGAGATACTGAAACTGTCTTGTCCCAAGAGCCTTGGTAAATATGTCTACTGGTTGCATCCGAGAGGGAATATAGAAGAGATCCAGATCACCCGAGTGATATCGTTCACGAACAAAATGGCAATCGATTTCAATATGTTTGGTATGTTCGTGAAAAACAGGGTTTTTGGCTATATGTAACGCCGCTTGACTGTCACAAAAGAGATGCATGGCTTGTTTGTGGAAGATGCCGAATGAGGCAAGGAGAGATTTAAGCCAGATTAACTCACTCGTCACTACAGCCATGGAGCGATACTCAGCTTCAGCAGAAGATCGTGAAACCGTTGTCTGCTTTTTAGTTTTCCATGAAATAGGAGAGCCTCCAAGAGTCACTAAATACCCAGTTATCGACCGCCGAGTGAGAGGGCAAGCACCCCAATCGGAATCACAGTAGCCAATCAGTTGAAGATCAGAGTGGGCATGAATCACAATCCCACAATCAGGAGAGCCCTTGATGTATCGAAGAACACGACGGGCAGCATTCATATGTTCTTCGCGAGGGGCCTGCATGAACTGAGAGAGAATGTGGATGGTGTAGCATAAATCGGGACGAGTAATAGTAAGATAAATGAGTCGTCCGATGAGCCGACGATAACTCCCGGCATCTACCAAAGATGGCCCTGTAGCCAGAGCGAGCTTATGGTTTGCCTCCATGGGAAATTCACTAGGCTTACCACCAAGAAGCCCGCACTAATCCACTATCTCAAGAGCATACTTACGCTGGCTAAGAAAGAGCCCTTTAGGGCCCCGGGCCACTTCAATCCCAAGAAAGTATTTGAGGACACCAAGATCTTTGATACTGAAACAGGAGTAGAGGTAGCGCTTAAAATCATCACAGGCATGGCGATCATTGCTGGCCAGCACCATATCGTCAACATACACTAGCAAAGCCATAAAAACAGTCCCCTTCCGGTAGGTAAAAAGAGAGTAATCGTCATAGGAGTGAACAAATCCATACTCACGTAGTTTTGAGGAGAGCTTGGCAAACTACTGACGCGGAGCCTGACGAAGTCCATAAAGTGACTTTTGCAACCGACAGGCCTTGTGAGGACCGTTGCAAGTGAACCCAGGAGGAAGTGTCATGTATACCTCCTCATGCAAATCGCCATGCAGAAAAGCGTTATTGACGTCGAACTGGTGCAAGTCCCATCCTTTGGCAACGACAACGGCCAAGAAGCAACGAACAGTTGTCATTCTAGCAACAGGGGCAAAGGTTTCATTGTAGTCAAAGCCTTCCACTTGGTGATCACCGCGAATAACTAAGCGAGCTTTGAATCTCTGGATGCTCCTGTCTGAATTATACTTGACACGATAAACCCATTTGCAGCTGATGGGCTTCTTTCCTAGAGGTGGCTTTTGTAAGATCCATGTATGATTTTTCTCCAAGGCTCGAATTTCTTCCTCCATTGCCGTTCTCCAGCGAGAATCTTTAACGGCCTCATGATAAGATCTCGGCTCTGGGACTTTGGTGATAGAGGTTAGAAAATTTTGATGAGAGGCAGAAAAATTAGTACTCGTGACATAATTAGCAATGGGATAAGGCGTACCTGAGGAGTCCTTTTGAAGCCGGTGTGCAAGAGAGAGGGGGTCCTGGAAGCGAGTGGTGTAACAAACATAATCATCCAAGTGGGCTGGAGGGCGTCGTGACCGAGAGGTGCGAGAACTGTTTGGACCTCTATCATCAGTGGGTCGTGGCAAAGCAGCCCTGGGATCAGCTTGGGTGACCGCGGGTTGGACTTCGTCTACCCCGGCAGTGTGGCCAGGCCCGGTGTCCTGGGATTCAATGTGTCCCGGCCTGCTGCTCCCCCTGTTCGCAGGCGCTCCAAGCGTTTGGACTGGGCTGGGCTCTGGCGTGTCAGCTGGGCCAGACCCAGCCTGTAACTTGCTGATTTGGGTTCCAGGTAGATCACAGGCTCCAAAGTCATCAATCATGGGGGGTTGGGTCCATCCCGATGTGTGGTGCATATCCTCGACATGGTCGGTACTAGTCGCTGCAAAGGGATATTTATCCTCACAAAATACCACATCCCGACTAACAAAAATTGTTTGTGTTTCTAAATCAAGTACCTTCCATCCCTTTTTGCCGAACAGGTACCCGAGAAAAACACATCTCTTACTTCTTGAGGCGAACTTGTCCTTTACTCTTAGGTTATTGCGTGCAAAACATAAGGTACCAAAAACTCGAATTTCTTGGTAGGATGGCTTGCAATTGAAAATCATCTCATATGGGGACATTCCTTTTAACAACTTACTTGGGGTCCGGTTTATTAAATATGCGGCTGTGAGGACGCATTCCCCCCAAAACTGAAGTGGTAGATTTGCTTGGAACCTGAGTGCCCTTGCCACGTTTAGGATATGTCGATGCTTGCGTTCCACCCGACCATTTTGTTGGGGAGTATCTACACAACTACTTTCACGTAAGATTCCATGGTTACTATAGAAATTTTGCATGGGGCCGGAGATGAATTCGGACCCATTGTCACTTCTGACTATTTTAACTCCCTTATGAAATTGATTCCTAACCATGGCAATGAAACCTTGAAGAAGCTTACTTGCTTCACTTTTATCTTTCATTAAATAAACCCAAGTAGCTCTACTAGCATCATCAACAATGCTAAGAAAATAATGCGCACCACACAACGAAGAAATTTTGTACGGTCCCCAAATATCACAATGAATCAAATCAAAAATATCCTTTGCATTACTTTTGCTAACAGGAAATGGATTTCGAGTTTGTTTTGCACGAAAGCAAATTTCACATGCTTCATCTTTATCTTTATCACAATTGATCCCTAGACTATGAGGAAGGTATAGTAAAACTTCTCTTGACGGGTGTCCAAGTCTTCGATGCCACAAGCACTTTGCCTTGACCGTATTTGCTTGATTTGATGATGCCCGCTTGTAGTAATAGACCCCTTCTCTTTGCTCACCCGCTCCAATCACAGTCCTCAAAGTGCGGTCCTGTATCACACAATAATCATCGAAATATGTCACGGCACAATTTAATTGCTTACATAATTTGGATACGGAGACAAGGTTACAATTTAAATTTGGCACATATAAGACACTATCCAATTTAATTCCGTCTCCCAAAGTCACCGATCCTACGTCACGAGCCACAGTGCAATCACCATTGGGCAGCCCAATAGCTATTGGGCTTACCTGTTGAAGGTTGCTTACCAATTTTATGTCACCTACCATGTGGGCCGAGGCCCTACTGTCCAACATCCATAAAGCCTTACCCGATAATCTTTCATAACTTGGTTTCAGTGTGTCTAGAAGACTGAGAAGCCGCTCCATTTGTTCTGAAGTCAGGCCCGATATGGCAGCATGGGCTCGTTCACTGCTTCCTAGGCCCGTTCCAACACTTGAACCTGATGCAGCAGCTGGGCCAGAAACGTTGGTTTCTTCCTGATGTATGGCGGCAGCAGCAGACTCACGCCCATAGCTTCTGTTACGTCATGCACCTCGACCTCCTCTGTTGTTCAGAGCTCCCCGGTTTCCTCTTCCACGACCACGGGTGCCCCACCCGGGCGGATAGCCGATCACTTCATAACATACGCTCTCTTCGTGGCCATATCGACCACATATCTTGCATCTCGGTTTCTCCACCATAGTGGGCTGCTCACGTGCTGCAAAAACCATGGCCGTGTCGCTTCGGGTATCCCGACTCATCATGACCCTCTTGTGATTCTCTTCCTGTTGAGTCATATTAAAAATTTTATCTAGCGGAGGCAGCGGATCAAGTGCTAAGATTTGGCTTCGGAGTGTGGAGTACAAGTCATCATTCAATCCCATAAGAAATTGGTGTGTCCTATCCTCTTCGTACATACCCATAATTCTGCTTCCAACTCCACATTCGCAGCCCTTACACGTACACTTCGGGACTTTGACAAGATTTATGAGTTCATTCCACAAATTATTCAACTTTGAATAGAATTCTCCAACGTCCAAGTCTCCTTGTTTGCAATTTGCAATATTGGCCTTTAACTGATGGATTTTTGGAGTATTACCCATTGCGTAGCGTTTCTTTAAGTTATCCCACATAATTTTTGTTGTGTCGGAGTATGCTACATTCATCCGTAGCTTTGGGTCGATTACATTCAACAACCAAGAACATAACATAGAGTTTACCATATCCCATGCTTGAGCCTCCGAAAAATCCTCACCTTCTACGTCAGCCGGCCTTGTCAATTTTCCTTCTATAAAGGCTAGTTTGTTCTTCGATCTTAAGGCTGTTCGTACAGCCCTTTCCCACAAGTCATAGTTTTTTCCGTCGAATATCACCGCTGTGATCATCATTCCAGGTCCTTCCGATAGATGGAGGTAGTATGGTGAATGTGGTTCAACTACGAACCGTTTCTTTCCTCCATCTCCCATGCTTATCGATTCTCAATGAGAATTTAAAGGCTTAAATCAGATGTGGGTTCAAAGGCTGTGCTCTGATACCATGAAAGCAGTTTGCAACGGTTTGAGGAAAGTAACAAGCTTGGCCAAAATTGTAGCCGTGGGTTCTCCCTCTTTTCCCTTGCCTCATACAAATAGAGTACATGTATATATATATCACCACAAACCCTAACTGGACTAATAAACCACCGTAAACTAAGGGAAAAGAATAATAAAATAATTTACACAAGTTTCCTTAACATACAACTTTCCTAAACATATACAACTTCTTTGACAGTACAGCAGCAATCGCACCTGAGATTATCTATATATGAAATAGCCTCATCCAAAATTTACGTACATAATTGTATAAATTGACGTTATTTTAAAATTTAACCTGCATTTTTGAAGAACCTATTTATTTTTTTCCTTGATTATCAAAATTAATTAGATTTCCATAATAAAGAGCATCCTAGTATTATACTACTCATGATCCTATGATTATATGAGGTGTGCTCTTTAATTAAGTCAACCCCCGCCCTTAATTTACCATGATTATAATTTATAATGATGATCCTTCATGATGATCCATGTTTTTTCCACTTTCTATGTTAATCATTTGTCGGCAATAGGTCTTAAATTTGGATTTAGTCTTAATCACTTTGATAATTATTCAAATAATTATATTGCTATTGTCAATTACGAGTTGGTACAAGTTGGATTAGAAAATACATTATTATTTGTTGTTCAATTAATCTTATTAGTCTGGCCGGCGATTCCTTCAATCCTGCGAAATGAATGTCTGCCTTCCTAGCGGTGCAAAGTCCAAAGAACCAATATTAATTTTGGGGGAATCTTTTTTTTTTTTTTGGCTGAAATTCCTTTTTTAACTCATTGATTTACTAGGTTACAACTTACAAGCATTATCTGGACAAATTTGCAAATTGCGTGTCCCAAATTACACCATCAAATATTTTCTGACTTTGAATTTGACATAAAAATGGCCTTATTGTCCATCTCCAATCAAATCTATCTACCTTGCATCCTCTGCAGATTTTTTTTTTTTGGACTCTGTAGTAGTCATAAAGAGTAATATAATACAATTACAATATAATACAGAAGAGGAGAATCGAAGTTGGAACCCAATATGCATAGGTTAGGATCTCTTTGGTAACTTCTATAGTAATATAAGTGGTGGAATGAGAATTGACACATATTCACATTTTTGAATCCGTTTTAGAGAAGACAAATGTTCGCCATATAATTCGATTAAATGAGTAGTTGGTTTTCCTATTTGGATTCACACTAGTCTGGACCCGTGCTTTGCACGGAATATGTTCAAATAAATATTTTGTAGATATATTATCGAAATACTAAACGAATAGTTATGGTAGACATGATTAATATTATAATTTAGAGAAAATAATGGAAAAACTCAACGAAAAAGTTAAGTATACAAACACTTCGTGCATAATTAATGAGATTAATATTTGAAAACTATATAATTGTGAAAAAAGTTTATATAAGTATGATGAAGACAATAGATAGTGAATTTGTTACAAAGCATGGTAAATAGGATGATGATAAGTCAATTTATGACGTCAATAACAAAAAGTCCACATCCTTTTCTTGTTGGTGAGTAAAAATTTATGAAGTCGTTAATTCTCTAGTGAAATTAGGTAGAAACTATTTTAAAGTCGGTTTAGTTTTAGTTTCGCATGTAACACAAATAAAATTTGTCTTTCAACGAAAATAATTTGAACATTATATTTATGCTATTATATAACTTTTTTGGTTATTTAAAGTGGTTCATGAGGGGGTGCTACTATAATTATGTATTCATAGTTTGTACTTTTGGCTTTTAGGTCAATGTAATAGTTTCATGGGTTTTGATATAAACTTCTAATGCCCTTATATTGTCTTGTAAGAGATGGGTTGAGTTCAGATTTGTGAGTTGAGATATTTCTTAATTTGAAGTATTATGACGATTTGGGGCATTTTATTTTAAACGATAAAAGATTAATTATAATTTTAGGTGTTTTATGAAGAGAATTTGATTATTGGATTTGTATGGTTTAAAAGAAAACAAAAATTATTTCATTTTTTCTTATGCGTTAAATAGATTAGATTTTGGTCAATTTGTTTGAAACGTTAAAACATTAATTATACTTTTAAGATTTATATGAATTAAATATAATTATAAGATATGTATGCTTTGAAAGAAAAAGAAAAATATTTCATTTATTTTCTTCTGTTAAATAGATTATATTAAATGTGAAAGAAATTCAGCTTCACGGGCCTAATATGATGATCGTGTTTTATTTTAAATTTTTTTTATATTTCACGTTCAACCCTTGCAGTATGCTATATTATGCTTACAATATGTAATTTTTTAGCACAATCCTTACATATATATGATCATAATTAATATTGACTATGTTATCAAATTCAAAGAGAAAGATAACAACGACGATAATGACAATGACGACAACAACAACAATAGTGATAATGGAAATAATTATGGAAATCATATTTATATTTCTATTATCTGTAGTAATACATGCTCTATGTATATTTGTATCAAAAAAAGACAAAATAATAATAATAACCATGGAAATCAAAAATGTTTATTATTTCTATATAAATGTGTATATTATATTATGTGTTAATAATAAGGTGTCACATAAGGTTTTACAGCTTGTTCAGTAATTATAATTCAGTTTCCTTAAGTTAAAACTTCTAAAATATGAACTTATTCTATAATAATCAAATAATAAAAAAATTTATATCCATTATAATCTCCCAATCTCTCTTTGATAATTAGATAATCATAATTAATATCGACTATGTTATCAAATTCAAAGAGGAAGATAACATTGCCGATATCGACAATGACGAAAATAACAACAATAGTAATAATAAAAATAATCATGAAAATTGTATTTATTATTCTATTATCTCTAATAATACATGCTAAAATTTATATTTGTATTGAAAAATACAAAATATTAATAATGATGATGGAAATCAAAAACGTTTTGGTCCGTAGGACCCACAAAGGGCAATACAACATAATGAGGGAGAGGCGAATAGAACTTGGGACCTGATATGTCCAGTAAAGAGTACAATACAATGAAGGAGGGGGGAATCGAACTTGATACCTAATGTACCCAGTAAAAAGGGAGAGATTGGCGGTTATCAGGATAAATTCAGGGGCTGAGATTGCCTAAGATTTTGATCAACGGTTCTAAAGCTTGGATTAATGAGAAGCTTGGATTGAGGGAGAGAAATATTTTTAGGCATCCACCCATTCTAGCATTTGTAAGATAAAAGCCACAAAGGGCAATACAACATCATGAGGGAGGGGCGAATAGAACTTGGGACCTGATATGTTCAGTAAAGAGTACAATACAATGAGGGAGGGGGGAATCGAACTTGATACCTAATATACCCAGTAAAAAGGGAGAGATTGACGGTTATCAGGATAAATTCAGGGGCTGAGATTGCCTAAGATTTTGATCAACGGTTCTAAAGTTTGGATTAATGAGAAGCTTGGATTGAGGGAGAGAAATATTTTTAGGCATGCACCCATTCTAACATTTGTAAGATAAAGATTTGCTTATCTTGGAACATGATGTACATAATGAAAAATATGAAATACAAAAATTCAACTTTTGGAAACATAAAAAAAAAAATAATTTTTTGACAAAACAATCAAACTTTGTGTTTCAAGACATTTTGGAAGGGCTATGTTGTGATATTGTTCTTCGTTGTTGCCTTTTTCTTTGTCAGACTAGTACACAAATTATTTGGTAACTTTTTTAATCTAAGGGTGCGTTTAATAGGAGTGAAAATCATTTTTATGAAAAATAATTTGTAAATTTTGACAAGAATACTAGTGAAGATATATAGTTAGAGACCATAGATTAAGGATCATGTTGATTCATTGAATTAAAAACTTTTTGAAGATTTTTGATAAGACTTTTGTTCAAATCCATCATTATTGGTGGGTTTGGAGGAAAATTATTATATTATTACTTGAGAGATTAATTATTATTATTAATGCTTGCAATCATTAACCAAAAGAAGAAAACGCAGAAACAAACAAAAGAACAATAGACATATACACTACATAAGAGCAATCAAAAGATTTCTTTGTACTCTATGTCATGATTCATATTGATTAATCATATATATTGTATATATGTATATGATTGCATGACTTGTTTCATGATCAATGGAATCAAATTCGATCAAATGTATCATTCATTCATATATGTTTTGATTAATTGGCAATATTAAATAATTAAAAATGTTCATTTAATTAGCAATGATTATTGTGTAGTTAGTTATTTGCCTACGTAAGAGCAAAATATGTATATTAACTTAAAAAAAAAGCGAATATTGAATGTGAGGCCCTGTTCTTTTCGTTGGGAAATTCACCCACTCTACACTCACCCACTTCTTCCCCCCTCTTCCCACTCCTTCCCACACTTGAAAAAAAATACCACTCCTTTCCACATTCACCAACTTCTTCCCAAACCTACATAAAACAACCATTTCTCATATTCTGAAAATTTTTATAATTTACATAATTGTGTGTACGAATAATCTAATAGCAATTGTGAGCAGTTTTAGTTTTTCGGATGTTATGGAATAGTTTTTTTTTGTTTTTCATTATTTTTATTTTTTTTGTATTTATTATTTTTTATTTAAATTTTTAATTTTTTTGTATTTATTTTTAATTTTTAATTTTTTAATTTTTTTGTATTTATTTTTATTTTTATTATTAAATTTTTAAATTTTTTATTTTGTTGTATTTATTTTGTTGTATTTTTTATTTTTTTGTATTTATTTTATTTATTTTTTATTTTTTATTCCAGAAAAACAACCAATGAAAAATTCCAAAAAAATAAAAAATAAAAAAATTTATAAAAAAAAAAGAAAATACAAAATAAATACAAAAAATAAAAAAAAATTAACCTAAAAAAATTTACAAAATTTAAGAAAAATAAAATAAAATAAAAAATTAAAAAACAAAAAGAATTAAAAATTAAAAATTTAAAAAATAAAAAAATAAAAAAAATACAAAATACAAAATACAAAAATACAAAAATAAAAATACAAAAATAAAAAATTAAAAAAACAAAAATAGAAAAATAGAAAAATAAACAAAATAAACAAAATAAAAAAGAACAAAAAAGAATAAACAAAAATTAAAAAAAATCATCATCATTAATTACTATCACAATAAAATTATTACATTATAAAACAAAAAAATATTAATAACTAATACTTTAACTTCATTCACCTACATTCAACTTTCACCCACACCCACCCACTCTTTTTCACACTTAAAAAAAAATACCACACTCACTCATCCCACACCCCTCATTTCCCACTGAAAAGAACAGGGCCTGAGTAATGTATATTGGGGATAGACGAAAATAATAATGCACAAATCAATAGGATTTCATACGGTTTCATTATCAATGGAATCAAATTCAATCAAATGTATCATTCATTCATATATGTTTCCCCGTCCTTGAAAGAAAATTCAAAACAAAAAAAATATTAGATATACATGCTCTAGCATGAAAATTCATTTTGTTAATATTCTTCCAATAATAGTTTTGTTTAAACAAGATATATTGAAGAAGCATTATACAGGACTACTATTTTATATGGTTTAAAATTAATCTCTTTTTTGGGGTTCAAATGAAACACTAAATATTATATAATATAATGAGTAAGGAGGAAACGGAGTCGGGGGTTTAATAAGCTTACCATCTGAGTTTTGACCACTTCTAGCATAAATACTTATGTGTTAAATTAGAGCATGTCATATATATAATAGTTGGTCTATTGTCAAACAAAAAATTAAGTACATTTCACAAGTCATTTTCACTTTTTCTACCATACGAATTGATATGAGAAAATTGATCTCAAATTCATGCACAAAAGGTATCTAATCTGTGGCCAAAAGTGGTACAAACATAGATATGGTATCGTATTTCAGTTTTTTTAGTTTCAAAATTGTTTGGAATGCCGCTATGTAGTTATTGCATATACTATGTTTAGGATTTTGCATACTTGACGTCAAATTACATTTGCTATTTGGACATGGCCTATTATAGTTTTTGCACATCATGTTCAAAATTTTGCGTGCTTGATTCCAACTTATACATGCCTCTTTAAATTTGTTTCGCATGTATCTTGCATAACCAATGAAAATACAAGTATTTGTACTATTTGTGTTAAACACACATGATACATACCTCTTTAGATCATATTTCTACGATCGGTATTATTTGGACGTGGCCTTTTGCCCTTTTTGCATATTTGTGTACAAAATTTTGCATACTTAGACTTCCAACTTATGCATATCTCTTTTTTGCATATACGCCAGTGAAATATTAGCTTAGTGGTTAAGACTGAGTTTATGAGTACATTATATATATTCTAAGTTCGATTTTTTCTCCTCTATTATATTACAATTGTATTATATTGCCATAGAATGAAATCTTTTTACTATTTTTTCTTCCCCTAGAAAATTCTCAAAGAAGTACATAAGAATAGAAGGTACAAAACCAACATGATTAAAGCACAAGAACACACCAGGACAATTACAACAGCACCAACAAAATAATGCCAATCTAGTAACAATCAACCAGCCTATACTAGTCGGATCATTGTACAGAAATATGACCAATTAAAGACCAAATAACCCCAAATCAACATTAACTCCGAATCCAAGAAACTTAAAGCACAGACCTTTAGCTCAGTTTTTCTATTGATATTCACGCCATCGAGCCAGTCTTTGCTCAACTAGCTGCTTACCTAATTGAACGGAGAATGGCAGTAATATGTAGGACCGTCCCCTTGGTTTTTGACTTTGCCCAATCAATTATTTCATGGCCTAGCTAGCCTAGCTAATGTTCATAATAATGTCATGCATTGAGACTTGATTTTTGAATTGATTTTTTTGGGGGGTACATTGCATCATTAGATTTTTGGCAAAAGCAATGTAATATCATGTCTTTATTGTACGATTCTTGGTAATTTTCATCATGAAAATGCTTACACATTAGGAAAATGATATATATGCTTTGAAAAAGGAGATAGCTTGATTTGCCTCTTGAATGATTGAGAGCTACTATGTTCCAATCAGACAAAGGGTACGACCTACAAGCGTTCCCTAGCAGCCTTGTTTAGTGATGGCGTTTTATTCAAAAAGAAAAAAGATTGTATTGACTGAATGTACATGCCAGTTTAAATATACTTTACGTATTTTTTTTATTGAAGTTGCATAGATTTTAAGTGAATATGAATTTATAATTATTTATATCCGAAAAGAAAAAGGATTGAGGATATAAGTTGATGCGCCCAGAGAGTTCAAAAAGGAGGGAGATGAAGGGTTCACACCATATCCCTTAGTACATTTCCAATGCATTCCAAAAAATGAACAAGATAAAAATGGTGCATATTAAAGGAAAATGAGGGGAGCAAGGAGTGTGAGATTGCATTTATTTTAGGTAAAGAAGAACAAGTTCTAGTGCTACAAGATTTGTAGTCACAAATTTTTATATTGTAGGACTTTTACTCACGTGTGATATCCTAATAATTTCCCCTCAGATATGAGTCTTTTAGAACACCCATACTCTACACTGTTCTAGGAGCATCAACTGTGCTACGTCTATTTATTTGTTACTAGCTCTTATCCATTGCGCTTTTTCATGGCACCACCAAAGAGCTTACCCCTGCCTTCGAGCCACGCTAGCAACAAGCGTACTTTTGCTTGATTAGTTAGCTGCGTGTCACTTCGCCCAGCTCGTCCACAGGGTCCACCATTTCCCAAATTGCATCCAACAATATACCCCATCAGCGCTTATACCACATGTTGGGAGATCTAAGGAGAGAACGCACCCAGCTCATCCATGAGTCCACCATTCTGCACCTTGACGAATTGAATGCACCATTGGTGCTAATACCACATGCTAGGAGATCCAAGGAGGCAGAGCAGTTGAACCAACACTCATGACGACAAGTCCAACTAAGCTTCGATCCTAAAAGGCTAAGGTGAATTGAGAATAAAAAGAGTAGCTCGATCACTTGACTCATATGCCATAGTCTTTCTCTTTAAACTTCCAAGGTGAAACGTCAGCTCATAAGTGATATCCCAACACTATTGAATCATGCACACAACGTATTCGTCATTTGAATATAATATAGGATAAAACTACATCATGTCATACATTAAAGAAGTTGATGGGTAATTATCATGTTTTTGAGTTCCAGGTTTTTGTGAATCTACACTAATTTGTATTGTTCTGTACTGGACATTCCCAACATAAGATCATGCTCTTTAAACGCAATGTTCAGCTGGCCTATTATTCTGAATAAGATATGTAGTCTATATCAAGACGAACTAATATAATCTACAATTATTTTGTGTTGAGTCCAAGTTGTATATATGGGGACCTCCTAGTTGGGATTAGGGATTGCACAAAGTCACAAATCGACTTAGTCTACTTTAGAAGATGGGGCCTAATGAATTGAAGTTGGGAATTTGAGATAATTGATTCCATGCTAATCCCCTTTTATTGGTTACATATGTCTTTGTCCTTATACTTTCTCATGATGCTGCCCACACAAAATACTGTTGCCCTAAGATCATCTCATCTACCACATATATTATTAGAATTAAGCTTAATATGACTCGGGCTTGTTGATTTTAGTGAATTTTTATATTTAATTCAAATAAATAAAAAAGGGTTGCTTCATATTAAAGAACGCTATTACTTATAGACAACATACAAAAAAATTAATTATTTCAAAAATTGCTCCAAAAGAGACAGAACAAGTTTAGATTGTTATCATACCAGAACGCAAATTCCAACCTATTATCATGCATTCTAAATGAGATCATTAAAGCAGATTAGGGTGGGTGTATCAAAGTGAATTTTAGAACAAGGAATCAAGTCAAATTGGGTGCAAATTAAATCTTGTATAGGTCCACAACCCCATTTACGTAACATCACCATGCTTATAGGATCATAGTCCTCCATGGTGACGGGGTTCATATCTTATTAACGGAATCACTCAAGTGTGCTATTGATTTTTATTTTTATTTTTTAAAAAGGGGACCAAAATGGCAGAATTAATCATAATTCATGCATGGAGATAAGAAATTATAAGAAAAGGAAATTATATTTTCTTTTACCCCTTCAACAAAATTGTCATTTTGAGAGAGGGGGGGGGGGGTACAACATAATAATCCATGTCATTGAACACAAATAGAAACCAATGCTAGATCCTGAAATGCCCCATCTCTATCTAATCTTTAGGTCCTTTTTACTTGACAAGAAAGAGCAACTATTTATCACAGGACATGAATATGATAGATTCATGTAGGGTTTGCTTTTAGCATGGTTGATTGGGATCTTACTAGGTCTCTTTTACTCAATTTTATAACAATTTTTCAACAGAGTTTCCACTGTTTTAATCATTGAATTGATTAACCAATTAATAAGCTAGGAGACAATAGTGGTAGACCAATTATATTGACATTCTCTTTTCAAATCTTCTTCCTGTTGTCGGTAATTCTTATTCTGTATGATCGAATAATACCAACCGATTTGACTATGCAAAGGAAAGAGGATGACAACTCATTTATAGGTGATCATTAAATTTTTTTTATGATTAACTTAATTTTTAACTTAACATGCGTTGGCTTCTCTAAAATATACGTCTTCAAAACATATTCAAAAGATATAAATTCAATCATCTTTTTAAATCAAAATAAGCCAACGTATTCATGGGTGCATATATGGATTTTAAGTGCACTCTTACCATCAGTAAATTTAAGATACAGATAACTACAGAAGTAAAAAATCGGGAATAAATTATGATCAAAAGGGCAAAACAGAATGAATCAACCTTCAAGTATTGCTTGAATCACAATCGACATAGCTAGGAAATAATTAGCAAGCAAACCATGTTAATTTGCCTAGATTAGTCGCAAGGGGATCGGAGCTCTAGAGGTTAAGTTCCAAAAAGGAGGGAGACCCCCTTAATCAATGTTGGTTTCAATTAAAGATGATAAAGGAAGGGACACATCACATGGATGGCTAATAAGTGGTAGCTAAATGAGATCATGTCTTAATTAACTATTGTAATTCATTAAAAATCTTTTTGTCTGGTCAAAGCAAAACAGAGTGGCATGATGAATATCATGAAGTTAAAAGAAGACGTTGGGCAACATCTTACACAGCTTTTTTTGAAAAAGAAATGTCACGTCTTTCTCTATATGTATGTGGAACCTTCTTAAACCCAACTTGTTACAAGGAATATAATCATTAGCAAGTTTACATACTTAATGCTTGTCTGTGTTCAAAAATCATCTTAATTAAATTAAAGTTTAAGGTACTGATTGAAAGCCTAAAAATTGCTTTTATATGCTAACACATCCACTCATGCGAATGACCTTCGGGCTTGAAGCGTAGAATCTGCAAAGACCCCTCGATACCTTGCGCAATAAGTGTGGGAGTTGCTAAGACTTAAATTCGAAACCTCTCGCTCAGAAAGGCTCTGATGCCATGTTAAATTTTGTATATGTATGACTCTTCATATAGGCCCAATTTATAGAAAAAAAATTTAATATGATATAAGTGCAGGTTGCTCGATCATCTTGATTTGCTACCGTCCCCGTTTGATTAAAATTGTATGTACGTGTTTGGCCTTGCTTGTAGCCCACACGTGAGGGGGCGTGTTGGAGTATGAAAGTGTGTGTTGTCCCACATTGATAAAATTAAAAGGTTCGAGCATATATATATAAGCTTGTAAGTTACTCCACCCATTGTTAATTGGTTTTGAGTTTAAACCTCATTTGAGTTTATATATATGATTCATTTCATTAGGACCTAATTAATATAAAATTTAACGGATTGTCCACTTAAGTCATTTTAATTAACCTTGGCATCCGTACATACAATATATTTTTTTATAATATTGGTATTAGTGTCAAAACGATCAACATTCTACTAATAGAATATGCCAGTAGAGATACAGCTACCCATATATATTTTGATCTCTTCAAATTTATTAAAGCAGGATTGGTACTGGATGGTGATGACGATAATGACGATGTTAGTGTCAAAAAGGAATAATTACTATTTGGCATTCCCTTTACGATATTAGAGTTACTCTTTTTTTGTTTTCTTTTTAAAATTATAATTATTTGTTAATTAGAACAAATTCATAAAAAGTCAAGCTTTCAAGATAAATTTTCGCAGTTTATAAGATTCAAATTTAAAACTTTATCCGAAGGAGCAATGATCAAACTGCCTTTTTTTAAAAAAATAAAATAAAACATGATTTCATGATTTTACTTCAACAACCCAAGAACAAAGTTTGTCAGGACCTTCCTCTATTAACTCAGTCGCACCATACTCTCAAACAAAGCTAGATTAATGGAAGTGCTCAAGTAGGAGAGTCTCTTGGAATTGCTTTGCAGTGTTGTTGCCACTGTCAAGAAACACAGTGCCATTGACATTCAGCTTTTAGTATTTACCCTCAGGAGGTTGCACTAATCTAGCTATGCTGGTAAATTTTTACTATTAATGCCAGGACTCTGAACTTTAGAGTTTGACATCAGCCACCTTTAATTTATGGCTCTTCCTGAACTAGCTAGGGGTGTAATCGAGTGAGACGAGCACGAGCTTTGCTAGGCACAACTCAGTTTGGCTCGGTAGGCAATAGAGTTAAGCAGTGGTGGATCCAGACATTTGGGATAGGGGTGTCCATAAATTAATATCGTTACTAACATACACTATTTTTATTTTTTTTTGGGTGTCCATAAATCAACATCGTTACCAAATTAATTTTTTTTATAATAGAAAAAAAAATTATAATAGAAGTTTTTTTTTTTTTTTGAGCTAGGGGTGTCCATGGGCTTCACAAGGATCCGCCAGTGGAGCTAAGTTCAAGTCCAAGCTAAGTCTGAGTAGCTTGGTCAAATGGAGATTGAGCCGAGTTTTCACCAAGTCAAGCATGAGGTTTCATAATGAATTTTTATTTTATAATTCAAATGTTAATTCTACTTAACTTCAAAATTATTGAAAAGTTCTTTAAAATCTACAATTAGCTCATGCTCAAAGGAACCAATAACAAGTATATGGCTTAATATTGAGTTATATAGCATCCAACAAATACAAAGGTTATATATACCCATGAGATATAGGCTATTTTTCATCCAAAGTACCTAAGCAAGCTCGATTGAGTCGAGCCTGAGTCGAGGGAATTTGGGTCAAAGTAAGCTCGACCCAAACTTTGAATGAATCAAACAGGAGATTCACTGAGCCAGCTCATTTATTCTGCAACCCTATTGATTAATAATGGAAATGGTGAGCTTGGATTTTATAGATGGACAAACTTGAACTCTAGTTGGATTTTGCAAGTTATATGCTGTGATAAAATTGTTGAATGTCATGCCAAATAAACAATTAATTAATTTTAGTAAACACTCAATACAAACATCGTATACAAATAACTACTAGCTAACAGTTATTTGCTAAACATACCTTGTTATTATGTGCAAGAATCAAGATTATCATATGAATCTTCAGGGAAAAATGAGAGGGGGAGGCTCACATGATGCATAATATATAATATCATATATATGATCCATTTAGACTTGTCCGGGGGGGGGGGGGCTGTATTTTCACCATTGATTATATTCCTCAATTGCCATTATTATTTTTCTACCATTGATTATATTATTCAATTACAATCATTTCACTGGTAAATAACTCCTGCTGCTGTTAAATGGACAATATTTTCTTTTTCCCATTTGGGTAAAAATCGAAAAGCAAAAGCTAAATCCTCCATGTTTATTGTAAAGAGCTAGTGCAATTATGCCCTTTAGTTTTTTTGTTTTTTTTTTTTATAATAAAAAGGCTTTATTTCACATTGTTTTCATCTTCATGCAATTACGGACCAGATTTGGAGGGTCAACTGATATAGCTAAAGCTGCGTTTTTACTATTGTCCTTCAACTTGTACGTCTGAGAAATTATCCAATTAAGGAATAGTTAGGAAGTCTTTGAGCTTAGACTTTGGGGGTCTTGCAGCACCAGACAGGCCTTAGGTAAGCTAGACCTCGGCCAGTTCAACCCATGCCGATATGAACGTGTTATGAGATGGGTCGACCTTCTAGTGGTGTAGTGTGATATAAAGGGGGTGCTTGATAAATAATTTTTTGGTTAAAAACAGTATTTTGGATCAAAATTAGTTGTTTGATCTAGTAAAAAAGTTAAGTTGCGTGTTTGGTAAAATGACTTTTTGGAATAGCTTTTCAGGTCCAAAAAGTTCATTTGAAAAAGTTACTTCTATTAGCTTTTTGAAAGAATTTTTTTTACAGAATTAGCTTTTTGTCTAACAACTTTATCAGAAACAGCTAATTCAGATAGCTAATACAAACAGCTAATTCACACAACTAATACAAACAGTTAATTCAAATGACTAACAACTAATATCTAATAGCTAATACAAACAATTAACAAGGTATAATGATTTGCTAAACTGTTTGCTAAACAGGGTGTTAAATTCTAATGATATTATAGCATAGCTAAACAGCCCGCACAATTTGATGAATTTCAACCCATCAACCCGCAGATCACTGGAGGGGTAGCACTGCCAGCCCTAATTGACACCTCTAGGCCTAAGAAGGTGGGGCCTACATATGATCAAATTTGTGTGACAAGTTTGAAGAAAACCCAAAATTAATCGTTTTCTAATTCTTTTATTTAATTTTTTTCCAAAAAATTACCTCGTACGTGGAGGCTCAAGCAAGCCGAGAATGATGAACAATGATAATTATCTAACTCAATGGGACGTAATTAAGCAATTACCGAGCTAATTAAGGTGTGCTATACCCCTATAAGCTATAACTTCCCTTGAGTGAGGAATGAGTATTTCAAGTTCTAGTACACTGTTCTTCTCTGGGTTTAATGATTTCCATATTGTAGCTTAAAATTCGCAACAAACTAATCATTTCCATCTCTGGCTTCACATTTGACAATTAAAATGATATTATTTTTCAATGTAGTGTCTACAACGGTGTTTTGAAAACCAAATAACCTTAACTTTTGGCCATTTAAAAGCAGTCTTTTATATCTTCCGGTTAAAAATAATCTTTGCTAATTTTATTTCTGATAAATTATCCATCTCTATTTATGTCAATTTACACTGATCAGCTATCTCTATAGATTAATTTATTGAGCTTATGTTCTTCAATTATTTATGTAAATATCTAAAAGTTAACCGTTTAAATTAAAACAATTATCCACTCCTTAAACAACTATCAGACAAATAAACAGTCATATATCTACTACTATATGTCAACAACTAATTTTATCGGACACGATAAATCTTAACCTTACAGCTCTTCGGTCAATATCTTATCTAATTATCATTTTAAGTTTAAGCAAACTAAGCTAATTTCCACAAGCATATTTTAATTTGATATACCCACGAGCAACACTCATGCTATGAATATACGATGAGAATTAAGAACAGGGCTCCTACTTTTATTTTATGAAACAAAAAGCCCATCTCTAAGAGATAGGGTTGGGCAGGCCCAAACTGGGTTTTGAAATTTCTGGACCAAAAATGGGCTATTCGAACATCATATCAAGCCCATTAGAGCCCAAAAACCCTTCAAGTGGAATTAGGGTTTTACGACTTCTCCCACCCACATTAATACTTTCTTCTCGTCTTCCCTTTTACTGCTTTCTGCTCCCGTCGATTGCCGCCGTCGAGGTTGCTTCTCTCTCTATCTGTCCATCTTTCTCTCTCATCCGTTGCATTAATGGCGGATCTTGAAGCTAACGGACTGAGATTGTTGATGAATTGCAGGGTGAGGTACGTTCTAGAAGGAAATAAGAGCGAAAATGGTGGAGAAGACTAAGGGAAGGAAGGAGGAGGTTGTAGCCAGAGAGTACACCATCAACCTCCACAAACGCCTCCATGGCTGGTACTTTCTCTCTCCTAAGCAAATCATTCAGTTCAATCTTCATTTTCGATGCTACCAAATTGATCGATTTTTCCTTCTTCGATGATGCGATTGAGATTGACCCCGCGAAAGCGGGACCCACATTGGGAGTTTGTTGTTGTTGTTTGTTGTTGTTGATGATGCGATTGAGATTCTAGGTCCTATAGTGTTCTAGTATGATGTATTCGAACCCTGGTTGAAATCTTAATTTGTAGAAATTAGGGATTGAGGATGACTGAATCGTTCGATGCATGAATGTTCGCTGCAACTCAAATGTTTGGTTTAGATTCTGTTTGTTTTTACGTAATCTTGTTTCTCATAGTATCCTCATCTGTTATGGTATGTATGCTCTTACAGTGTTTAACTTAAGCATATTGACTGGCAATAGTTGCAAGAAGTTGTGGTTGCTGATGAGTTATTTTCCTTTGATTAATGACAGTATGGGCTTGATTTACGGAAACTGTGAGTTGGTCCTCAATAAGTAGTATGCTTGATTTCTAGAAAAGAGTTGTTAGGCATGAATGAGGGATGCTATGAACTTGGTTTTTGACCTTTCTTTTCGCTGATGTTATTTTGGGTTGGATGCCCAATGTGACTGAATTCTGATGGAGAGTAGCATTAGTTATTTTAGCCAGATAACTGTGGGATACGTGGTATTTGTAGACATTGTTTTGATTGTATTACAGCAAAAAGGGGATTCTGATTGCGCTGGCTGCTTAGTTGTTTCTATTTAGCTATGTGTTCTTGTCGAAGAGATTCACATAACTTCTGGTTAACAAACTGATTATATTGATTTCCAAGCGTGGCTTCCCGCAACCCTGGTTTTGGTGGGGGTTTTGGGCTGCTGATGAGTGATATCTGACATAGTTGGGTTCCTGATCAGAGTTGCTAGGCATGAACGAGGATGATATCAATGTTGGTTATTTCCTCAACTAGTGTTTTTTTAACCCTTTTTTCCCGCCCCGGGCGGGGGGTTTGTTGGTTGCCCTATGATCATTTGTCATGCTTTGGAGCTATGAAACTCACTCGATGCCTATAACAAATCAAATTTTGACTCTACTGTGATACAGATGATGCTTCCTGTAACAATTAGGAAGGCTGCTAGGTCAATTCCCAAAGCTCTTGCTGTCTTCAAGAGTTAATTTAGTTGATGTTTGTTAGTGATTGTGACAAAGCTAAATTTGTTTGAATTGCAGCACATTCAAGAAGAAGGCTCCAAAAGCCATAAAAGAAATCCGTAAGTTTGCCGAGAAAGCCATGGGGACCAAAGATGTGAGAGTGGATGTCAAGTTGAACAAGCAAATCTGGAGCAGGGGGATCAGGAGCGTGCCAAGAAGGGTCAGGGTCCGAATTGCTCGCAAGAGGAACGACGATGAAGATGCCAAGGAAGAGCTTTACTCACTGGTCACAGTCGCAGAGATCCCCCCTGAAGGTTTGAAGGGATTGGGCACCAAGGTGATCGAAGATGATGATTAATTTAGCTCGTTTTGTTGAGACAGACGCCGAGTTAGAATTGAGTTCCTTTTTTTGTGTGTTTTGAAGTGTAGTGGGTTAACCTGTTATCCTGTTTATCAGTCTTCAGACATGTCACATATGGATTTAAATTTTGCCTTTTCCCTACTTTTGACTGTCATCCAACTGTTACCTTCAATACCTAGTGACTGCAGATTTTGGTTTGGTTTGTGCCTTTTTTATCTTCCTTTGTTATTCCGGAATCTATGTAGCTCAGAATTGCAGTCTACTTGCGAGTAGTGTGGCCCTCAAGGTTCAGGCAAACTGATTACGACACTCTGGTGCTTAGCCTAGCTGGAGATGGCCAATTCCAAAATTTTGCAACGGTTGTTACCCAAATGGCGCTCTTTTTCTTGAACTTTCTTGTCCAAAATTCCCCGCATGGATCACAACGCTGCTCTGGGGCGACGCTTATTGCAGAAAATTACATGGGAGGACCCTTTAGCCTGCTGTGTTTACGCGAAAGTGTTAAGGTTGGAAAACAAACCTGCATGTTGTGGCAGATGAACTCGTCGACTTAAATTGCTTTTTCTCCCCGAAACGATTTCTGTGATTGTAATCCGTAATTTACTTGTGTAGGTTTCATCTCACACTGTGTAGTTATATTGACATGAGCTTTGCTATATTGACGTTGAGTTCTCTCTCAGAAATGCGTATCATAAGATGATACAATTCCCCTACTACCGAGGGACTGTTATTGCTGTACTGTAATGTGTTGTTCCAATCATCATAGTGAAATTGTCTTCTTTTTTGTTTGATCATAGAAACGGGAATTATATTAATTGGGCATTAGAAACCTCATACATGTCATCTGCGGCTCTCGCAGTAATGCTATCCAGAAAAGCCACATCCCACACCCTACTGGACAAACAAAACGATTGCCAATGAGCCAGGTCATGGGCAGCCTTGTTCCCTCCCCGTTTAATAAAAGACCATGCAAAGAAATTGCAAACAGAAACTAATCTAAGAATCTCCTGAACGAAAAAGCCTAACGCATTATTTGGAACTTGCTTGTTCTTGAGCTTCTGAATTAACGAGAGGCAGTCCCCCTCGAGCACCAGATTTGTTAACCCCGCGTCAGTGGCTGCTTTAAGGCCAAAGATACATGCTCGTGCCTCCTCCACTTCCGGGTTCGTGAACCCCCAGCCTTGTTGTACGCCAGTCATGACCACCTCCCCATTGGAGTTACGGACCACAAAGCCCCATCCCCACCCCAGCTCACTTACCCGTCCACCGTCAAAATTAAGCTTGAATAGCCCCGAAGTCGGTGGCGTCCATAGAGAAGGGGATGTGGGTCCTTGTACAGTTTCATGCGCTATGGAGTCACGATAGTTGCGGACAAAGGCAATGGCTCGTTTGCCAAGCACTCCAAGATTTCTATACGGGGCCTTGAAAATAAACCGGTTGCGCACATTCCAAATCTCCCTCCAGACCGCCACAAATTCTCCAATCTTCTCGGCAGCCAAGGTGTTCGTAGCTGCCACAAAACAGTCCCAAGGGCAGCGATACTTCAAGCTCCATAGTTCCTTGGAGAATTCGCTGCCCTCCCAAATGGCTTCGGCTAGGGGACATTCAAACTAGGCATGCATATCAGTCTCCTCAGGATGTCCACAAATAGAGCAAGTCATATTGAAACCAGGAACTCTTGTAGCTAAATTCCCACAAGACGGAAGAATACCCTTACATACTCGCCAGGCAAAAAGCTTTATGCGTGGGGGTACTGAGAGGTCCCAGATCTTCTTCCAGACCATCGAATTTTGCTCAAACGGTTCGCCCTCCTGGTTGGCCCGATTCTGCACGATCAAGTGATAAGCCGACTTCACTGAGAAAACCCCATTTGTTGTGTAATGCCAAATCAGTTTGTCTTGGGGCCACTGATCACACAGAGGGAGACTAAGGATTAACTCCGCATCATAAGGTATAAAAACACCCTGAATAAGCGACTCACGCCATCGAGCATGCTCATGGTCAATCAGTTCGCTAACCTTAGTTAGTTGGGGATTAGTAGATTTTGTCGTAATTACCGCAAAAGTTCGAGGTCTTGGGAGCCATCTGGATCCCCATATATCGATTGAGCTACCATTGCCAATGAGCCAACGGGTACTCGCCGCGATGACATCCCTTACACCCCAAATACTCCTCCACGTGTAGGGGGTCGAGGGCCCAAAGTGGCCTCCAACACACAGCCATTCGGGTAATACTTTGCCCCCAAAACCTTGCTCTCCAGTGAGGAGGGTTGTGTGATCAGCCTCCAGAGTTGCTTAGCTAGCAAAGCTTTGTTAAAAGCATCCATATCCTGAAACCCCATTCCACCTTCATCCTTCCTTTGCCAAAGTTTTGAACGCCCACCCAATGCAGCTTACGATCTTCAGGTTTGTGTCCCCGCCAAAACCTATTTATCATTGATTGTATGGAGTTGCAGAGGTCCTTGGTGAAACTGAATATACTCATGGCATATGAAGGGATTGCTTGAGCAACAACTTTGATTAGCACTTCCCGTCCAGCCCAGGATATTAGTTTCTCCATAAATCCCGCTACCCGCTGCCGACTTCGATCCACAACAAACAGGAATGGTTTCCTCCTTGAACGTCCTATGCACGTTGGGAGACCTAAATATTTGTTATGTGAGAGCACCTCCCGGATGTCCAGAGCTAGAGTAATGGCATTGCGTCGTTCTTCACTCACCCCCTTGCTAAACATAACGTCGGTCTTGCTATAGTTCATACACTGGCCCGAAGCTCTCTCATAGTCATGTAACAGGGTCTTTACTACATTAGCTTGGGTGATGTCAGTACCCAAAAAATGAGAGTATCATCCGCAAAGCACAAGTGAGAGATGACCGGCGCATTGGGACACACCCGAATTCCCTGAAGAACCCCTAGCTCCTCAGCCTGCCGCAGCAATCCCATTAATCCCTCAGCACAGAAGAGGAACAAATACGGGGACAAGGGGTCTCCTTGTCGAATCCCGCGACTGGGTGATAGGTGTCCTTGCGGAACACCATTAACAAGGAAGGAGAAAGATGCCGTACGGACACATTTCATGATCAGTTCAACCCATCTGTTATGATGTCTATGGTTTTGATGATAACAAATCCAAGTGTTGTTGTTGTTCCAAACAAGTTCTTACTACTGTTCTCAATGCCTTAAAATGTGCTTGGTTAACAATGTTTAAGAACAGGTCTTAAGAACAGGTGTTGAAAATACGTTGGCTGGCAAAACTTTCCTGAACTTCAGAAACAGTCTTAAGAACAGTCCTGCTGAGTGTTTGGAGCAGCTATGGTTGATTCAACAAGAGTCTTCGGTTTGCTATGGTTTTCATTTTCTTAGATTCTTGTTAATATGCCAATTAGAAAGTCTTGATTTAACATTACTTTGAAATGGTTTTTTCTCTTTGAAAGAATTTTCAGAATAGTGCTGGAAACAAGGCGACCAGGGTGTTTCCAGACTAAAACTGTGAAAAATAATTTTACTCGATTTTTCCTTGATTTTTGGGCTAACATCTTTGAACTTTTTGGATAGATTTTCTGCTAAGTGATAAAATCCAAAATGGTTATTTTTGGCTTTGAAAACTTGGAGAGAAACTTTAGCCTATTTTTAGCCTTATCTTATCCTCTTATAACCTCTTCTCTATTTTTAGAAAATGACTAGATTTTTGGAGAAACTTATGGGCTGAAATTCTGGTAACTTGTGGTTAACATTTGGCCATTTTAACCAAGTGAATTTCGTTCACATTTTTTCCCACCTTTTATGGGATAATCATTCTTTTAATTCGCCCAACCATTTTCTATTTAAGAGGAAATCTCTACTTCAGTTTTTGCATCGGTTTTCACAGCATTTTCAAAGAGTTTTATGAGCAAAATTTCTAGAGAGAAAATCGACTAAAGTGTGTGAAAAATTGAGCTTTTAAAATTGGCATACTAGGACTTCATTTGTACCCTATATTCGCTTGATTGAGAAACATTGTAATAGGGTGTTCTCTGTGTAATCTCTCTTTTACAAAAGTGAGGTGAGTGTGTCCTAAGTCAAGTGGACTTTTGGACGTGGGGTAACCGGTCTTAGGGAAGACGGTTACGTAGGTTGCAATTAGTAGCAAGGTATGTTGCTATTGTAACGTTTTCAGCCCGGTTGGTGAAGTGGTTCTAAATCCTACACGAGGTAGGTCGTGGTTTTTTCACCTCAGTTGGGCTAGAGGTGTTTTCCACGTAAAAATCCTGTGTCTATTATTTCCGCACTCAATTTCATTGGATTTTCATTTTTGCTCAACTGAGGAACAGTCTGTGCAAACAGGGTCTGAGACTGTTTGCCAGAAAATTTCGAAAATCAGGTGCCACAATTCACCCCCCCTCTTGTGGCGGTGTACTCTCAAAACTAACACTTGGTATCAAAGCAGGTTCTCCTTGAAAAGGCTAACATCTTGAGAGATCCTTGAAGATGAGTACCCCACAAGGCATACTTGAAGGTCAATCCATAACTCGACCACCATACTTTAATGGTCAACATTATAGTTGGTGGAAGAATAGAATTGAAAACTACATTCAAGCTGAGGACTACGAATTATGGATGCTTATCAAGAATGGACCACTAATTCCCACGAAGGTGATCGAAGATGGAAGTGTAGTCCCCAAAAAGCCTGAAGAATTCAATATTGAAGATTATAAAATGATGGAGAAGAATGCCAAGGCCAAAAAACTTCTATATTTTGGCCTAGGTCTTGATGAATATACTCGCATATCTGAATATGAGTCTGCCAAGAAAATCTGGGATGCTTTACAAGTAGCTCACGAAGGGACCAATCAGGTAAAGCAATCCCGGATTGAATTGCTTATGAGAAAATATGAGCTGTTTGAGATGGGTGATCGTGAAAGTGTGATGGACATGTACACTCGCTTCACTCACATAACGAATGAGTTGAAATCCCTGGGAAAATCCTTCACCACCGAAGAATTGGTGAGGAAGATCCTAAGAATTTTACCTCATGCTTAGGAAGCAAAAGTAACGGCCATCCAAGAAGCTAAGGACATGAACAAAATCACCTTAGATGAGCTGATTGGAAATCTCCAAACGTATGAACTTAGAAGAAATTCCCAGCAGAAAGATGAGACAAAGAGAGATCGAGGCCTTGCACTAAAGGCCTTAGAAGATGATTCTGATTCTGATGAGGAGGAGATTGCCATGATAACAAAAAAATTTAAGAAGTTCTTCAAGAAAGTTAAAGAAAACAGCAAACGGAAGGACTTTGGCAAGGCCATGAACACCTCTCGGGAACAGTTCTCCGGATGTTTCAAGTGTGGCAAGTTAGACCACATTGTGAGAAATTGCCCACTGCTGAAGGAAGAACAAGAACCCGAACACCCTAGAAAACAGGGTAGGAAACAGGGTATAAGCAGCTCTGCAAAACGATTCTCAAAAGCTATGTTAGCAGCCTGGGGTGATTCAAGTGAGGATGAGGAAGGGTCTGAAGCTGAGGAAGCTGATATAGCACTTATGGCAAGAAGTGACATTGATTCAGATGATGAATCAACAAACAGTCTAACTCAACTCAAGAACAAGGTACATGGTCTCAATAAATCAGCCCTTGAAGAATTAGTGTACACTATAATGGATATATGTGCTGAGTTAAAAAGGAATGTTCGAGACCTAGAACTGGAAAATGAAACTCTCAAAATGGAAAAACTTGAAGTTGACAAAGAAACACTTGCCTTACATGAAAACATTAGTGTGCTTAAAGATACCCTACTCATGAAAGAAGAGACTTGTTCCATAAATCTGACTAAGTTGGAAAAGGAATCCCTTGAACTGAAACAGAAGGTTGAATCCCTGCTTATTGAGAACAGTAAATTGCTTGAAAAATTAAAACAAGCAGAATCAGACCTTGCTGCAAACAGGCGCTGGAACAGGTCCTCACAGGCGCTAAATTGGTTGAACACTCACTTTAACCGAAGCAAAAAGGGATTAGGCTTTGTGACTAAGCACACCATTTACCCTGTTAATAGAAAATATGTGGGACTACCTGAAAATATTGTTTGTTTTCATTGTAGTAAAACGGGACATTATCGGTATGCGTGTCCTATAAGAAGGTATGCCATTGAAAGAAACACAGTTTATGTAAGACAAATATGGGTTAGGAAAGATGAGATTTGTACGTCTAAAGGAATGGGACCCAAGTGGATTTGGGTTCCCAAAACTAACCTTTGATTTGTTTTGCAGGCTGAAGTGAGATAAAACAACTCAGCAAACAGCTCAGAGAACAACCTAGGGAACAAGCAACTGTGGTATATTGATAGTGGGTGTTTGAGGCATATGACTGGTGAAAAATTCAATTTTCTCTCACTTGCAGCTTCAGAAGGAGAGAGTGTGGCATTTGGAAACGGCAAATCCGGGACAATTGTCGGTATAGGTAAGATAGGTGAGTCACTCTCCCATTCAATTGAAAATGTTTATTTTGTGGATGGATTAAAACACAACTTACTAATTGTGTCCCAACTGTGTGACAAAGACAACCTAGTAGTGTTTTCTCCGACACGTTGCTTGGTTGTTAATATGAACACATGAGATGTTGGAAGCGACACAAAAATGTTTATAAAGTGTGTATTTCTACTATTCCCCAAAATAATTTGACTTGTTTGAGTGCCTTAAATAATGATGTTATGCTTTGTACTAAGTGTGTCCCAACTGTGTGACAAAGACAACCTAGTAGTGTTCTCTCCGACACGTTGCTTGGTTGTTAATATGAACACAGGAGATGTTGTGTTAAGGGGGAAGCGACACAAAAATGTTTATAAAGTGTGTATTTCTACTCTTCCCCAAAATAATTTGACTTGTTTGAGTGCCTTAAATAATGATATTATGCTTTGGCATAAAAGACTAGGTCATGCAAGCCACTCACTTTTGAATAAACTTGTAACCAAAGATTTAGTGGCTGGCTTACCTTCCATCAAATTCAATGATGACAAGGTATGTGATGCTTGTGCCAAAGGTAAACAAGTCAGAAATTCGTTTAAATCTAAAAATTGTGTAAGCACTACCCGACCGCTTGAATTGCTACATATGGATCTCTGTGGTCCAATGAGGATCATGAGCAGAGGTAGAAAGAGGTATGTGCTTGTGATAGTGGATGACTACTCTCGTTTCACTTGGACCCTGTTCTTAGCATCCAAAGATGAAACATGTGAGAAATTTCTTGCACTTATTAAAAGGCTTGAAAAGAGAGTAGGACACTCATTGGTTGGCTTAAGGTCTGATCATGGTACGGAATTTGAGAATTCAAGCTTTATTAGCTATTGCAATGAGCATGGTGTAGACTACAACTTCTCAGCCCCAAGAACCCCAACAGAACGGGGTAGTAGAACGCAAAAATCGTACTCTAGAAGACATGTCTAGAACAATGCTTATTGCTAGTGGTCTTCCTAGAAATTTTTGGGCTGAAGCTGTGAACACATCATGTTACATTATAAATAGATGCATGATTAGACCTCTTCTTAACAAAGCACCTTATGAGATTTTCAAGGGAAGAAAACCCAATATTATGCATTTCAGAGTATTTGGTTGTAAGTGTTTTGTGCATAACAATGGGAAGGATGCCTTAGGGAAATTTGATCCAAGGAGTGATGAGGCAATATTCCTTGGTTATTCCTCGCACAGTAAGGCATACAAAGTGTTTAATAAGAGAACATTGTGTGTTGAGGAAAGTGTGCATGTGCTTTTTGATGAAACTAACTCTCTAAGTGAGAATGATGCACATGAGGAAGACCTTGAGCTAGGCCTTGCTAGAAAAGACTCGTTGCTCACACATGAGAAAGGTAAGAGTTCTGAGGATGGATCAGGGTCTGGAGCTGTTTCCTTGGAAGGTGGGCAAGGTCTGAACCAGACAGGGGAAAGCTCTGCTGAACCTTGTTTGGATCAAAACCAACCTAATTCTTCTCGAACAGGCCAGGAAACAGGCTCCAGAACAGGCTCAGGAACAGGCTCCAAAACAGGTTCGGAAACAGTTTCTGAACCTGTTTCACCAAGTATTCTAGCTAGAGTAGAAAGCGTGTCTGTGGATCCACTTACTTCACGACCATGGAAGCACCAAAGTTCGCACCCTCTTGACCAGATTCTGTCTAACATTAATACAGGAGTGCAAACCAGATCCAAGCTCAAAATTTTTTACGCTTTTTATGCTTTTCTCTCTAATATTGAGCCAAAAAATGTAAATGAAGCACTTGCAGATACAGATTGGGTCACAGCAATGCAAGATGAGCTTCATCAGTTTGAAAGGAACAAGGTGTGGCACCTTGTACCACAGCCAGAGGATAGATCAATCATTGGCACCAAGTGGGTGTTCCGAAACAAGCTTGATGAATTCGGAACAGTCACTAGGAACAAGGCCCGACTGGTGGTTCAAGGCTACAACCAAGAAGAGGGCATTGATTATGAGGAAACCTTTGCACCCGTTGCAAGGATTGAGGCTATCCGCATCTTGGTAGCCTTTGCAGCTCACATGGAAATAAAGTTATATCAGATGGATGTCAAAAGTGCATTCCTCCACAGATACCTTAAAGAAGAGGTGTATGTGATGCAACCCCCTGGTTTTGAAAATAAAGAATTTCCTAACCATGTTTTTAAACTTGACAAAGCGCTTTATGGTCTAAAACAAGCTCCTAGACCTTGGTATGAACGCTTGTCAAACTTTTTATTGGAAAATAGTTTTAGAAGAGGCAAGATTGATAATACATTGTTTCTAAAATCTAAGGGGGAACACTTGTTGATTGTTCAAGTATATGTCGATGACATTATATTTGGTGCAACACACAATGATTTGTGTGAAGAGTTTTCAAAAATGATGAGGAGTGAGTTTGAAATGAGCATGATGGGTGAGCTTAAGTTTTTCTTACGCTTGCAAATCAAACAAACTTCAAACGGCACCATGATGCATCAACAAAAATATGTCAAGGAACTACTTAAGCATTTTGGAATGGAATCGGCCAAGCCCATTGATACTCCCATTTCTCCTTCAACGAGGTTGGAAATGGATGATGGGAGTCCCTCAGTTGAGGACAAATATTAAAGGGGCATGATAGGGTTACTTCTTTACCTAACTGCTAGTAGACCTGACATTGTTTTTAGTGTTGGTTTGTGTGCCCGTTTTCAGTCTAAGCCTAAAGAATCTCATTTAAAGGTTGTTAAACGGATCTTTAGATAATTAAAACATACACCTGATTTGGCTTTATGGTATTCTAGAGGATGCAACTTTAACCTTGTTGGTTATGCTGATGCTGACTATGCAGGATTTTTGGTTGATAGAAAAAGCACCTCAGGTATGGCTTATTTTCTTGGACCCTGTTTGGTATCTTGGGCAACCAAGAAACAACACTCTGTTGCCTTGTCCATAGCAGAAACTGAATATGTGGCAGCTGCATCCTGTTGTGCTCAATTACTATGGATAAGGCAACAACTCAAGGATTTTTGTGTTGACATAGGATGCATTCTTATATATTGTGACAATACAAGTGCAATTAACATTGCCAAAAATCCATGTCAACACAAAAGAACAAAACATATTGACATTCGTCATCATTTTTTAAGAGACAATGTTGAAAAAGGATTAATCTCAATAAATTTTTGTACCACTGAAAATCAAATTGCTGATATATTCACCAAGGCACTAAGTAGAGAAAAATTTGAGAAGAATAGACTCGACCTAGGGTTGATAAAAACAGTCTGATCGTCCTGTTCTCTCACCCTGAAGGTAATGTTTAAAGGTTGCAGGTTCAATATGTTAAACAAAAATTTTGCAATCAATTAGTGTGCTATTTTTAGCATATGTGTGGTTTGCAGCTTGCTGACACTCGTTGAGGTCTAATGAGATTGCCCTTATTGTCCCATGTTACCGAGCAAGAGACCTCAAGAACAAGCGTTAGAAACAGGTATGCCCTTGTTTGTCAAATGGTTGCAACAAGTTGATGAGAATTAAAACTCCTCACCCTTCCCAAAGCTCACACGGCTAACATTAAGTGATAAAACCGTTGCAATGGGCAAATCTTCCAAGATCTTCCATTCCTCTCTCTATTTAATCCTCCCAGATTCGTCTCCTTCTCTCACCTCACCTCAAATCGCTTGCCGTGATAGCTCTCACAAAACCCTAAACTCTCACTCCCTTCCTGCTAAAATGGCGTCTCGCATCAGCAATGAGAGTTCTGTGATCTCGATTCAGAGCAGTAAGCCATCAATCGAAGCAGCACCAACAACTAAAGCCCTGTTCTCTCAACTCCTCACGGCCCTCATTCAAGGTAAACATGCTGAACCTCCTCGCCCCATTTGCTATAAGCCGTTTGGGTTTCTCAAAAGTGTAGAACTCAAGAACGTAGGTCTCAATTTAACTGACATCCCCTATAATTTTGGGTGGAAATTGGTTCCGTTTGAAGAAGGGGATGCATGTCTGAGATCTGAAAAAATTGGGGATTTGATTGAGGATTTGGGGGCCAAAGACAAAGTCTTTGTGCCTGAATTTAGTTCGAATGATATATGGAAAATCGAGTCCTATTCCTTTGGGTTGTTTCCAGAACCAGAAACAGAGGTTGAAACA
The DNA here is from genome assembly GCA_017589665.1 of Selenicereus undatus. NCBI lineage: Eukaryota > Viridiplantae > Streptophyta > Magnoliopsida > Caryophyllales > Cactaceae > Selenicereus > Selenicereus undatus. Next base: position 11,176,104 of record JACYFF010031959.1, read on the forward strand.
GGGCCTAAACCCTTCGAATCAATATACACTGATGACCTAGGTGATGATCTAAAAGATGACTCGACCGAAACAGGGGGAAGTGGGGATAAAATGGAGACATCCCTTACTGAGATTGTACAGACAACACCGGTACCACAAATCGGTGAAAAAAGAAAAATGTACAAAATGGTGGCTAGGCGAACTAAGACGCCAAGAACAAGGACACCATCAAGGCTCAAAACTGGCCAAACTGAAGAGACCACCAAAACCCCTGCCCAACCTCATTTCACACCCAGACCAACACGAAAATCGACCAGAATAGCCTTTCAGGCTACTCCCCGGTCTGTGGCAAAGTCCTCACCTATGATTGAGGAAATTTCTTCGTCCTCCTCTTCTAGTTCCTCTGAGAACACCTCCTTCAAACAGGGTACTCCCGTGTTCTCAGAATCTTCAGAGGAAAAGTCTTTGCCTGAACCCTCATTTGAGCCTACCCTGCCAATCTCCAAACCAGCCACCACTTTACCCTCCTTAAAGCCATCAACCACAAAAACCCCCAGCAAACGCAAAGTTTCTTACAAACAAGCCTCCAACCAAGGTCTGGATGAAAACCCTCCTACTGCTCCTCATCCAAAGAAAGCCAAGACATCTGCCTCTCTTGCACCTCATCCTAAGCTCTCTCAACTCCTTCAGAGACGGATAGTCAGGGGTAAAATTGTAAAAGTCCAATATTTTGAGGAACAGGGTCTTGGGGTGTTCTTGCACAAGTTAAGGGCTCAAGGATGGTTTGAGTTATTCACAAACACCCAGTTGGGGTGTTCTGCTCATGAGTTGGCCGAGTTCTATGCCAACTACTCAGTCACCGGAGGAGTGGTGACTAGCACTGTTAGTGGGAAGAAACTTCGCTTTGATGCGAAGTCATTGGGAGATATTTTGGGGATTCCCTCGACAGATTTTGATGTGTATGTGAGGGAAGACAAGACAGTTCTTGGGGCAGCTAGGCTTCTAGAGCTCTCCCAAAAACTCAGTCAGCAACCAGGCCTGCAAACACCCCAGTCAGTAAAAAAGGGGGACATGACTTCCATTCATCAGTTGCTATTTTGGTTCATCATCAAGAATATCATCCCCAGGGCCGCAACCAAGCAGATGCCATGGATCAATGTCTTATGGATCTAATGGACAGGGAAGAACAAATCAATCTTCCTGCCATCATGATTCGTCACATTGCAAGAATTGCAAACATCTCCAGGGGCATGATCTTGGGTATGGCTTCCTACTGACTTGTGTTTTTGAGCACTTCAGGGTAGAATTGTAAAAAAGGGTGGGAGCTCAATTTATTAATGAAATTGGAAGCAACACCCTTATGGGTTGTGGGTACACCTTGATTGAGGGTTCTGCTTCTGAACAGGGGATAAACACCCCCCGTCCTCCTGTTCCTGGCAGTTCCTCAGACAAGGTTGAGGCTGTTCTAGAGCACCACTCTCGCTTGAATGCTGAACTTAATGCAGTGAAGGCTGCTCTGGACGAAGAAAAGGCTCTCAACACCAAACTCCATGAAGATATCCTAGCCCTTCTCACTTCCCTCTCGGCAAAGCTCTCCCCTCCTGCTCCTTGACCCTTCCCTGTGAACTGTTCTTGAAGGGTGTTGTGTCCTGTTCTGTCCTGTTCTGCTCTTCTCTTGATTTTGCCTTTTGCTGTAATTTGGTTCTTCACTCCTTGTTGCATCCTCTGACAAATAATAAGTTATCCTGTTTTTGGTTTTGCCTTGCTTGTTTTTTGGTATGCATTGCTTATGTGTGATTAGGATGGCCAATCTCATTACCGTACCAAAACACTTGAGTGTATCGCTTGTTGGTTTTCCTCCATTACCCAAGTGGTGGTGATTGCAAACACCCTCTGTTTCACTGTTTGCTCCTTCCTTTTTCATGATGCCAAAAGGGGGAGGACAATGACCAATGTTGTTATAGGTCTACCATGGAAGAGTCATTTTTTCTTGAAATTTTTCAATGCTAACTACCCTAATGAATTTTCGGTCCTATGAATAAATTAGCACTAAATCACTTCGTTTTTGAAAAAGTCAATATGGTTGCTTGATTTGTCATCATCAAAAAGGGGGAAATTGTTATAATGTCTATGGTTTTGATGATAACAAATCCAAGTGTTGTTGTTGTTCCAAACAGGTTCTTACTACTGTTCTCAATGCCTTAAAATGTGCTTGGTTAACAATGTTTAAGAACAGGTCTTAAGAACAGGTGTTGAAAATACGTTGGCTGGCAAAACTTTCCTGAACTTCAGAAACAGTCTTAAGAACAGTCCTGCTGAGTGTTTGGAGCAGCTATGGTTGATTCAACAAGAGTCTTCGGTTTGCTATGGTTTTCATTTTCTTAGATTCTTGTTAATATGCCAATTAGAAAGTCTTGATTTAACATTTACTTTGAAATGGTTTTTTCTCTTTGAAAGAATTTTCAGAATAGTGCTGGAAACAAGGCGACCAGGGTGTTTCCAGACTAAAACTGTGAAAAATAATTTTACTCGATTTTTCCTTGATTTTTGGGCTAACATCTTTGAACTTTTTGGATAGATTTTCGGCTAAGTGATAAAATCCAAAATGGCTATTTTTGGCTTTGAAAACTTGGAGAGAAACTTTAGCCTATTTTTAACCTTATCTTATCCTCTTATAACCTCTTCTCTATTTTTAGAAAATGACTAGATTTTTTGAGAAACTTATGGGCTGAAATTCTGGTAACTTGTGGTTAACATTTGGCCATTTTAACCAAGTGAATTTCGTTCACAATTTTTCCCACCTTTTATGGGATAATCATTCTTTTAATTCGCCCAACCATTTTCTATTTAAGAGGAAATCTCTACTTCAGTTTTTGCATCGGTTTTCACAGCATTTTCAAAGAGTTTTATGAGCAAAATTTCTAGAGAGAAAATCGACTAAAGTGTGTGAAAAATTGAGCTTTTAAAATTGGCATACTAGGACTTCATTTGTACCCTATATTCGCTTGATTGAGAAGCATTGTAATAGGGTGTTCTCTGTGTAATCTCTCTTTTACAAAAGTGAGGTGAGTGTGTCCTAAGTCAAGTGGACTTTTGGACGTGAGGTAACCGGTCTTAGGGAAGACGGTTACGTAGGTTGCAATTAGTAGCAAGGTATGTTGCTATTGTAACGTTTTCAGCCCGGTTAGTGAAGTGGTTCTAAATCCTACACGAGGTAGGTCGTGGTTTTTTCACCTCAGTTGGGTTAGAGGAGTTTTCCCCGTAAAAATCCTGTGTCTATTATTTCCGTATTCAATTTCATTGGATTTTCATTTCTGCTCAACTCAGGAACAGTCTGTGCAAACAGGGTCTGAGACTGTTTGCCAAAAAATTTCGAAAATCAGGCGCCACAATTCATCCCCCTCTAGTGGCAGTGTACTCTCAAAACTAACACCATCTCACGTCAAAACCCATTCTCAACATAGCTTCTTGTAAAAAAGGCCATTCAACGCGATCGTACGACTTTGACATGTCCAACTTAATGGCCATGGCTCTTTGCCTGCTTGCATTCCCCCACATAGCGTGGAAGGTGTCAAATGCAATAAGTGTGTTGTCCGTTATGAGACGACCTTGTGTGAAAGCCCCTTGGGTTTCAAAGATGATGTTTGGTAGAATAGGCTCGAGACGATTTACAATGACCTTCGTCACGAGCTTGTAGGCCACGTTGCATAAACTAATGGCCCGGAACTCCGAGATATGAGATGGTTGTGGCTTCTTGGGAATCAGGGCCACTGCAGCAACGACATCGTCCCCAATGACGTCCCATAAGCGTTTAAAGAAGAATGGGTTCATCCCATCCGGTCCTGGAGCCTTGTGTGGGTGCATGTGCTTGAGGGTCTTCTCAATCTAGTCACGTGTATAAGGTTTGCATAAGCTTGAATTCATATCAGGTGTAACACGGGGGGTCACCGCATTGAGCACCTCATCCATGGCATACTCCGAGGAGGCCGAGAAGAGGCCTGAGAAATAGTTCACAATGGTGTGGGTTATCCCTTCCAGGCCGGTATGCTGTACGCCCTCATCGTCCATAAGTGTTTCAATATAATTCCTGGCCCTCCTCATGGTGGCTCGTGAATGGAACCACCGAGTGTTGGAATCCTCGTATTTCTAGTAGTCAGACCTTGCCCGGTGCCACCACAAAATCTCCTCATGCTTTCGCCATTCCCGAAGGCCCTCTAGAATAATTTACCGTTTTTGGATCTCACGCTCATGGGCAAGCTAGGCCTCAAGCTTTCGAATCGCCGTCCCGACATTACCAAAGTGTTCTTTGTTCCACTTCACTAAAGTCAATGCGCACATATCAATTTTAAGTAGTAGACTATCAACAGAATCAGGGTCCGAGGGATCCCTCCATGCATGCGTTATAATATCCTTAATGCCCGGGTCGGATGCCCACATATTCTCAAATTGGAAACGAGTGACTCTTCGATTATGGTCCTTATTCCGCGGTTTACTGCGCATCAGAATGGGTAGGTGATCAGATATGTCTGAATCGAGGTGTTGGACTTGAGCTTGAGGGAAAAGAAGTGACTACTCTGTGGAGGCACAAAACCGATCAAAGCGTTATTCTACAACTGCTTCTTCGTCCCGTTTGTTGCACCATGTATAATCGTATCCCAAAAAACTCAAGTCATGAAGATCATTATTGAGGAAAGCGTATCTGAAAACATCGATATGCGCTTGAGCCCTCGGAGGACCTCTAGCCTTCTCGCTATGATAGAAAATTTCATTTAAGTCCCCTCCCACCAAGCAAGGAAGGTCCATATGTGTCTTCAAGTCTGCAATCATCTCACACGTACGGTGTTTGTGTTGATTTTTTGACCAGCCATAAACACCCGTGAAGCGCCATAATGGGTCTTGACTATGCCATCTCACAGTAGCATCAATGTGGTGTGAGGAATAGGACAAGACTTGAAGTTCAAGATTCTTATCCCATAGTAACGTCAACCCTCCCGCTCGACCTCGTGCATCCACAAAGGTACCATGAAAGTGACCTAACCTCGACAAAACCATTTCCATCTTCGCCTTACTGCGCTTGGTCTCCGATAAGAAGAACAAACGGGGCGAGAACCTTCGCAATAGCGCACGAAGGCCTTTAACTGCATGGGTGTTACCCAACCCCTGGCAGTTTAAGCATATGACTATCATTGGTTTTGGCGGGGTTGCCTAGCAACCTCCGCCTGATCGAAATGACTATCCTTCTGTCACACACTCGGTTCTACCACCCTGACCTTGTCATATCCAGTGACCCCAGCTGAAGCCCCCAGTTTACGTTTGAAAACATCGCCAGAGGGTATCGTGTCACCACCATCATCAATCATCATCTATACCGTGCCTTCCTTCCCGTTATTCACACCACCTTTACCATCATTAAAGACTAGTTTTTTCTGGGCGGCCAGGTTTGTACGATGTGTCCTGAAGGTAATAAATAACCGATGTTCCTCAGCCATCTCCATCTCGGCATTCCTCTTTCGGGATTTCATCGGAGAGGCCCTAAGCCATGCCCTGTACTACAACTCACATGCCGGAGTGTCGGGATCAATCACCTCACATGCCTTTAATGTATGGCCTATGATGCTACATCCATAGCAGAAATCTGGGAGCTTTAAATATTTAAACTTTATCCATAGGGTCCTCCCATCTACCTTCACCATTGCTCCATGGCGTAACGGCTTTAACACGTCCACTTCAGCTCTAAAGCAAAGAGTTTTCCCCATTCTGAGGAGTTCATCTTCATCATAGTAAAGGAAATGCCCTACCTTATCTCCCAAGAACTATGCAAAGCCCTTTGTCTGACGTAGCGCTGGAATGTCGTAAGCTTTCACATAGAATCCTGTCTTGTAAAAAACGATATTCGAGGGTTGCTCGGAATCAGTCCATGCTTTCAGAATAAGCAGGTGGCTATCGAAGGCCCATGGTCCCTCATTGAGGGCAAAGTCCTTATCTTTCTGGAGAAAAAATTGGAATAAAAACAAGTTCCTGTCCAACTCCTTGATCACCAGGCCTTTTGAGGGTCTCCATACTGCTTGCATGACAATTTTCATTGCCTTGATGCTGAAGGTATTGAGCGTAAGGAACTTCCCGAGGAGGCTGGGGGCAATCTCCTCATTGCGTTCCTCAAGGATCTCCTCCTCGTAGTCAATTACTTCCTCTTCCTCCCTAGTTAATTTGAGATTCTCCCACTCCGCCACCAATTCATCCACCATGATGTAGTCAAGAACTTCGTGCTTAGGGGCAGCTGTGAATACTTGAGTGCACCAGGGGAAAAAGAGCCAACAGAGTGGTTGTGGTAAGGCCTACGTTGAGGCAAGTCCAGGCAACAAAACAGCACCGGTCGGGGGGTAAGCGACTCTCACAATCTAGGCGGCGTTAGGGTTTTGCTAGGGTTGGAGAGAGTAAAAGAGTTCAAAACCCAATGTTTTACTTTAGTGAAATTGTCTTCTTAGTCCCCTGAAATAAGCTCATTTGCCACTATGTAGGGATAAGATTCATTTCTCAAAAATTATGATATCAAGCGGTTAAATTGTTTATTTGTTCGTTAAATAAGTTTAGCTTATGTTGAGTGTAAATTTTTCCTTCTTTTCATGAATTGCTATTATCGCATACTTTTCGAGCATTTCAGTAAAGTATTAAGTTTTATTTATATAGGATTTCATGACTTAGGGTTTTTTTTTGTGCAATGAAAGGGAAGAATTCATTTATTAATTAGCCATACGGCATCTACAAGATAGATTTGTGCAAGCAAATACAATTTCTAATGTCAAAATACAATTTACATTGCCAGAGAACTATTTTTACACATATTGGTCGATCGGCTTCCCACGACTGTTGTTTCAGCATAAAACATGAAGAATAGATCTACGGATCTATTGTAATATCTTCTTGAAAGTAGATATGTTGATCTAGCGTAATTTTCTCAGGTGAGAGACTTTTCGTATGTGATAGACTCCATTAGTGTCGCATTCGATCGAGGAGCCGCTTTGCAATAAAGTAGAACTTCATCCTACAAAGTCAAGTGACACAACTACGCAAAGACAAATCAAAATAACCATGATGAAAAACTCTCATAATCGAAGAGAAAAACAACTCTCATAATTGGAGAGAACTACTACTAGTAAATAAAGTACTACTAAAAAACAAAAGAAAGCAGTAAATAAGAAGGTCAGCATTGTCGAAAACCAACCATCCTAGCCTTCAATAATAGGAGATAGTAGAAAAGAAGACAGAAAAAGATGAAGGCAGATCCAAATTTTGGTGGAGAGATGAAGTAGTTAGGAGAGTGGGGTTGGGAAAGTTTGCGAGATGAAGATTTTACTTGGGCGATTGCAACTTCTTCGTTTTTTTTTTTTTTTTTTAGTTAACTTATGTGGATGAAGGAGATTTTTTTTTAATTTACGGTCTGATGTGTCACTTTAATTCATTTATCTTAATCTCTAATAGCATAACACTATTTTTTCAGGATAAACTTATACTGAGGTACAACAATTAAATAAAAGTTAGTTGTCAACATACGTGGTATGCAGGGGTTATTTTTTAAAATGAATGTAATAATTTAAAATTATTTTTAGGAGGATTTTTTAAGCACTTTTGTAAAAGGGGGGAAAACTTGTTAAAAAGTTCTTTGTTGGCTAGAACCTTTTTCTTTTTTGGGTATCATAATTGGTTGTCGATTTAGGCCATGAGTTTCATTTTAGGAGTCATAACTGGAAGCGATCATACTGATTTAATATTAGGAATTGAAATTGGAACCATTTGACCGGTTCTTGTTCTGAAACCAGAATAGTTTGATTGGATTTGGTCCTACCTTTAGGTAATTGTTAGTCATGGTCATCCCTGCATCCCATAAACCTTAAACTCGTGAGCAGTCATGGCTACTACTAGATTGCAATGCATTGGTGGGACTCACGATCCATCATTTCAACGTTTAACCCACAATTCAGATGGCTAGGATCACAATCCAAACCTCGTCAATAGTTCAACTATGTGGATTTTCCTTTTTTTTTTGAGTGCTCCAAATTAACTTTTCCATTTTTTTTTTATTAAACAAAAGTTATGTGTTGTGAAGTGGGTTGATGACAAATATTTTATTTGATGATCCAAATTTATAATGCTTACATTGTGAAGATGAGAGATCAAAGCCCAAAAATTTAGATAATGGGATGATGTGGAATGGCAAATCCTTACATAATGACTTCAAAAATGAATCATGCGCTAAGGATGCTCTTAAATTTAATTATAAAATCGACTATTCCATTTTAAAAAAAAAGTGTCAAATAACAACCCTTGACCCGACTTGATCCGACCCGACCCAACCTTTCTGGAGCTCGATTGATGATAAATCGACTCCGTCCCTATTCTTTTTGTGGGTATATATGTGTCCTCCACTCCTTTCCACCCCCTCCATTCTCTCCTTCTCCTTTCTACACTCTTCCATTCCCTCGCACTCCACCCAACTTCTTCCCAGATACTCCACTCTGTCGATATTCCTCAATTCCCTCCCATTCCCACTCCATGCCACTATTTTTCACTCCGTTCTACTATTTCTACTATTTCTTACTCTATTCTGTCCCGCTTTTGCATACAACAATCAATTCCTACCAATTTCATTCCACTCCTTCACATTTCGCTCCATCCACTTCCATTCTACACTATAATATATTCATAAAAAGAACAGTCTTCTTGATAGGCCAATCGGGTTGAGTATCGAGCTGAAAAGCCAAGAGTTACAAAAAAGGCCAGGATACAACCCCTAACCCGAGGGTGTGAGGGCCCGACTAACGATAAACCTACTCCTTCCGGTGCCCATCGGGTTGAGTAGCAGGCTCAAAAAACCAGCAGAGATATACTCTTTAAGGGGTAATATGGTAAGTCTGGATATAAAAGCCGATTGAATCGGGTAATCGGGTTGTTTATTCGGATAAACGGTAGACACAGAAGCAAATTGGCAAATTTCCACGTTCTGTTTCCCCAAAATCCGAAATCCGAATCCCTAAGTAACATCACCTTTCAATTCGATTTCTCTGTCCTCCATTGCAGCACTTTGATTTGAGTTCATTCTTCATTCAAGACGTCTCTAATTGAGGTTTTCATTAACGAAGATGCCATCAAACAAGCATTACCACAAAGAAAGGGCTCTACGTCGAAAGTAAGCTCAAATTTCTTCTTAATTTCTCTTTTGTAGCCAAAATGATTGTGTGTTTAAAAGTATATTAGCTTCCTTTTTCAACTTCCCTGGGGTTTGATTCAAATTGTTAATTATTGAATCATTGAACTTTCATGTTTCTCCTGTGAAAGTTAGGTTTTATACTGGGTTTTGTTGATTTCTATGAAATAGTATGCAGATTGATGGAATCAGTTTTTCTTATACTGTTCTTGTCAGTATTGGGTTAGAATGATTTCGAATCTTGCAAATGAAATTACATGCTGCCAATGGCGGATTGTGAGATGTTATTGGGTAATGTTACTTATTGAGCAAATCAGTGATTACAGGAAATTGCCCATGTACTCATCAACAAGGAAAATTCCCAAGCCTAATTGAAGCTTTTCCTGCTAATTAGGGCTCACAATATGGAGCCTTTGTCGTCTTTGCAGCTGTGAAATGGCGCTTATGCAGCTTGAATTCTCTTTTCAGCTTTCACTGATTTGGAAATAATTTTGAGGGTTTCTTGCTTTTGAACTTATAGGTCCGTGAGGCCTTTAGCTTAGATTATAATGGCGTGAACCTAATTTGCCTGGCAGAAGCAGGTTTTTGATACTGTTCTTCTATATGCTTTTGTGAACAATGGCTCACATGCGAGTGTATGTTTTACAGGGAGGAGAAGCCGGAAGAACCAGAGCAGCCAAAGTATCGTGATCGTGCAAAAGAGCGGAGGGAAGACCAGAATCCTGATTATGAGCCCACTGATTTGGGGTTTCATGCTGTGGCTCCTCCAGGGACAGTTGATCTCAAGTGGGCCTTTTCTATCGTTCTCTTCTTTTAAGTTCTGTTTACAAATAATGTGGATGAGTAGCTTTAACTGAGATTATTCTGAGCATTGCAGGTCAGCTGACTCTCATAAGCTGGCTATTGAGCGGAGCAAATACCTTGGAGGTTTGTATTTTTAATATATTCTAAAGGAGCTGCTAAGAAAGTAGCTCTTCGAATGCTTTGAAGCATCTTTTAATTAGGATTAGTAAGTTTGTTAAATATTTGTGCATTTTGAGAATGGCCCATTTGCAGCTGAACTGTACTTGTGCTGACTCACCTAATTTGGGCCAGGTGACGTGGAGCACACTCACTTGGTCAAGGGATTGGACTATGCTTTACTTCACAAAGTAAGAAGTGAGATGGACAAAAAACCAGATGCTGCTGACGATACTGATGGAAAATCTAGGTAATTTTTGCCCATTGTGCTCGTAGAATATTGTTGTTCTTAGTGTATGGGTGCAATATCATACAGACATCAATTTGCTATCAATCGCGCTAATATTAGTCGATCAAGTATGGCCTTAACCAGTTTGTGTGATTGATTTATTTAGTTGTCTGGGTGTGCACATTGATCAGACTTTTGAGTGACCTTATCACATATTTCAGTGGTCATTTAGGTTCTGCTAGACTATTTGATTTCATGTAGGTGTTTGCTTGTTGCATTAATGACAAATTATGTTTGTTTCCAGAGCGGTCAAGGATGAGCAGCCATTATCATTTCGAACTGCTACTGCAAAGGTGCATATATTTTTCTGGCCATAGATGGCATGAGTAGCATGCCATGCCGATTAAGTTTTTATCTTACTAAATTATTTATTTTACCTGTTGTAGTCTGTTTATCAATGGATGGTCAAGCCTCAAACTGTCATGAAAACAAATGAAATGTTCCTTCCTGGTCGTATGGCGTTTATTTTTGATATGGTAAGCTACTGCCTTTTCGGTGATGCATTTTTATTGAGCGACTTTGAGTTTGAGCAATAGTAGTGCCATACCTTAATCAGATACCTGTTCACATTATTGATATTGTTAGACGAACTTGGATGGGAGTGGCAGCTTTCATTTCCCTTGAACTCTGATATATTGTACATATCTTAATCATCTTTTGATGAAGAAGACCTGCAAATCTTACAACTATTTTCGGTTTTCTGTTTAGTTTCTTATTCTTTTCCGATCAGCTAGTCCGTTGAGTTGTCGTGTGTGCTGGACCAGTCTTAATGTGAAGAGGTGCTCCTTGTTTTGCTCCTTGGGGTAAATTGTTGGTGGAATGCTTGGCGTCACCAGGGTTTTATTACCCCTACGTTGTGTGCGTCTTAAATTTATCTAAGAAGAAGGAGCGCTCCTTGTTTCTGAGTAGCTTTGCTTGATTATTCAATGGTCTTTTCTAGGTGAAATGTCCAAGTGAGTGATAATATTCTTGAGTGATCACTGATTAAAAGTTGATGCTTGTTCATGGCAGGAAAATAGTTATTCACATGACATTCCAACTGTCTTGCATAGAAGTAAAGCTGATTGTCCTGTGCCTGAGGTTAGTATTCTTTTTTATTTTCTCCTCTTCTTTAGTGTGAGCTTCTATTTCTGAATGTGTCATTTTTCTGCAGGAAATGGTGACTGTAAATGTCGATGGTTCTGTGCTGGATCGGATTGCAAAAATTATGTCTTATCTCCGTCTAGGATCATCTGGGAAGGTTCTTAAGAAAAAGAAGAAGGATAGAGAAGTGAAAGGTATAATGTATCTTGTCAGTTGTCATCTTAATTCTCCAGGAGTCCTAAGCTGTGTTTTTCCGAGAGTTTCTTCTGCGGATATAAAATAAAAGTGCCACCACCTATTCTTCAAAAGTTTTCTTTCTAGAAAGCTATACACGATGCAGTAATGGAGGCTGTGCTGGATTGGATGTTATCTTCCATAAACAAATATGTGGGTAAGCTGTGGACTGTGGCATATCAATGAAGTGTTAAAACACAATATCCGAACATGCTTCCTAGCTTCATGTTTTCTGGTTAAATCAAATTCAAGGATGGTAAAAGGGCAAATAAATTGAGTGCAATAAAGGTTGATGCAATTTATTCGACTTTGTGGCAAGTATGAGACACTGAATATTAAGTAGGGCTGCAAAGGCATCATATATGACAGTCCTGTCCTCGGACCTGACACTGTTTTGACTTCCCTTTGTAGTTTCAAGTTCTAATACGTTTATTGAATCCTTGGGTTTGGTTGTACTAATGTTAATGTTCTATATCTGGTAGTTAACCTATTGGCTATCCTCATGACCTAAGGTTGGGGAAATATGGATGGGGCCTTGTTCCCCCTCCCTCTTACCCCTTATTATGGCAATTCCTGGAGCTTCGGGTTCTCTTTGAGGCTAACTTGCAATCATACATACTTGTAGCCACTTTCTCCTCAGCTTCACTTGTGTTTGCACTAAGAGAATAATTTGGTTTTCTTCCTGTCTTGTCACCATGTAGGAAAACTTTCTGCTGTGATCAATGAGTATGATGAGTTTGAGAAACCTTCAAAACCTGATGAGTTGTCATCCAAGAAACAGAATGGAGAAATTCTCCCCCCACCTCCTCCACCTCCAAAGAAGAATAATGTTGATTCTAAAGAGAAACAAGGGCCAGCAGTTGCTCGAGCTGAAGAGGATGACATATTTGTTGGCGCTGGAGTTGACTATGAAGTGCCCAGCAAAGATATGAGTCAAAGCCCCATATCAGAAGACATGGAAGAGTCCCCTCGAAATAAAGAAAGAGGGCCCTATTTCAGTGAGCCGGTCTATGGACCAGTGCCACCTTCCGATCCATCCCAAGATTGGCATCAAATGGTGAGTAGAATCTTGATGATCAATTTTGTGGCTGCATATCTGCATATACACATAAATCCTGTCTGGACTCTCTACATATACGCACTGTCAGCACTCTGTTAGCGTTTATGTGATGTTTGGCTGAATGTAATGTAATGCAATCAACCTTATAATGCAATCCTGATTACTAGTTTGTGGTAGTGATAATTACAAGATAGTTGTTATTTGCAAAAACTCTGCTACAACCAAACAAAACAATGGAAACACAATTACAAACTTGTTTGCAGTACAATGTTGTTTACATCCAACCAAACATTACCTTAGATTTTTGAGATTCCTGATGTGTTCTTCTTGATTGGTTGGTTTCAGAATGGTTATGATGCTGCCCAGGCCCAAGCGCTGGGTGCTGCCTACCACGGAGAGTGGCAGGACTACCAATATGCTGATCAATTGGCCTATACTGATCCGTATCTACAGCAAATGCAGTCTTATGATCAGGCAAATGTAAATATCCCTCAGGATCCTCGTTTCATGTCGCAAGAGGAGAAGGATCGAGGCTTAGGGTCTGTGTTCAAGCGGGATGATCAAAGGCTTCAACAACTCAGGGAGAAAGATGCTCGAGAGAAGGACCCCAACTTCATATCTGAAAGTTATTCTGAATGCTACCCTGGCTATCAAGAGTACAACCATGAGATTGTGGATAGTGATGATGAAGCTGACTTATCTAAAATGGATATGGGTGGACGAGTAAGTGCTTCTGTACCCTTCCCCTTCTAACTTTGTCTCTGTTATGCCCTGTCCACCTGGCTTTCCATTGATATACTAGCTTTTATTATAAAGCATGGCTAGTGATGTTTATTTTGGAAAAGGAGGTACATATGGTCTAGGATTTGGGAGTAACTACGTAGAGCTAGGCTTTGTCGCCTGGACTCTTGACTTGACCTCAAGCCTATGTTAACACTCGACACCCTAACGTGGGTATGGGTCCTTTGATTCTTTGCTTTACATTAGTAAGAAGACATGGTCGATTTCAACACCTAGAGGCTAATATTGGTAGAGTGGTAGATGGGAGCCGTGGAATGTCACGAATTAGGTGCTCTCAGCTGTATGGCAATATGAATCCTAGATGCTGTTTGTTGTAAGTCATCCCCCCTGGGTATTTTCTTGTCGCCACGTTATTACAACAATGTTGTGCTTATTGTGCTTTGTAAATGCTGAATAGGCGAAAGGTCGTCTTCATCGATGGGACTTTGAGACGGAGGAGGAGTGGGCACAGTACAATGAGCAAAAGGAAGCAATGCCAAAAGCTGCATTCCAGTTCGGTGTGAAGATGCAAGATGGGCGCAAGACACGGAAGAATAAAGACCAGAAGCTCACAAACGATCTCCACAAAATCAACAAGATCATTGCCAGGAAAAAGGCAGAGAAAGGTGACAATGCCGATGGTTCTCTTTTTGATGATGTACAACAACCAGCAGGGAAGAAGCTTCGATTATGAAGTTGCATTCCATTGGTTTTGTTGCTGTTGTCAGTTACTATACAGGACCGATGTAAGATTTGAGCATGTGAATCTCTTTTTTGTGCATTGGCGCATTGTACTCTATCTAAATTATATGATAGGTTATGTACTTGAGTTGGATGAAGGGCGATGTACAACACTTCTAGGTAGCGCAATTCATGCTGAGAGTGTAACTCATAGGGATAGTGACAGATGTGAACATGTGAAGTCTATCTTGTCCTGGGAATGATTGGAGGGTGATGGTGAACTATATTTCATTCGCAAGGTTAGAGTCTTAGAGATCAAAACAAAGATGGCACTGTGTACTCCTTAGAGTAACAATAACAACGTAATGTAATCAGCTACGTAATCATGAAAAGAAACTCGACGGGATCACTACTATTGCATCCAATATGACATTAGGGCATCTAGAAGTTCTCCAACTAAGTTTAACTCACAATTGTCATTTGTGTTAGCTGGGAGGTGCAGGCGTTAAAATTTGCCCATAGCTTAGGTGTTGAATGCAATTTCCTTTTGAGGCCCGCCATACTCTTTCCCTCATCAAAGTTGATGTTTACTTTTCATTCTCTGATTATTTATGTGCACTGATAGTCAATAATTGGCATCGTTATATGCACATTTTTGAGAGAGATTGCATCATATAATATATATAATAGGAAGGACGATTTTTGAAAGAGATTGCATCACATAACATATATAATGAGAAGGATGTTTTTATACAAAGTAGGGGTGACAATAGATCATATTCGGATTGGATGAATCATCATTCGCATCCATCACTCGCTTTTATTCGCTTTATCCATTCCATCCATCATATGTAAAAGTCCAATCTAATTCATCCATCCATCATCTGCGGGTGAAAACGGGTGGATCGGATTATAAACGGGTGATGAAGTTTATGTGTAATATGTTAAGCAAATTTGTGAGAAAAAATAAGTTTTGCATTTTGAGAAGTCTAGAAAAAATATTTTAGGTATAAGAAATGAATAAATATCTTATTCATCATATTAATTTTGACAAAGATTACAAAATTAATAATATAATCATTTAGAAAAGGGATAAATTTAAAGGACAAAAATAAGAAGCAAACTAATTGCAAATAGAGGGTACATTAGTGGATCTAGAAGAAGGTGATGGACCGGGTGTTGGTTCAGATAGATTATCACCCACATCTAACCCAATCCATCAAACTATTGTCCATCATTCATACATCACCGCATATATTTCGAGTTTCCACTCACTTTTTTGGATCAGGTGGAACGGATATCCATTGAATGAGGATGAAATTACCGCCCCTAATGCGATGGATGTTTTTGTTGACCCTATCCTTATGTAATGTAAGGTTTTGATAATAACAAACGCAAATGTAATATATACTTGATTGAGTGGGTTGATCGAACAGGCTCCAAATATTGTTTGGAACACTTTGCAATTGCTTGGTTAACAATGTTCAAGAATAGGTCTTAAGAACAGGTACTGAAAATAAGTTGGTTGACAAAATTTTTCAGAACTTCAGAACAGCATTAAGAACAGCTCTGCGTGTTTGGAGTAACAAGTTAAGAAGGTTGGTTGATTCAACAAGAGTCTTAGGTTTGCTATGGTTTTATTTTATTAGATTCTTATTAATATGCAAATTAGAAAGTCTTGACTTATCACTTACTTGAAACGGTTTTGCTTTTTTGAAGATATTTTGGATCACCTTTCAGAACAGCCCTGGAAACAGGGCGGCTAGGGTGTTTCCAGACTAAACTGCGAAAAATGGTTTTACACGATTTTTTCCTTGATTTTTGGGCTAACATCTCTGAACTTTTTGGATAGATTTTCCGCTAATTGATAAAGTCCAAAAGGGCTATTTTTGCCTTTGAAAACTTGGAGAGGATTTTGAGCCTATTTTTTTTTGCTTTGCCTTATCCTCTAAATAATTTTTTCTCTATTTTTAGAAAATGGCTGAAGTTGTGGAGAAATTCATGAGCTGAGCTTCTGAAAGTTTGTGGCTAACATTTAGCCATGTAACTCATGCAGTTAGTGGGAGAATTAAGCTCACACTTCCCACTTCTTGTGGGCCAAGCATTTTTCGAAATTCTTTCAACTATTTCTATTTAAAGCAAAGTCTCCACATTCACTTCTGTATCGGTTTTTTAGGAGCAAACATTCAGTGCTCAAGAGCTTTAAATTTTCAAAAGAAAACCGAGTCAAGTGAGTAATGTTTTGAGCTTTCAAGATTGGCATACTAGAACTTCAAATTGTACCCTATATTAGCTTAGTTGAGAAGTATTGTAATAGGGTGTTTCTTTGTAATCTCTCTTTTGCAAAAGTGAGGTGAGTGTATCCTAAGTCAAGTGGACTTTTGGACGTAGGGTAACCGGTCTTGGGGAAGATGGTTACGTGGGTTGCAGTTAGTAACAAGGTGTGTTACTATTGTAACGTTTTCAGCCCGTTTAGTAAAGTGGTTAAATCCTACACGAGGTAGGTTGTGGTTTTTTCACCTCAGTTGGACTAGAGGTATTTTCCACGTAAAAATCCTGTGTCCATTATTTCTGCATTCAATTTCGTTGGATTTTCACTTCTACACAACTCGGGAACAGTCTGTGCAAACAAGGTCTAAGACTGTTTGCCAGAAAAGTTGTGAAAATCGGACACCACAATTCACCCCCCTTCTTGTGGCTGTGTACTCTCAAAACTAACAAGTGGTATCAGAGCAGGTTCTCCTTTGAAAGGCTAACACCTTGAGAGATCCTTGAAGATGAGTGCCCCACAAGGCATACTTGAAGGTCAATATACTTTAATGGCCAACATTATAGTTGGTGGAAAAACAGGATGGAAAACTACATTCATGCCGAGGACTATGAGTTGTGGATGCTCATCAAGGATGGACCACTCATCCCTAAGAAAACAACTGAAGATGGAAAGTCAATCCCCAAGGAACCTAAAGAATTCAATACTGAAGATTACAAAATGATGGAGAAGAATGCCAAGGCCAAGAAACTTCTATATTTCGGGCTAGGTCCTGATGAATATACTCGCATATCTAAATGTGAGTCTGCCAAGGAAATATGGGATGCTTTACAAGTAGCTCACGAAGGGACCAATCAGGTAAAGCAATCCCGGATTGAATTGCTTATGAGAAAATATGAGCTGTTTGAGATGGGTGATCGTGAAAGTGTGATGGACATGTACACTCACTTCACTCACATAACGAATGAGTTGAAATCCCTGGGAAAATCCTTCACCACCGAAGAATTGGTGAGGAAGATCCTAAGAATTTTACCTCATTCTTGGGAAGCGAAAGTAACGGCCATCCAAGAAGCTAAGGACATGAACAAGATCACCCTAGATAAGCTGATTGGCAATCTCCAAACGTATGAACTTAGAAGAAATTCTTAGCAGAAAGATGAGACAAAAAGAGATCGAGGTCTTACACTAAAGGCCTTAGAAGATGATTCTGATTCTGATGAGGAGGAGATTGCCATGATAACTCAAAAGTTTAAGAAGTTCTTCAAGAAAGTTAAAGGAAACAGCAAACGGAAGGACTTCGGTAAGGCCAGGAACACCTCTCGGGAACAATTCTCCGGATGCTTCAAGTGTGGCAAGTTAGACTATATTGTGAGAAACTGCCCATTGCTTAAGGAAGAACAAGAACCCGAACATTCTAGAAAACAGGACAGGAAACAGGTTGTAAGTAGCTCAGCGAAACGATTCTCAAAAGCTATGCTAGCGGCCTGGGGTGATTCAAGCAAGGATGAGGAAGGGTCTGAAGCCGAGGAAGATGATATAACACTCATGGCAAGAAGTGACACTGATTCAGATGATGAATCAACAAACAGTCTAACTCAACTCAAGAACAAGGTACGTGGTCTCAATAAATCAACCCTTGAAGAATTGGTGTACACTATAATGGATATGTGTGCTGAGTTAACAAGGGATGTTCGAGACCTAGAACTGAAAAATGAAACTCTCAAAATGGAAAAGCTTGAAGTTGACAAAGAAACACTTGCCTTACACGAAAACATTAGTGAGCTTAAAGAGACCCTACTCATGAAAGAAGAGACTTGTTCCATTAATCTGACTGAGTTGGAAAAGGAATCCCTTGAACTAAAACAGAAGGTTGAATCCCTGCTTATTGAGAACAGTAAATTGCTTGAAAAATTAAAACAAGTAAAATCAGACCTTGTTGCAAACAGGTGCTGGAACAGGTCATCACAGGTGCTAAATTGGCTGAACACTCACTTTAACTGAGGCAAAAAGGGATTCGGCTTTGTGACTAAGCGCACCGTTTACCCTGTTAATAGAAAATATGTGGGACTACTTGAAAATATTGTTTGTCTTCATTGTGGTAAAACGGGGCATTATCGGTATGTGTGTCCTATAAGAAAGTATGCCATTGAAAGAAACACAGTTTATGTAAGACAAATATTGGTTAGGAAAGATGAGATTTGTACGTCTAAAGGAATGGGACCCAAGTGGATCTGGGTTCCCAAAACTAACCTTTGATTTGTTTTGCAGGCTGAAGTGAGATAAAACAACCCAGCAAACAGCTCGGGGAACAACCTAGGGAACAAGCAGCTGTGGTATATTGATAGTGGGTGTTCGAGGCATATGACTGGTGAAAAATCCAATTTTCTCTCACTTGCAGCTTCAGAAGGAGGGAGTGTGGCATTTGGAAACGGTAAATCCGGGAGAATTGTCGGTATAGGTAAGATAGGTGAGTCACTCTCCCATTCAATTGAAAATGTTTATTTTGTGGATGGATTAAAACAAAACTTACTAATTGTGTCCCAACTGTGTGACAAAGACAACCTAATAGTGTTCTCTCCGACACGTTGCTTGGTTGTTAATATGAACACAGGAGATGTTGTGTTGAGGGGGAAGCGACACAAAAATGTTTATAAAGTGTGTATTTCTACTCTTTCCCAAAATAATTTGACTTGTTTGAGTGCCTTAAATAATGATGTCATGCTTTGGCACAAAAGACTAGGTCATGCAAGCCACTCGCTTTTGAATAAACTTGTTACCAAAGATTTAGTGGTTGGCTTACCTTCCATCAAATTCAATGATGACAAGATATGTGATGCATGTGCCAAAGGAAAACAAGTCAAAAATTCTTTTAAATCTAAAAATTGTTTAAGCACTACCCGACCGCTTGAATTGCTACATATGGATCTATGTGGTCCAATGGGGATCATGAGCAGAGGTGGAAAGAGGTATATGCTTGTGATAGTGGATGACTACTCTCGTTTCAGTTGGACCCTGTTCTTAGCATCCAAAGATGAAACATTTGAGAAATTTCTTGCACTTATTAAAAGGATTGAAAAGAGAATAGGATACTCATTGATTTGCTTAAGGTCTGATCATGGTACGGAATTTGAGAATTCAAGCTTTATTAGCTATTGTAATGAGCATGGTGTAGATCACAACTTCTCAGCCCCAAGAACACCCTAACAGAACGGGGTGGTAGAACGCAAAAATCGTACTCTAGAAGACATGACTAGAACAATGCTGGTTGCTAGTGGTCTTCGCAGAAATTTTTGGGCTAAAGCTTTGAACACATCATGTTACATTATAAATAGATGCATGATTAGACCTCTTCTTATCGAAACACCTTATGAGCTCCTCAAGGGAAGAAAACCCAATATTATGCATTTGAGAGTATTTGGTTGTAAATGTTTTGTGCATAATAATGGGAAGGATGCCTTAGGAAAATTTGATCCAAGGAGTGATGAGGCAGTATTCCTTGGTTATTCCTCGCACAGTAAGGCATACAAAGTGTTTAATAAGAGAACCTTGTGTGTTGAGGAAAGTGTGCATGTACTTTTTGATGAAACTAACTCTCTAAGTGAGAATGATGCATAGGAGGAAGACCTTGATCTAGGTCTTGTTAAGAGAGACTTGTTGCTCACACATGAGAAAGGTAAGAGTCCTGAGGATGGATCAGGGCATGGAGTTGTTTCCTTGGAAGGTGGGCAAGGTCTGAACCAGATAGGGGGAAGCTCTGCTGAACCTGGTTTGGCTCAAAACCAACCTAATTCTTCTCGAACAGGCCAGGAAACAGGCTCCAGAACAGGCCAGGAAACAGGCTCCAAAATAGGCTCGGAAACAGTTCCTGAACCTATTTCGCCGAGTATTCCAGCTAGAGTAGAAAGCGTGTCTGTGGATCCACTTACTCCACGACCATGGAAGCACCAAAGTTTGCACCCTCTTGACCAGATTCTGTCTAACATTAATACAGGAGTGCAAACTAGATCCAAGCTTAAAAATTTCTGTGCTTTTTATGTTTTTCTCTCTAATATTGAGCCAAAAAATGTTAATGAAGCCCTTGCAGATACAGATTGGGTCACGACAATGCAAGAGGAGCTTCATCAGTTTGAAAGGAACAAGGTATGGCACCTTGTACCACAGCCAGAGGATAGATCAATCATTAGCACCAAATGGGTGATCCGGAACAAGCTTGATGAGTTCGGAACAGTTACTAGGAACAAGGCTCGGATGGTGGTTCAAGGCTACAACCAAGAAGAGGGCATTGATTATGAGGAAACCTTTGCACCCGTTGCAAGGATTGAGGCTATCGGCATCTTGGTAGCCTTTGCAGCTCACATGGAAATAAAGTTATATCAGATGGATGTCAAAAGTGCATTCCTCAACGGATACCTTAAAGAAGAGGTGTATGTGATGCAACCCCCTGGTTTTGAAAATAAAGAATTTTCTAACCATGTTTTTAAACTTGACAAAGCGCTTTATGGTTTAAAACAAGCTCCTAGAGCTTGGTATGAACACTTGTCAAACTTTTTATTGGAAAATAGTTTTAGAAGAGGCAAGGTTGATAATACCTTGTTTCTAAAATCTAAGGGGGAACATTTGTTGATTGTTCAAGTATATGTCGATGACATTATATTTGGTGCAACACACAATGATTTGTGTGAAGAGTTTTCAAAAATGATGAGGAGTGAGTTTGAAATGAGTATGATGGGTGAGCTTAAGTTTTTCTTAGGCTTGCAAATCAAACAAACTTCAAACGGCACCATGATGCATCAACAACAATATGTCAAGGAATTACTTAAGCGATTTGGAATGGAATCGGCCAAGCCCATTGATACTCTCATTTCTCCTTCAACCAGGTTGGAAATGGATAATGGGAGTCCCTCAGTTGAGGACAAATATTATAGGGGTATGATAGGGTCATTTCTTTACCTAACTGCTAGTAGACCTAATATTGTTTTTAATGTTGGTTTGTGTGCCCGTTTTCAGTCTAAGCCTGAAAAATCTCATTTAAAGGCTGTTAAACGGATCTTTAGATACTTAAAACATACACCTGATTTGGCTTTATGGTATCCTAGATGATGCAACTTTAACCTTGTTGGTTATGCTGATGCTGACTATGCAAGCTTTTTGGTTGATTGAAAAAGCACCTCAGGTATGACTCATTTTCTTGGACCCTGTTTGGTATCTTGGGCAACCAAGAAACAACACTCTATTGCCTTGTCCACAGCAGAAGTTGAATATGTGGCAGTTGCATCCTGTTGTGCTCAAGTATTATGGATAAGACAACAACTCAAGGATTTTTGTGTTGACATAGGATGTATTCCTATTTATTGTGACAATACAAGTGCAATTAACATTGCCAAAAATCCATGTCAACACAAAAGAACAAAACATATTGACATTCGTCATCATTTCTTAAGAGACAATGTTGAAAAATGATTAATCTCAATAAATTTTTGTGTCACTGAAAATCAAATTGCTGATATATTTACCAAGGCACTGAGTAGAGAAAAATTTGAGAAGAATAGACTCGACCTAGGTTTGATAAAAACAACTTGATCATCTTGTTGTCTCTCCTTGTTGGTAATGTTTAAAGGCTACAGGTTCAATATGTTAAACAAAAAGTTTGCAATCAATTCATGTGCTATTTTTAACATATGTGTGGTTTGCAGCCTACTGGTACTCGTTGAGGTCTAATCAGATTGCCCTTATTGTCCCATGTTACCGAGCAAGTAACCTCAAGAACAAGCGCCAGAAACAGGTACGCTTCTTGTTTGTCAAATGTGTGCAACTAGTTATTGAGAATTAAAATCTCTCACCCTTCCCGAAGTGTACGTGGCTAACATTAAATGATAAGCCCGTTGCAACGGGAAAATCTTTAAAGATCTTCCACTCCTCCCTCTATTAAAACCCTCCCAGATTCGTCTCTCTCACCTCACTTTAGCCTCTTGCCGTGAAATCACACACAAAACCCTAATCTCTCTCTTCCTTCTTGCAAAAATGGCGTCTCCCATCGGTAACAAGAGCTCTGTGTCCTTGATTCAGGGTAGCGAGTCATCAATTATAGTAGCACCAACAGCTACCGCCCTGTTCTCTCAACTTCTAGCAACTCTAATTGAAGGTAAACTTGCTGAACCTCCTAGCCATATTCGCTATAAGCCTTTCGAATTCCTAAAAAACATAAACCTCAAGAACATAGGTCTCAATTTAGCAGACATCCCCTATGATTTTGGGTGGAACTTGGTCCCGTGTGGAGAAGTGGGTGCATGTCTGAGGTCTGGAGAGGAACAAATTAGGGAGTCAAGTGAGGATATGGGGGCCAAAGATAAGTTCTTTTTGCCTAAGAATGGCTCGGGTGACATCTGGTTAACCGAGTCATACTTTTTCGGGCTGTTTCCCGAACAGGAAACAGGGGCCGAAATAGGGTCTGAGCCCTTTGACTCAGTATTCAAAGATGACCTAGGAGATGAATTGAAGGATGACTCAGACGATACTGGGGGAAGTGGTGATAGAATGGAGGTGTCCTTTGCTGAGATTGAAAAGGCAACACCGGTACAATCAACCGGTGAAAAAAGAAAAAGGTACAAAATGGTAACTAGGCGCAGTAGAACACCAAGATCAAGAACCCCATCAAGGCCCAAAAGTGGCCAAGTTGAAGAGCTCACAAAAACCCCTGCCCAACCACAATCCATAACCAGACCAACCAGAAAATCGGCCAGAATAGCCTTTCAGGCCACACCCCGATTTGTGGCACAGTCCTTTCCCGTGATTAAAGAAATTGATTCCTCTTCTTCTAGTTCCTCTGAAAATAATACCGAGAACACCTCCTTCAAACAGGGCACCCCCAAGTTCTCAGAATCCTCAGAGGACAAGCCCTTACCTGAACCCTCATCTGAGTCTGCCCTGCCAATTTCCAAACAAGTCTCCATTTTACCCTCCTTAAAACCATCAACCACAAAAACCCCCAACAAACGTAAAATTTCTTACAAACAAGCCTCCAACCAAGGTCGGGCTGAAGACCCCCCTATTGCACCTCTTCTTAAGAAAGCCAAGAAATCTGCCTCTCCTGTACCTCATCCTAAGCTTCCTCAACTGCTTCAAAGACGAATAGTCAGGGGCAAAATCGTTAAAGTCCAGTATTTTGAGGAACAAGGTCTTGGGGTGTTCTTGCAAAAGTTGAGTGCTCAGGGTTGGTTTGAGCTATTCACAAACACCCAACTGGGGTGTTCTGTCCATGAGTTGGCCGAGTTTTATGCCAACTGTTCAGTCACCGAAGGAGTGGTGACTAGTACTGTCAATGGGAAGCAACTTCGCTTTGATGAGAAGACATTAGGGGAAATTTTGGGGATTCCCTCCACGGGTTTTGATGTGTACGTGAGGGAAGATAAGACTGTTCTTGGGGCAGCACGACTTTTGGAATTTTCCCAAAAACTCAGCCAGCAAACATGCCTACAAACACCCAAGTCAGTCAAAAAGGGGGATATGACATCCATTCATCAGTTACTATTTTGGTTCATTATCAAGAATGTCATCCCCAGGGGCCAGGGCCGCAATCTTGCAGATGCTATGGATCAGTGTCTTGTGGATCTGATGGATAGGGAGGAACAAATCAATCTTCCTGCCCTCATGATTCGTCACATCGTAAGGATTGCAAACATCTCCAGGGGACATGATCTTGGGTATGGCTTTCTACTGACTTGTGTTTTTGAGCACTTTGGGGTAGAGTTGTAAAAAAGGGTGGGAGCTCAATTTATAGATGAAATCGGGAGCAACACCCTTGTGGGATGTGGACATACCTTGGTTGAGGGATCTGCCTCTGGACAGGGGACAAACACCTCCCGTCCTCCTGTTCCTGGCAGTTCCTCAGTCCAGGTTGAGGCTGTTCTGGAGCACAACTCTTGCTTGAATGCTGAAATTAATGCGGTGAAGGCCGCTCTGGACGAGGAAAAGGCTATCAACACCAAACGCCATGAAGATGTCCTAGCCCTTCTCACTTCCCTCTCAACAAAGTTCTCCCCTCCTGCTCCATGATCTTCCCCTATAAGCTGTTCTTGTAGGCTGTTCTGTTGCAGCCTCCTCTATTTTTTCTCTTGATTCTCATTTGCTTTCTTACTCTATGTCGCACTCATTTGGCAAATAAAAGTTATCTTGTTTTTAATTGGCTTTGCCTTGCTTGTTTCTTGTTGTGAATTGCTTATGTGTGACTAGGATGACCAATCTCATTACCGTACCAAAACACTTGAGTATATCGCATGTTGGTTTTCCTCCATTACCCAAGTGGTGGTGATTGCAAACACCCTATGTTTCACTGTTTGCTCCTTCCTTTTTAATGATGCCAAAAGGGGGAAGATAGGATGACCAATGTTGTTGTAGTTTTACCATGGAAGAGTCGTTTTTCTTGAAATTTTTTCAATGCTAGCTGCCCGCATTTCAATGCTAGCTGCCCCCAGTGAATTTTCGGTCCTATGAATAATTGGCACTAATCACTTCGTTTGTCTTTGAAAGTCAATATGATCGCTTGGTTTGTCATCATCAAAAAGGGGGAAATTGTTATGATGTTTATGGTTTTGATGATAACAAATCCAAGTGTTGTTGTTGTCCCAAACAGGTCCACTCTACTGTTCTCAATTGCTTGGTTAACAATGTTCAAGAACAGGTCTTAAGAACAGGTACTGAAGATAAGTTGGCTGGCAAAACTTTCCAGAACTTCAGAACAACCTTAAGAACAGCTCTGCGAAGTGTTTGGAGCAACAAGTTAAGAAGACTGGTTGATTCAACAAGAGTCTTAGGTTTGCTATGGTTTTATTTTATTAGATTCTTGTTAATATGCCAATTGGAAAATCTTGACTTATCACTTACTTGAAATGGTTTGCTCTTTTGAAATCTTTTTGGACCAACTTTCAGAAACAGTCATGGAAATAGGGCGGCTAGAGTGTTTCCAGACTAAACTGTAAAAAATGGGTTTACACGATTTTTTTCTTGATTTTTAGGCTAACATCTTTGATCTTTTTTGGATAGATTTTCTGCAAATTGATAAAGTCCAAAAGGGTTATTTTTGGCTTTGAAAACTTGGAGAGGATTTTGTGCCTATTTTTTGCTTTACCTTATCCTCTAAATAACTTCTTCCCTATTTTTAGAAAATGGCTGAAGTTGTGGAGAAATTTATGGGTTGAGCTTCTGAAAGTTTGTGGCTAACATTTAGCCATGTAATTCAAGCAGTTAAAAGGAGTATTACATTCACACTTCCCACTTCTTATGGGATAAACATTTTTTTTTGAAATTCTCCCAACTATCTCTATTTAAAATCAAAGTCTCCACATTCACTGGTGTATCGGTTTTTGAAGAGAAAAACATTCAGTATTCAAGTGCTTTAAATTTTCAAAAGAAAAATTGAGTCAAGTGAGTGATGTTTTGAGCTTTCAAGATTGGCATACTAGGACTTCATTTGTACCCTATATTAACTTAGTTGAGAAGTATTGTAATAGGGTGTTCTCTTCGTAATCTCTCTTTTATAAAAGTGAGGTAAGTGTGTCCTAAGTCAAGTGGACTTTTGGACGTGGGGTAACCGGTCTTAGGGAAGACGGTTACGTAGGTTGCAATTAGTAGCAAAGTGTGTTACTGTTGTAACTTATTAAGCCCGTTTAGTGAAGTGGTTAAAATCCTACACAAGGTAGGTCGTGGTTTTTTCACCTCAGTTGGGCTAGAGGTGTTTTCCACGTAAAAATTCTATGTCCATTATTTCCGCATTCAATTTCGTTGGAGTTTCACTTCTGCTCAACTCAGGAACAGTCTGTGCAAACAGGGTCTAAGACTGTTTGTCAGAAAAATTGCGAAAATCTGACACCACAATTCACCCTCCCTCTTGTGGCTGTGTACTCTCAAAACTAACAACAAGATTTGTTCTTTGAAGGCATAGAGGCAAGTGAGCGAACTCATCTGACGCTAAGATTTCTTGACACCAAAGTGGCGGATCCCTCGGTAACAAACTCTTCTTACCCATGTTTTCATAGTATATTTCATATATTTGTGCACGTTCTAATATCTAATGTTTTTTGATTTTTTAAATTCTAACATTTTTATTATTATATATTTTTTGAACAGACGTGCACATGTACAGAAACCCCCACACACAGAAACCCCGGACGTATGCGTGCACGTGCATCTGCGCACACAGATACACACACACACCTATATATATACACACACAAACACACACACACCCTTTTTACTACTAGAAGTGATCCTTGGTTAAGAAACTTGCACCTTAGGGCTTACTTGGGACATTGGGAGGAGAGTAATTAAATAGCGGTTACTTGAGTTATTGAGAGTACTTACTAAACCTTACTTGAAAGATTCATATAAGAGTTAGGAGGATTATTTTATTGGAGAGTAACTCTTACTCTTAACTGCTCTTTACTCTTAACTGCGGATGTAAAATAAGTAGGCTAATTTAATTTGGTTTTTGTAAAGATGCATTAAGTAATTTTTTTTTTCATTGTTTCTTATTATTTCTCATTTTCACTGTAAAACATCAAATAGAGGTAGGGTAGCCAGTAGCTAACCCATCATACGTGAAATATGTTACTCTCATTTCTTCCTTTATTAACTCTTACCCCTCTTTTTAACCCCCTTCCTTGCAGACTCTTGAAGGCATGGACACAAGTGACATAAATGATGTATGCGAAAGACTTGTTGACATCAAACTAATCGAACCTACAGTAACACATTCTCTTAACCACTTCATTTCTTTAAATAGTTTGTATATCTACGTATTTCCTTGTGCATCTTTCCTGTGTATATTTTAAGGTTTGATGTCAATTCCTTTTTTAATCATAAGAAGGTTTTTTCTTTGGGGGGGGGGGGCTACATTTATATTTAACTGATTTATAAATTTTCTTTTCATTTTTCAACATATAAAATTTAATCTTTTACAATATTTTTATTTACTTGTATTTTAAGATTTTAGTATCTCGTGTAAATCTTAAACCTACTGTATGTGACACTTTAAGCTTTGCTTAGAATACTTTGAAAACTAATTGCTGTATGACTGTATCTCATGCTATCAACTTTCTCACAAATTTATGGCAGGAGGTTTTGAACGAGGTTCCTGTTCTGAAATGTCTATGGAAAGGCCCTACCAACTTTATCAAACTGACATGTCTTTCTCATATAGAAGTGGGAAACTGTGTTGGCTTGAAGACTCTCTTCACACAGAGCATAGCACAGACACTGTGTTTTTTGGAAACTATCGTAATTTGCGATTGTCAGGAGTTGGGAGTATATTATTGAACCTAGTGATCATCTTGTTGAAGGTGAAGAGGAGAGTTTTTCTGTCTTTCTGCAGTCACATATCTCGAACGACTGAGGGAAATCAAGGTAGAAGGATGTGAGAGATTAAAATTTATCTTTCCATTATCCGTTGCCCAAAGGCTTCCTTCGCTTCAAGGGATTATTGTGAAAGGACCAAGGCAACTGGAGCAAGTTATTGGCAATGATGAAAGAAAAAGGCATGCAAAAAACAAGGTGACTCTGCTTCCCTATTTAAGGATTCTAAAGCTAGAAGATCTTCCTCGCCTCTCTCGGATCTTCCCAACAGGTTATGGCTTGAGTAGGTCATCAGTTGTGAAGTTGAAGGAAGTATTTATCACCAACTGCAATATAGAAGAGGGTTTTGATTTGAGGGATGAACTTAATAGCTTAAGTCATGAAGCAGAGGCCATAAACCTGAAATAAATGTGGAAAGGATCTTGCAATCCATGCCATCTTCAGCAAATAGTTGTTCGCAACTGCCCGACATTGGAGTATATTTTTGAGCGTAGAGATCAGAAAGATGAGCATGGGCAAGGGAGCCACTTATCTTGTGCTTCTGTTTCGACAGGTCTTCTGAAATTGAGGATAATTGAGGTGCAAGAAGGTGAGAGATTAACATCCCGTCTTTCCATTGTTTGTTGCTCGACAGCTACCTTCACTGAAGAAGATGAGTGTAAAACAAGCACATCAGCTTGCGCAACTGTTTAGTGACAATCAAAGAGAAGGGTGTGCAGAAGGCAAGGAGATTGAGGCTCCCCAATTAAGGACCCTGGAGCTAGAAGACCTTCCTTGCCTCTCACACATCTTACGAGCTGGTTACGTCATTAGCAGCTTATCTTTTTCAAAATTGGGCACAGTGTTTATCAAGGACTGTGGCATTTAAGAGGTGTTTGACTGTACACTGGAATGTGGGGGATTGTATCAGGGGCCAGTGTTCGCAACCTTAATGGTGTTGTACCTTTGCTGCTTGCCTAATTTGATATCCATATGGAAAGCAACTTATCCTTATGCATTTATGGGCTTCAATCAGTTGAAATTCCTCCATGTAGAAGGATGTGAGCAACTAACGACCATCTTCCCCAGGGATCAATACTTTCCCACCCTGGAAACTTTGCATGTGGAAGGAGCAGTAAATTTGCAGACTGTATTTGATTCCCCCTTCCCTCAGTGGACCATATGGCTCAGGGTTCCCCAATTGAAGACGGTGCAACTTAGCCATCTTTCATCTGAAGTACTTTTGAATTGACAGTCTGGTAATGTTTCCAATGCTTCTTCTTCATATATTGAAATTGCAGCAGATAGTAACTTGTTTGATCTGGATGGTCAAATTGATGTGGATGTGCATGCAGCTTTGGAAGCGTACCCCCAAGTGAAGAGACGTGAATCTGATGACTTGCACCATCGTCAGCATTTACGGCTTGTAAGTTTTGTATAATTTTCTTGCAACTTGAACTTCATTACATGTTAGACCTTGACCTGCATCTTTATATGAAAACTAATGCAAACTTCATTTTCAGGTAGAGCATAAAGCCCAATAAATTAATCTACGCTCAATTACCGACCAGGGAGGAAATTTTGTGGGTCCTGTTATTTATGCTACATTCTTAATGAAAAATTTTCCAAGCAAATTCCCTTGTATGACGAAGGTGATTTTCATCATGCAGGTTGATACAACCTTTTATTCATCACAGAGAGGGGAGTAATGAATACAAGAACAATTAGCCCACATTTACAGTTGCTTCATCAATGCTTTTCAATCGTTTCGGTTACTAGCAGGCCAGAACGAACGGGGAAATACACAGCTTTTAGAGAAGCATAGGATTGTATTATGGAGAGTATTAGACTTTTAAAAAGAAAATAAAGGACTTTGAGTTCTCAATTTTACTATCCTTTAGCAATTGCAACTTTGGTTTTTTCGTCTTCCATGTTTGATAGAGATTTCCATAAGCTTCTCATCATGTTTGAGGACTCTCAATCCATCACCACTTTCTCCTTGTTCCCAAATTGCGATTTGTATTTTTTCCTCAACTTTCTTCAGTTTTAACTTTTTTTTTGGTTTTTTTTTTTGAATTGGTAAGCGGGCTCAGTCCACTAGGCTCCCATCACAAGGATACCTAGTGGACCTGAACAGACCAGGGGGCGGAGAATGTCAAAGCCTACACCAAAGTCCAGGCCCACACCCTCTCACACACACCAAAGATGCCCCCAGGTTTGAACCCGAGTGGGGGGAACGTGTGGAGGGTTGGCCATACGGCCATCTCTTCTTCGACTTTCTTCAGTTCTAACTTGTTTAGCAGTGATTTCTGTAGTTTTGTGATCAGATTTTCATTTTCTCATGTCAAATATTTGTGATCAGTACATAAAATTAATTGATCTTGTTTATACTGACTTGGCATACTGGCAACTAATCATTTATTCAATCATTGTTTCCTCATTTTCTGTCGTTTTTGTTGCTGATGTGTGTGGCTGATTTAGGAGCGATTTAATTTGCTGTTGCTGAGTTCGGTGATTATCAGATTATGTCATTGACGTTGTTTTTGTTTTTGTTTTTGTTCACTCAGACATTTTCTTGATGATCAACTGTTTCTATGTCTCCGAGCCTCGACCTTTGAAGTTTCTCGGCTGCACACTGCCATTGTGCTAAATTTTTGTCTACAAGAGCATGTCCCACTACAACTAGAGCGAGTGGCAACCTATCACATTCGCAGCATACTACCTTTGTGACCTTTTCAATCTCAGGTGGCAACAACCATCATGATCATTACCATGCGGAATCCCAATTTCTATCAGCTTGATTTTGCTCCAAACATCATCTAATATCACTAGGATTTTACCTTCAAGTTTAATTCTAGCCCTCAGTTGGTTTTCCCTGCCATATTAATTCAGTCTCACAGCTGGAATACCTCAGGCCAAGTTGTTTGCCAAGCTGTCTTTGAACCCTATGTATATCAGCTGACTGCGACACCACAGCCATCACCATGTTAGGCCACCCTCCCCTTTTAGCTTTAAAGCCAACTTCCTTGACCAAAGTGCGTGTATTTTCCCATTCCCCCCATTCCATGCATACTGACCATGTTTGTTTCGCTCTTTTTTAAGGCTTCCATGATCTTCTTAAGAGTCCTATCAATAGAGCTAAGTGTTGGTAACTTCTCTTGTTGCAAGATTTCTATCCCTTCGGGGGATGCAGGGCGGGTCAATGTTGAGAATGTTTGACGGCATGTCAATAGTTGATGATTCGAGCTCCCTTTCTTGTTGCTTCCCTGTCTGCCCCAGTTATGGGAACAATGTCTGCATATCGTACTTTCGGCTTTGACAGAGTCTAGCCAGTTTTGCACCTTTGTGAGCGTGGCTTCAGCATCTTTTAACCACTGGTTCACTGCTTCCTCTAATTTTCTCACCATCACGTCTGACAGCCTGTTTACAGTTACTACTTAGCTGATTGCATATGCATTACAATTGCTCATAACGTAGTTTTCCAACAATAGCTCCGGAATCAAAAATAAGACAAGCACAATGCCTGGTTGGCATTACCAAAATACTCGGCAACTTTGGCAAACACAGAGATCGGTATATCCATTGTTCTTGGTTTTCACCTGATGTTATAGCAACTGAATTGACACGACAAACGAGTCACAGGATCAGTATAGAGATAGTACAAGACAATAGGGGGAGGGGAAATCAGACCTAAGATGTAAAGTATTTAGAATGTTAGCTTTAACCATTAGAGTATGACCTCATCGACACAATGAGTGGGTGTGTACTCAAGGTCCGTGTTTCTACTCTTGATTCCACTGGAAGCGGAGCTAACATAACATTAAATTCACCAATCTCTTATACTACTTGTAGCCATTAAGTCATTTTTTGTACATATGAATGTCGCTAAATCTCACGCGCACATGCAGGGGGATTCATACTAGATTAGTTGTTGGATTATCCCCTTCCTCGCCAGCCAGTCATATAGGCCATTGTTGGGTATAAACTCGAAATCGAAAAATAGAGCACAGAATAAAGACGTCAAATTTTACGTGAACTGTCACTTCCATCTACTCCACAACTACAAACAAAACTTATATTCCACTAATCAAAATTGATTTGCATGTATGCCCAAGCCACAAGGCAACTTTCCCTTTTTTTTTCCATGTTCAACCTAAGTTAATTAACAAAATATTAACCTAAATAATTTTGGAATACTTTCCAAATCTCGAATTCTAGTACTCAGATTTCGAAAGGACAACTCAGTAGCCATCAAATTATTTCAAAACTTATACGTACGCAAGTAAAACTAACTAAAAAAGGCAAACGAAGATAGAAGCCCAAGCAAGTGAACTCAGGTAATCCTCCTCTTGAGAACAGCATGCACACCCGAAACAACAACTGAGAAAAACTGTCTTTTATTCTATTGTTGTCTCCCCCCTACTCATGAAAAAAAAAAAAAAAAAAGCAAAACAGAGAGAAGGTGAATTTGGAAAAACACAAGGAATGTGGCTTTAAAGGGCCGTGCGAGTGCAGCTTTCATATGTACAGGAAACTTCCACTAGCACATCTCGAAAAGCAGGCTAGGAGATAAGTCTTGCTGTCCTTTCGAATAACTTAATTTATCAGACAAATCCTCGGTATGATGTTATATGATACCATTAATCACCTTATATTAGTTGGTATCAAGTATGACACAAATCCTCATACTTTCATAAAATTTGTAGTGCAACTTAAATTTAAAGATGCTTCTTGTTCAAGTGTGAAAGGGGGATTTATCTCACATGGGTAAAAATGTAATAACATGTTAAAGTCCTCGTCAATCGTCCGTCCCCACCTATAAGTGCAAGTCCTCGTCAATCCTCCATCATCGAAGGAGGGAAATTATATGTTTGGATGAGACAAAGTAAGATGCTGAGCGATGTGAGTGCAAGCTGTTTTTGAGAAGTCTTTCACCAAAAGCATGAGCTGTGTTTTTGAGAAGTTTTTCACCACCCTCAATGATTTCATCTCCCTGATTCTCGTTCCTATTTTTTCCCAGTTCCATCTTTCTTCTGCATGCTGCGCTTCCTCTGTTTTGAGGCACTAATCCAGGTATTATTTATGACATATTTCACAACAGGGCATTCTTAGGATTCATGGTTACTTTATTTTTGTTATTTGGATATGATGTATTTTTAATCTCTCCTTTCAATTTCTTTTCTTTTTGGTTGACACGATGACATCTTCGTCGGAGAGATTGATCAACTAGTTTCTGTTTTTTGGGTTATTCTTCTCCTTTTCCCCTTCTTCCTTTTGATGTGCCCTCCCCCCCCCCCCCCAATCTAGTTTTAGATCTTAGAAATCTTATAAGCTGTTGAGAAATGATTTCATGTGCTCTTGATGTGCCCTTTCCAGACATTTGGAATAGGATGAAGCTCTCCTGTTAAACATTTCTTTTCTCAAGATACTATACATACATAGAGAGAGAGAGAGAGAGAGAGAGAGAGAGAGGAGTAATTTTAACCATTGAGGGAGAGAGATACTAAGGATGGGAATGAAGGCTGAAATCGGGCAGCTTGTGCCAAACATGTGAGTGCAGCGCTGCTGTTATGTCCAGTGCGATTCAATGACTCATTCTTTACACTGTTTTTATTTGTAGGTCTGGCGGGATTAATATTCTCAGCGTCAGCAATTGATTGGAGAAACATGGAAGTGCTTTGTACTGATGATTTTGTTGCATTTGGGTCAAGACGTCCTGTGTTTAACGAGATAATGGAAACACTTAGAGATGAGAACATTACCATCATTGGAATTTGTGGGATGGGAGGCATTGGGAAAACAAAATTGGTGATGGAAATTGGCAAGACGGCAAAAAATAAAGGGGTATTTGATGAGGTGGTGATGACGATGGCATCACAAGATCCTGATATCAGAAGAATGCAAGGGATACTTGCTGATATGTTAAGTCTAGTGTTCAAAGGAACTTCTGAAGCTGATCGAGCAGATGAGCTTTCTGAGAGACTAAACAAAGCGAGAAGGGTCCTGATAATTCTGGATGATGTTTGGGAAAAGCTTAACCTTGCAGACATAGGAATGCCATCTACACTTGATCACAAGTGCTGCAAGCTTGTCCTCACTACCCGTCGTGCGCAAGTTTGTGATGATATGTGCTGCCAAAGAATGTTTCATCTCAATGTGTTAGATGACAACGAAGCATTAGATCTATTTAGCAAGCATGCAAGAATAACACCATCTGGGAATCCTCAGCATCATAGCAGGGCAAAAAAGGTTGTCAAAGAGTGTTGTGGTTTGCCACTTGCAATTGAAACAGTTGGAAGCGCTCTAAGAAAGAAAAGCTTGCTTGATTATGATGATGCAATTCGGAAGCTTTCCCATTCGGCATATGCTGACATAGAAAGTGTGGACAGGGAGATTTACCCTGCCATAAAATTGAGCGTTGATTATCTGAACTGTGAAGAAACTGCGGGGTGCCTCTCCCTTTTTTCTTTATATCCAGAGGATAGTATAATCAATTTGGAGGACTTCACTCGAATTGCATTCGGAATAGGTTTATTTGAAAATGTGAATTCAATTGAAGAAGCCAGACAGAATACACTTAGATGTGTCACAAGGCTTCTGGATGCTTGCTTGTTGTTGCCATCACAAGGGACTTTGGAGAGCTGGAAATCGTTTCAGCAGATTTATGAGACATGGAATAATGCATTGGTCAGCAATTTTGGCGGCATCCCTTCTGTGAAAGTGCACGATATAGTACGCGATGTTGCACTGTGGTTATCTAGAAAGGATAATTTTTTTTACATGCAAAAATCCCCATCAAAGAAGCAGAGCAAGGAATATGAGGATGCTATTGCAATTTCCATCAAGGATTCGGGCGGAGATTGCCGATTAAAATGTCCAAGACTAAAACTCTTACTGGTAGAAACAGACATATCAGGATTACAAGATGGCTACTTCGAAATGATGAATGCTCTTCAAGTTTTGAAAGTAAATGTCGACAACAGTTCCAACACGGAGATATTTACAGCTTCAATACAACATCTCCACGATCTGCGCACTTTCCATTCCAATTTTAGGTACTTAATTCAGTATCCAATTATCAAGCTGAAGTTGGGGACAAGTATTTTTATCTATATAACTACACTTAAAAATGAATGATCACTCATTGGAAGTGAATATAACTTTCTTTTCTCTTTTATAAATTAATGATTTTAGATATTAATTGAGATGTATTAGCAAGAGTAATTATGTTCATGATTTATGTCTTCATGATTTACGTTTATGAGAATTTACCGTGCTAATAATATATCTTCGTGATTTATGTCAACGCATCTTACTTGTTAGTTCATAGAATTAACTGCTGCAGCATATTCTTTTGACAGATGGTGTCTTGGAATACACTTGTCTGTGATTGGGATGTTAAAGAACCTTCAAATTCTGAGCCTGGATAGCCCGCACATTGAGGAGTTACCACAGGAGATTGAGGAACTTAGTAGCCTGAAACTTCTGGATCTATCTCGGTGCTGGGACTTAGAGAAGATTCCCCGGAATGTATTGTCAAGTTTAACAGCACTAGAGGAATTATACTTTGGCCATAATCTTGAAGTAGAAAAAGATGTGTTCTTGGAGATAACTTCCCTACCGCATCTGACTGCCTTAACTGCACGGGTTTATTTCGCTGGGAGTCTGCCAACCGTGAGCTTTAGAAAGCCACTTCGACGATATCGAATATATTCCGAAAGGTGGCATTATCAGCCTCCGTGTTCAAGAAATGTGGTACTTAATGTTGTTGATTGCTCCGAAATGGCATCTCTGCAGCAATTATTCCCAGAGGTCGGATTTTTGCATATAGGACACCTGCAGGGCACTTGGGAAAATCTGCTTCCGGGATGCTCTGAGGATCCTCTGCTCAAGATTGATGCCTGCGATGTAGATTGCCTCATTGACACAAGAAGAACATGCCACGTGCGCCCAACACCGTTATTCTCCAATTTGCAACGTCTAGAGTTGGCTGACATGAGCAAGATAACCAGATTGTGCAACAGCCCATCCCCACCTGGTTGGCTGCCAAATCTCATAGGGGCTGAAATCGGTCATTATCACGGATCCCAAAATATTGTGCCACACATCATCCCAATTGGATCAAAGCTGCAAGTTTTACGAGTAAAGGAGTGCCTCAGGCTTAAGCATATCTTTGAGTTTGATCCACAACATCTTCGGCACACCACAAATGAAATGTCATTACTCCCATCTCCAACTGAATTGAGTCTAGTAGACCTGCATGAGCTCACAGCAATATGGAAATGGCCTCATCAAACGGTAAGAATTGAGCCCCTTGAGATTTTGTTAAGTTGATATACATATGTATATTCCGCTATTCTCATTTGGCTATAACAAGCAAAAGGAAACAAATACTACAAGGTAACTTATATACTAGAAAATTGCACTAGATATGATCGCTTTCACAATATTATCATAACACAACAATTGGTATCAGATCTAATTCATAATTAATAGTCTTTCTTATCATGTTAGAGCTAAGAGTTTTAGTCAGCTTTTTAGTTGCTGCTTATGCTGGTCTATGGATAAGTGCTGCATCAAAGATTACTTACTTTTTAATTTCATTAATGATTCATAATTAATAGTCTTTGTTAAAATTTTTGGAAATAATCCCAATAAAGAAGTGCTTCGTAGATTTTGGAATTGCTATGTCAGGATTTTTTTGCTATGTAAGGAGTACCTGCTTTTTACTTGTGATGAATGATCTTAAACTTCCTTTCATGTGTATTAAATATAAATAATGATTAGATATAATAAATACACTTGATTTAGGATTGCTTGCACTATTATGTAGCAAAATTAATTGGTTGATTCACTTAACCCCATGCATAATTCCCTTTTTATATCCTATTCTTCCATTATCTAGCTTTAATTGATTATTTTTGATTTGCTTTCTACCATCAAATGGTTATACTAATACATCTCATGTGGGGGGTTGGGGAGTAATGATGTGGCAAAACATTGGTGTTGGATTAAAAAAGGGGCTGATATTTAAAGTTCTTAGTTTCCATTCTAATAGATGGTTTTCGTCTGATAAATTTTATAGGAGACTTTGGACCTGACAAAAAATGACAGTCATGATCATGACTTTTGTAACTTGATTCCTGAGGCTATGTTCAGAAGCCTCAATTCTCTTGCTACACTGGAAATATTGAATTGTGCAAAGGTGGAGGAAGTCTTTCAGCTTACTGACTACAACGACCCGAAATACAAGGAGCAACTCTCAAATTTAATTATGATACGACTGCGGAATTTACGGCAATTGAGATACATATGGAGAGGGCCTCAGCAAAATTTACATCTCTGTAAACTTGAATGCATTGAACTCCATGGTTGTAGTAAGCTTACAAGTATTTTCACACCTGCCAGTGCTACAAGTTTACCAAAGTTGCGCTCTATCAGGATAGGAAAGTGTGAAGCACTAGAATCAATTATTTCACCAGAGGAAGATGAACTTTCCACATCAGCCGCTTCCTCACTCATGGTTGTAAGCATTAATATTCCAGAGCTTGAGGCAATTCACATATCATCATGTCATGAATTAAAGAGCATTTTGCCAGTTTCTATTCTTGCACAAGGCCTTCCCCAACTTGGAGTCATCTCTATCGCTGACTGTGCGAAGCTGGAGCAAGTATTCAAAGATAGAGAAGCAACTTTGACGGACAGGGATGAGATTGTCCTAAATGGCCTCAACAAATTGGAACTCGTGAACTTGCCAAGCTTAGTTCACTTCTCAACCACGAAAGGTGATTTAATCTGCCCACCTCTAGACGTACTCACGGTAAAGTGTTGCCCCCTACTTGGTAAGAGTTTCAGAATCGGTCAAGCTCTAGTTGGCTACGTGCACAGAAACGAACAGGTATGCAAGCTCTCCTAGTAGTGTTACAACTCAATATTTGTTTCTGTGCAAATCAGAACTCAGATCTTATTTATTGTTTAATCAACTGTTGCTTAGATTATTATTTTTTTTTTCAATTTAGGTTCGATCCCTCTATACCCAAAGCATGCTTAGGAAACACTAATAGGTATAATGCAATTAACTTGCTATTGAGCGTCCTACTCTGCGGGATGTATATCAACTATAGGTGGAGTTACGTATAGCTGAACCTTCGCTCTGCTAATAAATAAATAAATGATGGTAGTACTGTACGAACATGGCAAACAACAAAGATTTGGATATAACAACGGTAGGTGGAGTTACGTATATCTGAACCCAAGAATCCGATCTCAACTAAAACTTGTTGAGTTGACCTATTGAAGTTAGCGGTGATGGATCTAAAATTTTTGTGCACAATGTCCCACTTATAAATTCCTTAAAATTCGATATTATCAAGTAGTTTCATACCTGTTCCTTTTTAAAAAAATTTAAAGATTTTTATATAGAAATCTGAACAATTTTGGATTACGTACTGGTGTTACGTAACACC
Source organism: Selenicereus undatus (assembly GCA_017589665.1). Lineage (NCBI taxonomy): Eukaryota > Viridiplantae > Streptophyta > Magnoliopsida > Caryophyllales > Cactaceae > Selenicereus > Selenicereus undatus. Next base: position 11,214,432 of record JACYFF010031959.1, read on the forward strand.
CGCCTCTCATGCTTATGTCTGCCTTTGTAGGTCCAACGCCAGAATCCTATCAATGAAGTTGTCGAACGACAGATGATGGAATATTGTCAGGATATCATATGGACTTCACCACTACAGTACTTTGTCGTCGGACAATTTGTGGAACTCACTGACATTCACGAAGCGAAAGAGATATTCGATTTTAGTGGGATGACTATTGATCAACCGCTGTGTTCACGGCTACACAGGCTCAAATTGCAATCCCTGACGGCCTTGAATCACATATGGAGGGGACCCATTCGCTCTGTGCAACTTCTCTCTCTTAAGTATTTAACGATACACGAGTGCCCAAATTTGAGGACTCTTTTTACTTCAACTATTGCTGGAGCTCTCAAAAACCTGGAAGAGATTGAGATAGGAAACTGCATTAATTTGGAGACCATTCTTGTCATGGGTGAGTTAGACTTTTCAGAAGTCCCCTTCTTTCCAGCATTGCAGGAAATTAATATTAAGGGGTGCAACAAGTTGAAGAGTGTACTTCCTCTCTCTGTGGCTCAAGAGCTCCCAGAGTTACGATTTCTCATAATTGAAAATTGCCGAGTCCTGCAGCATGTATTCAGCGCCGATGAAGGAGGACATACGGATTATGGAAACTCGCACGATATTAAGCTTCCCAACTTACTCTTCCTGAAGCTAGCCAAAGTGCCAAGCTCCATGCTCTTCACTTCAGCGAATCTTCTTGTTAGCTGCCCCAATTTACATGATTTGTTCTTTCAAGGCATAGAGGCAAGTGAGCCAATCCATCTAATACTACACCGAAGTGGCTGTTGACCCTATCCTTGAGTGTAATATATACTTGAGTGTGTTGATTGAACAGGTTCCAAATATTGAATGCTTTGAAATTGCTTGGTTAACAATGCTCAAGAACAGGTCTTAAGAACAGGTACTCAAGATCAGTTGGCTGGCAAGACTTCCTAGAACTTAAGAACAACCTTAAGAACAGCTCTTAGGAGTGTTTGGAACAGCAAGTTAAGTTTCTATAAGATGTCTGGTTGATTCAACAAGAGTTTTTGTTTTGCTATGGTTTTTATTTTATTAGATTCTTGTTAATATGCCAATTAGAAAGTCTTAATTTAACATTCACTTTGAAATGGTTTTTTTTCTTTGAAAGAATTTTCATAACACTGTCTCAGAACAGTTCTAAGAACAGGGTGTTCAAGGTGTTTTCAAGCTAAAACTGCAAAACTGATTTTCACGATTTTTTCCTTGATTTTTGGGCTAACGTCTCTGAGATTTTTTGATAGATTTTCTGCTGACTGCTAAGTCCAAAAAGGCTATTTCTAGCTATGAGAAACTTGGGGAGAACTGCAAGTCTATTTTTAGAGTGTTTTATTCTTCAAGTAACAAAATCTCTATTTTTAGAAAATGGCTGAATTTGAAGAGAAAATCATGGGATGATTTACTGAGTTTTTATGGCTGAAAATAATCGTGTAGCTCAAGCAATTAGTGGGAATTTTCAGCTCACACTTTCCACTCCTTGCGGTCCAAGCTTTCTCATCTTTATTTGAGATCATTCCACTTGGTTTTCTATTTAAGTAAGACTCCACACTCATTTTCATTATCGGTTTTCATAGCAATATTCCAGAGTTTAAGAGCCTTATTTTCAAAAAGAAAACCGACCCAAGTGTGTGCAAGATTGAGCTTTCAAAGTTGGCATACTAGGAGCATATTTGTACCTTACACTAGCTTATTTGAGAAGCACAAAAGTAAGGTGTCCATCTTATTTTCTCTCTTTCAAAAGTGAGTTAAGTGTGTCCAAATCAAGGGGATTTTGGACGTGGGGTAACCGGTCCTAGGGAAGACGGTTATGTGTGTGTTACAAGTTGTAACGGTGTGAGTTACATTGTAACGTGTTTAGCCCGAATAGTGAAGTGGTTGAAAATCCTACAGAGGTAGGTCGTGGTTTTTCACCTTAGTTAGGCTAGAGGTGTTTCCACGTAAAAGTCCTGTGTTCACTTACTCTTCTACTTATCTCCATTGCATTTTTGTTTTCTAGACGTGTTACAAACAGTCTGTCAGAACAGGACCTAAACCTGTTCCCAGAAAACTGCGAAAATTTGGCAATACAATTCACCCTCCCTCTTGTGTTTCTGTACTCTTATTTCTAACAAGTGGTATCAGAGTAAGTTCTCATTAGAAAGATTAACATCTTGAGATATCCTAAACATAAGTACACCCAATGGCATACTTGAGGGGCAATCCATAACTCGACCACCATACTTTAATGGTCAACATTATAGTTGGTGGAAGAATAGAATGGAAAACTACATTCAAGCTGAGGACTACGAGTTATAGATGCTTATCAAGAATGGACCACTCATTCCCACAAAAGTGATCGAAGATGGAAGCAAAGTTCCCAAAAAGCCTAAAGAGTTCAATGCCGAAGACTTCAAGATGATGGAAAAAAACGCCAAAACCAAAAAACTCTTGTATTTTGGGCTTGGACCGGATGAGTACACTCGCATTTCTGAGTGCAAGTTAGCCAAGGACATATGAGACACCCTTCAAGTAGCTCATGAAGGCACAAATCAAGTGAACCAATCATGCATTGAGCTAATTATGAGAAAATACAAATTGTTTGAAATAGGTGATCGTGAAATGGTGATGGATATGTATACCCGTTTCACCCATATAACAAATGAGTTAAAATCATTAGAAAAGTCCTTCACCACTGAAGAATTGGTGAGGAATATCCTAAGGCTTTTACCTCATTCTTGGGAAGCCAAAGTCACAGCTATTCAAGAGGCCAATGACTTGAAAAAGATTACCCTGGATGAGCTTATTGGCAATCTCCAAACCTATGAGCTTAGGAGGAATTCTCAAGAGGAGATCAAGAAGGACCGAGGCATTGCTCTAAAGGTCTTGGAGGAGGATAGCTCGGACCTTGATGAGGAAGAAATGGCTATGATCACCCGAAAATTCAAGAAATTTTTCAAGAAGGCCAAGGAAAATTTTAAAAATAAAAACTTCAGCAGGTTCAGGAACAATGATCAGGAACAGTTCTCTGGGTGTTTCAAATGTGGTAAACATGACCACATTGTGAAAAACTGCCCATTGTCGAAAGAGGAACAAGAACCCGAACAGCTCAGGAAACAAGGCAGGAAACACGGTGGAAACAGTTCTGCCAGGCGTTTTTCAAAGGCAATGCTTGCGGCTTGGGGTGATTCTACCGAGGGCGAGGAAGGGACTGAAGAAGAAAATGCTGTTGTAGCTTTTATGGCCAGAAGTGACTCTGACTCAGATGATGAGCCTCTGGACAACTTAGCTCAACTTAAGGATAAGGTACGTGGCCTAAATAAAGCAAAACTTGAAGAGTTATTACTGACTTTGATGGATGAGTGTGATGCTATTAATTCTGAAAATTGCATGTTAAAGAATGCATGCTCTGAGTTAAAAAGGGATATTAGAGAATTAGAGCATGAAAACAAAATCCTTAAAAGTGAAAAAATTGAAATTGATATGAAGAATATTGTTTTGCATGAAGACCTCAATAAGTCCAAAGAGACCTTAAGTATGAAAGAAGAAGCTTTTGCTACTGACTTCACTAGGCTTGAAAATGAGTCCCTTGAACTAAAATAGAAGGTTGAATCCCTGCTTATTGAGAACAGTAAATTGCTTAAAAAATTAAAACAAGTACAATCAGACCTTGCTGCAAACAGGCACTGGAACAAGTCCTCACAGGCGCTGAATTGGCTAAACACTCACTTTAACCGAGGCAAAAAAGGATTAGGTTTTGTGATTAAGCGCACCGTTTATCCTATTAATAGAAAATATGTGGGATTACCTGAAAATATTGTTTGTTTTCATTGTGGTAAAACGGGAAATTATCGGTATGCGTGTCCTATAAGAAGGTATGCCATGGAAAGCAACTTGATTTATGTGAAGCAAATTTGGGTTAGAAAAGATGAGCTTCGCATGTCTAAGGGAATGGGACCCAAGTGGATCTGGGTTCCCAAAATTAACCCCTAATTTGTTTTGCAGGCTAAAGTGAGAGAGAACAATCCGGCAAACAACCCAGCAAACAGCTCAGGGAACAACCCAAGGAACAACCTAAGAAACAGCCAGCTGTGGTATGTTGATAGCGGATGTTCAAGGCATATGACTGGTGAGAAATCCAACTTCCTCTCACTTACAGCCTCAGAAGGAGGGAGTGTGGCATTTGGTAACGGTGAGTCCGGAACAATTGTTGGAGTAGGTAAGATAGGTGAGTCACTCTCCCATTCTATTGACAATGTATATCTTGTAGATGGATTGAAACATAACTTACTTAGTGTATCCCAACTGAGTGATAAAGACAACCTAGTAGTGTTTTCTCCAACACGTTGCTTGGTTGTTAATATGAACACAGAAGATGTCATGTTGAGGGGGAAGCGACACAAAAATGTTTATAAAGTGTGTATTTCTTCTCTTCCCCAAAATAATCTGACTTGTTTAAGTACTTTGAATGATGATGTTATGCTTTGGCACAAGAGATTAGGTCACGCAAGTCTCTCTCTTTTGAACAAATTGGTTTCCAAAGATCTAGTCGTCGGCTTACCTTCCATCAAATACAATGATGTCAAGGTATGTGACGCTTGTGCTAGGGGGAAACAAGTCAGAAATTCTTTTAAATTGAAAAATTGTGTTAGCACTACCCGACCTCTCGAAATGTTACATGTCGATTTGTGTGGTCCTATAAGGATCACAAGTAGAGATGGAAAGAGGTATGTGCTTGTTGTAGTAGATGACTACTCTCGTTTCACTTGGACCTTGTTTTTAGCTTCTAAAGATGAAACATTTGAAAAATTTCTTGCATTTCTTAAAAAGATTGAAAAGAGAGTGGGACACTCATTGGTCTGCTTAAGGTCTTATTATGGTATAGAATTTGAAAATTCGAGCTTTATTGACTATTGTAATGAGCATGGTGTTGATCATAATTTTTCAGCTCCAAGAACACCCCAGCAGAACAGGGTGGTAGAGCGTAAAAATCGTACTCTAAAAGACATGACTAGAACAATGCTTATTGCTAGTGGTCTTCCTAGAAAGTTTTAAGCAGAAGTTTTGAACACATCATGTTACATTATAAATAGATGCATTATTAGACCCATTCTTAACAAAACTCCTTGTGAACTTCTCAAGGGTAGAAAACCCAATATTATGCATTTAAGAGTATTTGGTTGTAAATGTTTTGTGCATAATAATGGGAAGGATGCCTTAGGAAAGTTTGATCCAAGGAGTGATGAGGCAATATTTCTTGGTTACTCCTCACACAGTAAGGCATACAAAGTGTTCAATAAGCGAACCTTGTGTGTTGAGGAGAGTGTGCATGTACTATTTGATGAAACTAATTCTCTAATTGAAAATAATGCACAGGAAGATGATTACGAATTGGGCTTTGCTAGAAAAGATTTGTTGCTCACACATGAGAAAGATAAGAGTCCTGAGGATGGATCAGGGCCTGAAGTTGTTTCCTTGGAAGGTGGGCAAGGTCTGAACCATACAGGGGGAAGCTCTGCTGAACCTGGTTTGGATCAAAGCCAGCCTAATTCTTCCAGAACAGGCCGGAAAATAGGCTCCAGAACAGGCTCAGGAACGGGCTCCAGAACAGGCTCGAAAACAGTTCCTGAACCTGTTTCGCCTTATATTCCAGCTAGAGTACAAAACGTGTTTGTGGATCCACTTACTCCACGACCATGGAAGCACCAAAGTTCACACCCTCTTGACCAAATTCTGTCTGACATTAATACAAGGGTGCAAACCAGATCCAGACTTAAAAATTTCTGTGCTTTTTATGCTTTTCTCTCTAATATTGAGCCAAAAAATGTTAAGGAAGCTCTTGCAGATTCAGACTGGGTCACGGCAATGCAAGATGAGCTTCATCAGTTTGAAAGGAACAAGGTGTGGCACCTTGTACCACAGTCAGAGGATAGATCAATCATTGGCACCAAGTGGGTGTTCCGGAACAAGCTTGATGAGTTCGGAACAGTCACTAGGAACAAGGCCCGGCTGGTGGTTCAAGGCTACAACCAAGAAGAGGGCATTGATTATGAAGAAACCTTTGCACCCATTGCAAGGATTGAGGCTATCCGCATTTTGGTAGCTTTTGCAGCTCACATGGACATAAAGCTATATCAGATGGATGTTAAAAGTGCATTCCTCAACGGATACCTTACGGAAGAGGTGTATGTGATGCAACCCTTGGTTTTGAAAGTAAAGAACTTCCTAACCATGTTTTTAAACTTGACAAAGTGCTTTATGGTTTAAAACAAGCTCCTAGAGCTTGGTGTAAACGGTTGTCAAACTTTTTATTGAAAAATAGTTTTAGAAGAGGCAAGGTTGATAATACCTTGTTTCTAAAATCTAACAGGGAACATTTGTTGATTGTTCAAGTATATGTCGATGACATTATATTTGGTGCAACACACAATGATTTATGTGAAGAATTTTCAAAAATGATGAAGAGTGAGTTTGAAATGAGCATGATGGGTGAGCTTAAGTTTTTCTTAGGCTTGCAAATCAAACAAACTTCAAACGGCACCATGATACATCAACAAAAATATGTTAAGGAATTACTTAAGCGATTTGGAATGAAATCGACCAAGCCCATTGATACTCCCATTTCTCCTTCAACCAGGTTGGAAATGGATGATGGGAGCCCCTCAGTCGATGACAAATATTATAGGGTCATGATAGGGTCGCTTCTCTACCTAACTGGTAGTAGACCTGACATTATTTTTAGTGTTGGTTTGTGTGTCCGTTTTCAGTCTAAGCCTAAAGAATCTCATTTAAAGGCTGTTAAACGGATCTTTAGATACTTAAAACATACACCTGATTTGGCGTTATGGTATCCTAGAGGATGCAACTTTAACCTTGTTGGTTATGCTGATACTGACTATGCAGGCTTTTTGGTTGATAGAAAAAGCACCTCAGGTATGGCTCATTTTCTTGGACCTTGTTTGGTATCTTGGGCAACCAAGAAATAACACTCAGTTGCCATGTCCACAGCAGAAGCTGAATATGTTGCAGCTGCTTCTTGCTGTGCTCAAGTGCTGTGGATAAGGCAACAACTCAAAGACTTTTGTGTTGACACGGGATGCATTCCCATTTTTTGTGATAATACAAGTGCAATCAATATTTCCAAAAACCCATGTCAACATAAAAAGACTAAACATATTCACATTCGTCATCACTTTTTGAGAGACAATGTTGAAAAGGGCTTGGTTTCAATGAATTATTGTGCCACTAATAAACAAATAGCTGATATTTTTACCAAGGCACTGAATAGAGAACAGTTTGAGAAGAACAGACTGGAATTGGGTCTAATTAAAACAACTTGAGCATGCTCCATTAACCCCCAATGCCTGTCTAGTTAAAAGGTTTTTCAGGTCAAACATCTTGATTCATTTGATGCAATCAACTTTTGTGTCAAAATTAGCACATGTGTGGATTACAACCTGCTGACAATCGTTGAGATCTGATGATATTGCCCTTATTGTCCTATGTTACCGAACAACTGACCGCAGGAACAAGCACCAAGAACAGGTATGGCCACTGTTTGTCACCTTGTACGAATCAAGTAGTTGTTTTTCAGTTGTTGGACTTCTTTTTCTCCTTCCGAGTAAGAGGCGGTTGGGACTCTTAAATTTCCCAATTCCCCTTCTTCTCGGTACCTCATCCCAAAAACCTCACCTCCTCTCCCCCAAAATCATTTACCTCCATTCGCTCATCTTCCTCAACCAAAAAACCCTAGCTCTTCTCTCTCTCTCTCAACCTAGCAACAATGGAGCAGACCCGTGGCAGCCACTCCTCCTCCAAGCGTCGGCCATCATCTCCTCGAGCCTCACGACCGACACCCAAGCGACCTCGCCTGGTGTCTCCGCCGGTGTCTCCATCATTACCATTGTCGGTGACCGTAGCACCGACACTGGATAGAGGTATGGGGTTCGATTCTCTACCCCTTTGCCTATTAATTCTACAATCTTTGGGTTTTTGAAGAGTGTGAACTTGCAAACGGTGGGGAAGGAACTGGGTGATGTGCCTTCTGAATTTGGGTGGCCCTTGGTGTTGTTTGAGTCGAATGTGGAACACACTGTTCCTGAAGGTGTTCTTAGAATTGATACGGCCCAAACAGGGCATGCGACTGTTTTTCTTGACCGATTGGATGACTGGTATCGGGTGGAAGATCTTGAGGAGACCAACAGTGATGGGTCAGATTCAACCATTGAGGTTGTTCCCCCTAAACCCTACGAAAAGACCAAACCTGGCGAATGGGGACCAAGGCGAGGGTTCAAGACATTCGCAGGGCGAACTGATCTTCCCCTTGTTCACAGACCCAGAATTCGGCGTTCTGGATTTTCTTCTGCCTCCCCAATGCCCACAAAAACATCCACTCCACCTTCTTCCCGATTTCGCTCCACTAGATCATCCAGAAAAACTTTACCAAGCACCCCTCGAACTTCAAAACCGACTGAAACCTCCGAACAGCAGCCCACACTGTTTGAGGAAATTGTTTCCTCACCAGAGAATTCACCTGCCCAGAAAAAGGGGAAAGCCCCTGCAGACCAAAGCTTCCAACAGACCCCACCAACCTCGAAACCTCGTTCCAAATGGGCGTCATCCAAAAGGAAGGTTTCTCCAAAACAAGTCCCCACACAGGGCCCTGCTGAGGATGAACCTGTAGAACCAACCTCCAAGAAGGCCAAAAAGGTTACACCCCCTAGTTCCAAATTTGCCAAATTTCTTCAAAGAAGTGTGGTTAGGGGTAAAATTGTGAAGGTTGAGTATTTCCAGGAACAGGGCTTGGAGGTGTTCCTGAACAAGCTCAGGGCTTAGGGTTGGTTGGCTTTATTTACAAACGCCCAACTGGGGTGTTCTGTTTCTGACTTGGCAGCGTTTTATGCCAATTGTATTGTCACCCAAGGTGTGGTGACAAGTGAGATTAGTGGGAAGAAATTGCGTTTTGACGCAAAGAAACTGGGTGACATTTTGGGTGTTCCCGCTACCGGATTCGATGTATATGTTAGAGAAGACAAATCCGTGCTTGGAACCGCCCAGTTGCTGGAGTTAGCCCAAAACCTGAGTCAACAAACAGGGCTGCAAACACCCAAATCCATCAAAAAGGGTGACATGTCATCTCTCCATCAGTTGCTTTTCTGGTTTATTATCAAAAATGTCATCCCTAGGGGTCAAGGACGCAACCAAGCAGATGCCATGGACCAATGCTTTATTGATCTGTTGGACAGATGAGAGCAAGTAAAACTCCCAGCCATCATGATCCGCCATATTGCTAGGATTGCAAACACCACTCGGGAACATGACCTAGGGTATGGTTTTCTCTTAACTCTGGTCTTTGAGCATTTTGGGGTCTCTCTTCAGAAGAAAGTTAGGGTGCAGATGATTGATGAAATAGGGAGTAGCACCTTGACGGGGTGTGGTTTTAAATTGATCAAGGGAGCACACACTGCTTCGGCACAGGGGCTTCGAACACCCTTTCCCCCTGTTCCTGGTTCTTCCTCCAGTAAGCCTTCTGTTGATGCCTTGCTACTGGATCAATCCCGGTTGAAGACCGAGCTCGCTGAGGTTAAAGCTGCTCTTGCTGAGGAGAAGGCTCTGAATGTCAAGCGCCATGAGGATCTACTAGCTGCCATCACTGCCCTCACGGCCCAACTGTCATCTCCTCCCTCCTGAACCTGTTTCTGCCCCTGTTCCCAACCTTGTTCTATTCCCTGTTTTTACTCTTATTCTCGACCCTGTTCTCAACAACTGTTTTCTGACTATCTGGTTGTGCCTTTTGACTAATTGTGGTTATCCTAATCTTGGTTGGTTATATTTTCATAATTTGCCTTGCTTGTTTCTTGTTGTTATTTGTTTGTGCGTGACTCGGATGACCAATATTATTACCGTACCATATACTTGAGTGTATCGCTGGTTGTTTTTCCTCCATTACCCAAGTGGTGGTGATTGCAAACACCCTGTTTTCACCTATTTGATCTGACCACCCGTTTTCGATGATGTCCAAAGGGGGAAGATGGGCATGACCATGGTTGATTTAGTGTGACTTGGCTTAAGTTGACTTCTCAAAATTTTTCTCTCTTCTATGGCTTGACTGATTGGCACTAACTTGCTTTCGCCTTTTATGTCAATATGGTCATTTGGTTTGTCATCATCAAAAAGGAAAAAATTGTTGACCCTATCCTTATGTAATGTAAGGTTTTGATGATAACAAACGCAAATGTAATATATACTTGATTGAGTGTGTTGATCGAACAGGTTCCAAATATTGTTTGGAACACTTTGCAATTGCTTGGTTAACAATGTTCAAGAACAGGTCCTAAGAACAGGTACTGAAGATAAGTTGGCTAGCAAAACTTTTCAGAACTTCAGAACAACTTTAAGAACAGCTCTGCGAAGTGTTTGGAGCAACAAGTTAAGAAGGCTGGTTGATTCAACAAGAGTCTTAGGTTTGCTATGGTTTTATTTTATTAGATTCTTGTTAATATGCCAACTAGAAAGTCTTGACTTATCACTTACTTGAAACGATTTTGCTTTTTTGAAGATATTTTGGATCACCTTTCAGAACAGTCCTGGAAACAGGACGGCTAGGGTGTTTCCAGACTAAACTGCGAAAAATAATTTTACACGATTTTTTCCTTGATTTTTGGGCTAACATCTCTGAACTTTTTGGATAGATTTTTTGCTAATTGATAAAGTCCAAAAGGGCTATTTTTGCCTTTGAAAACTTGGAGAGGATTTTGAGCCTTTTTTTTTTTGCTTTGCCTTATCCTCTAAATAACTTCTTCTCTATTTTTAGAAAATGGTTGAAGTTGTGGAGAAATTCATGAGTTGAGCTTCTGAAAGTTTGTGGCTAACATTTAGCCATGTAACTCATGCAGTTAGTGGGAGAATTAAGCTCACACTTCCCAGTTCTTGTGGGCCAAGCATTTTTCGAAATTCTTCCAACTATTTCTATTTAAAGCAAAGTCTCCACATTCACTTCTGTATCGGTTTTTCAGGAGCAAACATTCAGTGTTCAAGAGCTTTAAATTTTCAAAAGAAAACCGAGTCAAGTGAGTGATGTTTTGAGCTTTCAAGATCGGCATACTAGGACTTCAAATTGTACCCTATATTAGCTTAGTTGAGAAGTATTGTAATAGGGTGTTTCTTTGTAATCTCTCTTTTGCAAAAGTGAGGTGAGTGTGTCCTAAGTTAAGTGGACTTTTGGACGTAGGGTAACCGGTCTTAGGGAAGATGGTTACGTGAGTTGCAATTAGTAACAAGGTGTGTTACTATTGTAACGTTTTCAGCCCGTTTAGTGAAGTGGTTAAATCCTACACGAGGTAGGTCGTGGTTTTTTCACCTCAGTTGGACTAGAGGTGTTTTCCACGTAAAAATGTTGTATCCATTATTTCTGCATTCAATCTCGTTGGATTTTCACTTCTACACAACTCGGGAACAGCCTATGCAAACAAGGTCTAAGACTGTTTGCCAGAAAAGTTGTGAAAATCGGACACCACAATTCACCCCCCCTCTTGTGGCTGTGTACTCTCAAAACTAACAGTTTTTAAAAAAGATTGCATCACATCATTCTACTTGACAACACTAACATGCCATAAAGAGAATTGTGATGGCCTTGTCGTCTACCTACGCAGAGTTGCATTGGCGCCAAAGACATTGACATTACTAAGAGCATATACAATGGTGATCCATAATTTTGGATCATAAGTGGAGGCCCACACCCTCCACATCATCTCACAAACTAACTTTTTCTCTCTTCTTTACATCTTATAAATTACCAAATAAAATAATACTTTATGGACCCCACTACTACCATATTATTGGATTTTAGATTTTTAAAAGCTTAGTTGGCAAAAAAAAAAAAAAGAGAGAGAAAATGTGTGGAGGGTGAATCATGGCCTTGAGTTTGACTGTGGAGCGAGCAAAGCGGATCACTAATGCATGGTATTACTTAGATCGTGAGCCAAAATTTTGGTCTGCGAGCTTGCATTGCATATGCTCTAAAATGCCAAATCTTGTCCCTGAATGAGTTCCCTTATATTTTAAAAAATAAACCAAAAAAAAAAACCGAAGCATTGTTTGTTTTGGGGCCAAATGGTGGGCAAATATAGCTGTCAGCCTGTCATGTTACTATATATAGAGCAAATCAGTCCAATCATGAGCTGATGTACCTGATATTTTCTCATCCTAAAAGAATGGTCTATGCCTCAATAATAAACACCGTTGAGAATATCCACTATACGGCTATGTCTCCATAATGAATCACGGCCCAGGGTAAGGGGAGGCAATAGATCCCCGAAATTATTGAGTTTCATACATATGCTAAATAATATCCTCCTTTTGTCCTGAATCCCAAAAGATCTGCAGGTCCAACCACTGCAAATATACATCTGAAAATACACATTCAGATGAGGTCAGATCAGGTCTTCATGGCATCCAGAACTACATACGTGCTCATTTGACACATATATAATGTACACTTTCAAAAGATTCTACTTTGAGGATAAGGCTGGGGCTGGGGCGTTTTCCGAGAACACAATCTTTGGACTTGTTCTCAGCCGTTATTGAGTAGAGATTTTACAACTAACTTCTGTACAAGTCAACTCATAGCGGCAATGCCTCAAAACAGTTGTCATAACTCTCATGCATACGAAGAAACAGGGGAGAACTCTCTTTGCTTTCCACAAGATGCCCGGCAAGATTTTGATCTGAAAATATAAATTCGAAAACATGGTTACTCTTCATGAATAGTAACCAGGGAAGGCATATCACTTCAACTGAGATGATGAAAGTTTTCATCTTGTATAAGTGGGCACTTTAGGACATTCCATAGTAGCGAAAAATGTATCAGAATATATGTGGCATGATAACACGGTTGATATTGGCAGGGCTGAACTCACAGGTCATTCTCAGCCAGGCATTTTATCAGTCCCGCCAGCAGCACTGGTAGTGGTGGCGCCAGTGGTTTTATTAAGCACTTGCACTTTATCATGGGATGGAGAAGGTTTCTCCGGAGCCAAATTTTTTGCCTGCCATTTGCATCAGATAAGTGAGATTCGTGTTGCAGGGGCAAAAATGATCTCTCATGGAAGAGAAGTTAACAAGAGAAGATTACAAGTCCCACCTATCCAATAGCATTAGTCCTCGCCATAAAAGAATTCATACCCCAAAAGTCCTACCTAAGTAGGGTAGGTAGGAAGGAGTCAGATGTAGGAGTCTTACCCTAAATTGCAGAAAGCCTAGTTCCTTTAGACCCTTGGTTAAAAACTGTTAACAGCTTATTACTCTAGGAAATCAGTCCTACCTGATAAACATAATTTTTATTTCTAAGGAACATCACAGTATTTCCTATAGACTTTTTAAGGAAGAGGGTTCCAAATGCCAATAATTATTAAAGATGACTTCGTTTTGGGACATACTTAGGAGAAAAGATTTACTCATTCACTTCTTGCTGATTAGCTTCCAAAGGGTTTCTAGACAGCATAGTTCTATCTATATCATAATTGGGGCATGAAACCTGCACCATAAGAACATTAAAGAAAAAAAAAGGAAACAGAAGAAACAGGATGTTCACAGGTAACTGAGGTAAGTAGTCATATTGTGCTTAAAAGCCATCATGTCTATATTCATTCCGACTACAATGCCTGAAAACTACACTTGGTAAATAGGGTAACCGGATTAGGTTGGGGTAGGGTAGGAAGTAGGGTACTGTCATGTTTGAGGACGACTTTTTGGATGGGTCTGGTTTAGGTAATGTCATCATGGGTTTGGTTCAAGTTAAGATCAATTTACCCAGTTTTAAAATTGGGTCAACTATTTAGGGAACTAGGCAGCTGTTGCTTTTCAGGCTGTTCATCTCAGATAATTGGGCATCCATTGGTCTTTCTAGGAGCAATGAGATAGGCTTCTGTGCTCAAATTTCACCCAAAAAAAATCATAAAACTCACTAACAGATCATTCTACAGAGAAAGACAGTTACTAAATAGTGGCTGAGCATCAAATCTGCCCATTTTCCTAAAACTCCAGTGTGATTCACTGCAGGTATCATTATCAAAAACATTAATCTCTCTACATGTAAAATGTATCGTATTCGTCCAGTTTCAACGTTGACCAAATACAGACATGAAAATTTTGGCAACCAATTATCAATCAGAAGACCAAGAAACACCATTCAATATTAATATACATCCACTCAAGGCCACTTAGTACTAACACATTCAAATGCAAATGAGAGTCAAATACCTGGTTAGAAGTTGAATTCACAGAGCCATTAACACTATTCTTAGGTATTGATTGCAGGCCATCTTTTGAGTTCCTGTATGGAGCTAGCATTGCAGCACTAGTCGACCCAGCCACCCCAGATACGTTTGCTGCCATGGGAACTTTCAAAGGAGGAATGCCTGATACTGGAAGTACAGGGGCCCTTTGCACAGCCATGGTTAATCCTTGACCAGGGTGTGCAAAAGGCTGAAGACTAGAACCTGGCATTACATGAAGAGTTGGTCCTGCCCCAATGACAGGATACTGTGGACCTTGAAAAGGCATCAGCTTCATACCACTATTCACATCGAGCATATTCATCCCGAAGCCCATTCCCATGCCCATTCCAACCCCCATAGGTGAGAAATGTGGCATGTGTGCGCCATGAATTGATTGCATACCAGGAGATACCACCATTGGCTGCATGTACAATCCAGTTCCCATTGACAACATCTGTTGAATTTGCAAGCCATGTAAGCAAAATAGCTTTTCCACTCAAAATAAAATAGATAGATCATCAACTTATCATTAATCATTTGCGAGTTGAGTCCAAGCCATTCGAAGCTACCAAACAGGTGGTCATGTGGCATTCACAATTCCCATAAAAAAGGTCAGAGGTTTACAAATAATTTATGACAAGGCAGTGAGGAGTTCAAATTTTATGGGGGACATCCAGAGGAGGACCCCCCCCCCCCCCCCCCCCCCCAAAAAAAAAAAATCCTCCCCAACCAACCATCCCCCACAAGGGTGTTTGCACAAGGGATAGTGGCCCTAGAGCTACATGGCCCATGTCACATACCAAAAAAGGGGACATCAAGAAGTTCACCTGTACTTGAAGCTGGAGCGTCTTCAAATATTCAATGGCTTCATCAAGCATTGATGCTTTGTCAGCCTAGTTTTTTTTTTTTTTCAGTGAAAAAAATTGTCAGTAGACTCCAAAGTGATTTATTTTTTAAAAAAAATTAAAGCCTCAGAAACACCGTCAGCATTCAAGCTGTAGTTCCTGACATATTTCTGATTCTGATGCTTGAGAAGTTCAATTTAAATCTACAGCCACTAACATAAATCCATATGTGCTCTCATAGTTCACATATTTCCAATTTTCCATAAAATTGGGTTATAAGACTCAAAAGTTCACAACATCATAACTGCAACTTCGAGCATTGATACTGTAGTCCACACCAATACAACTAAAGTGGGGCATAAAGAACGTACTTTATTGCAGTTGGGTATGAGCTCTTGCAATGCACGCATCTTCTCGTTAATTCTATCCCTTCGTCTCTGTTTGTATATGCCCAAAAGAGAATAAAATTGACACTTTGATTCCAAAATCATTTATCACTAAGCTTCACTTAATTCGAAATGGAAATAGCCTCTCTACTTGGCATTTGGCAAGGGTGATGCAGTGTACATTGGCTCTCTAGGCCTTGCATTTGTGGGATTGACTTTAGGCCATTGTTATTTTAGACAGTAAAGGGCAGCCCGGTGCACAAACATCCCGCGTTCACGCAGGGTCCGGGGAAGGGCCGCACCCCAAGGGTGAATTGTAGCCTGACTTTGTCAGTAACTGATTCCACGGCTCGAACCCGTGACCTTTTGGTCACACGGAGACAATCTTACTGTTGCTCCAAGGCTCCCCTTCTTGTTATTGTAGACAGTCCTAGGAAAAAAATTAGCTCACCCTTTCAGATAGATTATGCACTTCTGCAGCTCGACTTCTCTTTGCACCAGTCCTAGGGGGAGCAGCTTTTCTCACACCCACAGATTCTTCATCAGCATCCTGCAGAGTAAGTACATGGTGTATAATAATGAACTAGAAAATAGAGACAAACACAGACTAATCTCAAACAGCTGGAAAGACAAGTTAGCTTACATCACTTGGACCGTCTGATTCCACAGTTTCACGAGCTTTCCTTTTCAAATCATGCGCATGCTCGTTTGAAGTTCTTTTTGCACTATTGCCTGAACAAACAGAAGATGTTGCAAATACTGGCTCCTTATTCTTTTCAGCAGCAATTCTGGCATTTGTTATTGATTTGCCATGTGCTTGATCTTGTGAAGCATCCTTCATTGTGATATCTCCCTTACATGCAACTTGATTAGAAGAATGTGGCTCCTCCGTAGGCTTTAAAGGCAATGATTCCTTAACCTCCATTGAATTTGCATGAGCACCACTACTCAAAGCGCACTTCTTATCATCACTCTCTAATCTTTTTGAGTCATTCGCAGTCAGATGGTTAGCCCTAGCTATAGCAGCAGGGCGCGAAAAGTATGAAAAGTTTGTAAAGCCAGAACTGCTGCTTGGCTGTCCTGCATCTAGCTTCTGCAATCGCAAACTGGTAAAACCACATAATGACGATGGATTACCCATGGAGCCTTGGGACGTAACATGGGGGATATTGCATGTATTATTTCCAGTTATACAAGAAATGCCTGATTTCGAAGCATTGTGCTGGAAGGGCAGCGGAAATCGGGCTACTTCACTGCTTTCACTTCTAGTATGCTTCTCAGCACTTGAAGGGGCTTTGGATGAATTTCCACGTTTCAAACTTGCCATATTATCAACAGTACTTGACTGGCCATTATTGAGAAATCCACCCCTTTTTTCCTTAGATCCTAAAGGCTGCTCTGTTGGGAGCTCACTTACGGTGACCCCAGATAATTCACGCAAGAAGTCAGAAGTATAGTCATTATGCAAAGGATCATGAACGGGATAATTCAACCATGGCACCATGTCAACATCTTGATCGAATCCCATTTCACAAGAAGGAACGGACAATGGAAATTCAGTTAACCCAGGATCCATTGTGCTCAACTTGGCCATTTTTGAACTGCTTGCCATCCTACTATCTTCTTGCTTGGGGGTAAGTATTGGTAAAGTGTTTGAACTAGGACCCCTGCTAACTTTACTAGATTGACCTTGCATCATGACCTGACCATTTCCCCAAACTAGCTCAACACAGTCAGTATCAGGTCTGCATCCAGTTCCCCAACAAATCACAAAATATATCAATATACAATCAAATTAAAGCCTAATTCCAAGGGACCAACAAACTTAACAAATTAAGCAAAATTGACATACCTAAAAGTGGGAACATCAGAAGTGGAGGCTTTTAATTGGGTAGCATCCAGTTTGCGTTTAGACATCCTCAGAAATTCAGTTAAGGGCATTTTCCAATACAGAGGTAGAATTGTCCTTCAGCTTTAGCTACACTCCAAAGCAGATGAACAAACCATTATCATCTATTTTTTTCCACATCATAAGCACCCTCCAAGGATAAGTCCCGCAATGTGTCGAAAGCGACAATCATCTTCAAATTATCAAACGGGTATAGAAAAAATAAAAAATTATAGCAGTGAATTGAGTCTACTCTTTTCTCTATGCAGTTCCAGCTTGAATTTACAGGGGAGG
This sequence comes from Selenicereus undatus, assembly GCA_017589665.1. Taxonomy (NCBI): domain Eukaryota; kingdom Viridiplantae; phylum Streptophyta; class Magnoliopsida; order Caryophyllales; family Cactaceae; genus Selenicereus; species Selenicereus undatus. Next base: position 11,232,136 of record JACYFF010031959.1, read on the forward strand.
AGTGGCAAGAAGGAGATTCTTTTAATGATATAATTATTTTGTTTCACTGTTGTCCTTATCACAAAGATCCACATAATTAGAATAAAGTATTAGTCAAACAATTTTTTTAATCGGAGTGCGACCATAACATAAAGCCACTGATTTTGAACCAGCTTAGAGCTTAAAAAATTGAATCTTTTCGACACAACCATGATTAAAATAAATAACCCAGAAAAAACCCACATTAGATTACCCAATTTAAACATTAATCAAGAAGATAGAACAGGTCACATCCAATTAAAACGGATTGAGTGAAAAGCATAACAATAAGTCAACAACAAACACAAACAACAACTACCTCCAAGTTGAACCAAAAATGGAGACATCCCACGATCCAAAAAGCTTAAGATCAGCTGAAACTGTACTCAAAACTCCAACCCTAATGAATCAATCATGGAAATCAACAGTGAAAGTCACAAAATTATGGGGAATCTGAAACCCCAGAACCCTTTTGGCTGTCTATGACACCAATCCAAATGCAAGCAACAGTTTAATCAGAGAAAGACAGAGGTTGAAGAAGACGGTGGGATGCTTGCTGCTTAAAATGGACTGAAAGAAGAGGGGGGGGGGGGGGGGGAGGCAAAAGCAAGAACAAGATACAACGCAAGTACAACAGTGGGTTTTCTTTTTGAACTCTGATTGTATTTTTCCTTCTCCCCCATGTTTTTAGCAGTTTGTGCTTTGGCATTACATGGGTCCACCTAGACCGTCAGTTTTAAATCAAAGGTCACCCTTGGTCCTACCACTTCATCCTACGGTTCCCAGTAGTCAAGCTCAGTTCCTATAAACGGGATTGTTACGATTTTGTAGAAAGGAGAAGGCCGTGTGTTCTTCTGTTTTTTGTTTTTTTTTTTTCCCTCATCAGAAATTTCATGAAAGTTCCATATAGGTTAGACTGTTAGAGTTGATGAGCTTTAGACCAAATGATATCAAAAAATATAAATTAATGTTTTTAAAGCAGAGATTCTTTTAAGGACATGGATTTCACATTTTTTAAAATTTAGTATTATCACTTTTATTTTAATTCATTATAGTTTCATTTAAATACTTCTAGATAGACTTTAATTGGCACCAAGATATCATGGGCATTTGCACCCCGGGTACGAATCCCATTGGGAGCGGGGATTAGCCTTGTGTGATCACCAACTTGATATCAACGGGCCTATGAGCCCAGCCCCCCCCCCCCCCCGCTCTAGAAAAAAAAAAAACAGATATATTCCAAGATTTGATACTGAAGAAAGGAAAATAAAAATGAAGAGTCATGTCTTGTTTGGGATTTATGGAAATGGCAAAATACAAAGAAAATGATATTACATTTTAAATAGACAAAATAAAAAATCTCATGTTGGACTGAATCTACAATAATCAAATATGGAGAGGGACTATCTTGATTTCTTTTATTATACCATTTGGAGCACTTCATGTATCATGTAAGTAAACAAGTTGGTATTTCCAGTATTATATTATAAGTGAATGACTTGCTCATAATTGATCCTCTAGTTCTTTACTTTCCTTAAAGGCTCCTATGTGTTACTTAAAGGCTAATTTAACGTTTTACTTTTCAGAGTGATAAAAAAAGACTGGAATGTCTCCCATGTATTGTTTAAAGCTTGATCTAGTGCTGTACTTTGCAAGTTGATAAAAAGATACTATCTAGAAATTAGTATTGTTCAATCAAGTACATGGAAACCGTAGTTATTAATTCTTAGTTCATAAATACATGGAAGGTCTGGCCGGGAATAATCATAACGTTTTGTTTTGTACTATTCTTAAACTAGTAGGTTAAAGATTAGAGCGTAAACTATAAATACACACCAGAATTCACAAATGAAAAAATTCATGACTAATGGATGACGAAAATAACCATATTAGCTAGTCTATCCACCACTCCCCCCCCCCCAAATCCCCAAAACCGCAAAGACAACCAATATCACCAGGCGGTCGTTGCCCTTATGCAAATAACTGCTTTATTGATTGACTGTACTATCAAAAACTATTTTGTGGGTCTTATGGAATCAACCTCTCTATGGGTAGGAATACCGGTAGAGGTAAGGTTACCTACAGCTGGATCTCCCCAGACCCCGCGAAAGCGAGACCCATATTGGGAGTTTATTGTTGTTGTTATTGTACTATCAAAAATTTCCGACGTATTATAGTAGTCGGGGTTCTTGTGAGATTCTTTCAGGAACAGCAAGGTCAGTGGCACACAATGAGACTACCTAAGAAAGAGGAAGTAAGAACCAATTTTAATTCATTAAAAATTTTGGCAATTTTAGTCTATCCATTTCTGATGGATGACTGACCGACTTAGGCCATGTTCTTTTCGTTGGTAAATTTTAAAATACCAACTTCAACTTACTTTCATTATTCTAACCAAGTTTAATTTATCACCTAAAAAAATTCAACCCACTTCAACGTATTTCAACCCACTCCAACCTACTTCAAATCACTTCACTCTTTTAGCCACCCCAATTTACCCACAAAAAGAACAGGTCCTTAGTTATAAGAAAATGATCCAGATTTATAGAAAGATAGACATATTGAACATGCTATAAATAGATAAACAGTGCATAATACTGAATTGATGACACTATCTCCCATTATTTAACTCATCATTCATTAATCTGTCCGCTTATATACAATATGTAACTGGTCACACCATTTTAAACAAAATTATGGGATTTCTTTTTCTTAAATTACCCCAAGAAAAAAGGGGGGGTGGGTGAAGGAGAATAGGTCTAAGGAAATTGGAATGTGAATGTCTCAGTCTTCTATTCCCCCCCCCCCCCCCAAAAAAAAACCACCAAAAAAAAACACTGTGTGATGTCTCAGTTTTCAAACCCCAAATAATTTAGTAGTTTATGGGTTTCAAATCAACCCATGGAAGAAAAGGAGGAAGAAAAGAAAGGTAACCCAAAAAAGCCTAGTCTCCTTCAATAATTTAGAGACTCCAAATGACTTCCTTTTATTTGATGGGACAGAACAGAATATAAACCACATATTCCCCATTGAAATGAAACAAATATTTTAATTAATTCATTAGTTTAATAAGTAGTTAAAAGGGAACAATTAATTGATTGCAAGAGAAAAGTATATAAAACTAACTACTTTAAACAGAATCTTTTTGACAAAATTGGTAAATTAAAGTAAGAATTATAATGTCTGAGTCTAGTACATAGTGTGATAATACTTGAAAATATAGAGACATTAACCAACTAGTTAAACTATAAACACACTCACATCGTGGAATTTACTTAAAATCTTGAACCTCATATATATTTGAAAATCTCAATGTATAATTATCCCATTAGTTTTGATAATATTAACATTGTAAGTATCATGAATTGTTATATTTTAAATTCTTGCTTAAGTTACTAAAAAAGAAATTCTTACTTAAGTTGTTAATATGGGATTGTTATTCTTATTGATGGTAATAATAATAACATATATATTGATATATACTTTGGATCAAAGACCTGCCACCATTTGTGTGACACGGCAATGGCATTGGTGATAATTTTAAGAGGTGTTTGGTACAATATTGTTAGAATGAAATGAAATGGGGAATGATCTAAGAAGGTACAAGAATGATTTTTGATTCTTGCGACTATTGTTTGGTTTAATGTATGAATAAAATCAATTTAAGGGTGTGTTTGGTAGGGGGAAAAATTATTTTTTCGGAAAATAATTTTTCCATTTTACGCCGTTTGGTAAAACAAGGAGGGGAAAATCATTTTTAGGGGAAAATTATTTTACCCCATTTGAAGAAAATTGTCTTCCCTTGAAAAAGTAGGAAAAACGATTTTTCAAGCCCAATTTTCGTTGTCTAATTTTATCTCGCGTTCTATTTTCTTCTAATTGTGCCTAGAATCACTCTATTTTTATTCTCATTTTGTCTCTCATTCTTCCCCTCTTCTTCATGTTCATCATATTCATCGATGATTTCCATCGTTAATCTTTGTAATTATTTCTTGAGTTCTCTGATCTTGTTACAGTTGCCCTTTTGAAGAATTTCGCAATTTGAGACACCCAGCGTCTCCCCCGTTCGTCATTTTCTTTAATCTGGATTTAATATCACTCAAAGTCAACTGGGTAATCCTTGGGAATAGTGAAAAAATTGATATTCATGAATGTTGACTCTCTCTTTTGTTTGGTTTGTTACTGGGTATATTTCTTAGTGATATTTTGGGTTTGATTTTGAAGAGGAGAGAGAAACAAAATTCGTTGGTTGGGTTCGGTCAGAGTAGTGAGCAGGAAAGGAGGTTGATGGTAAAACAAAATGAAGTAAGGACAGGAGGTTCATTCTATCAAATAGCAAAAAATGAAGTAGAAAGACAATGATTTTCCATTCTACTAAACAGTTAAAAATATAAGTGAAAAATAATTTTTCTTAAAAAAATATTTTTCATGAAAAATAATTTTCTAAAAACATAATTTTTCTCCCTACTAAACACACTCTAAATTAAAAATAACACCTATGAATTTATGTAAATTCCAAGAAATTATTATTGCAACTTTTTCTCCCCTCTGCTTTATAGAATTATAGAAGCGCGGTACACTTCTGGAAATGAAGGTAATGGCAGGTTACACGTGGACCACCTAAAGAAAACAAGAGATTTTGATGACAATCAAAAGGTGGCCCATGTGATCTGGAGATCCAAATCTAAATCTGATCCCTGCACTTTGGTGCCGATGCCATGAACTTAGAGCACTAGCTGCGTCAAAAAACGCGTGGAGATGGGGGCCCGTGTGTCCTATGCGTGACAGTGTTCGCTTGGCTGCGTCAATTGTGTGTGACACAGGGGGAGAACACACTGACTTTTCTTTATGTGGGACTCTCATTTTTGTCATTTTATAATTTTTTAATTTTTTTTAATAAAAAATTATTATTTAGGTAGTTAAAAAAATAATTGTGTGTTATAAAGTGAGTTCAAAATAAAATATTTAATTCATTTGTCTTAAAATGAGTTCCATTGGATGAAAAAATGATGAAATGTAAGTTCCAAAATTATGAAACTTTTGCTGACATGACATGCTAGAGTTCGAAAAATTGAAACTTTGGGTGGAAATGCTCTTACAAATGCCCCCCGGGTCTCCTTACCTTTCTCGCCAAAAAAAAGGGGAAATTTGAAAGAAGATTTTTATTGTAACATTTTCAAGGGGTGTTCATCGTAGTACCTTATTATAACAACAATAATGATTTGGGAGAAACACATATATCACCTCTTGGGCCTGGCCCAGGATATGTGCGGTTAATCGGATCACTTATGTGGGCCAAGATTCCTTAGGAATGCCAGCCTATGCTTACTCACGAGGTCACTGTAGGCACTCAAAATTTGTTTGTGCCGTACCAAAATTAAATTAAATTAGTTAATTGGGTCAACCCTTTTAATTAATTTAATTAAGCCCAAAGACTTGCAGATCAGGCCCAAAATGAAGCCTAGCTGACTATCAAGTCCGGGTCCAGTTAAAATTCGAGTCAAAGCCTAAACCGAAACTTAGGACGACTATCAAGTCAAGCCACGACCTAAAAGGCCGAATGACGTTCAAGTGATGGCGCAGTCAAAAGTCAAAGTCAAAGTCAAAGTCAAAGGTCAAAGTCAACATCGACTCACAAGTCAAACATCAAAGACGACTCTCAAGTCAACTTCCGGTTAGAGCTCGAAGCGACTTCCAAGTCAATGCTCGGTTCAAGCCCAGAAGACTCCAAAGTCAAAGTCAAACAAATGAAAGTCAGGTAGCCTAGGATAAGGCCTGATTGAAAGGCCCAAAACCTAGGTCAAAGCCCATAACCCAAGTCAAGGCCTGTCTTGACTTGGGAGGAGGGGTTTTCCTATAAATAGGTCCCCACCCCCTTTGTTTCAAGGGTTGGAAAATCCATCCTTGAGAGAAAGAATCAGAGGAGTTTGTATCTATAGAGATTGTAACCCAATTGAATCTATAAAAATTCAATCTTTGTAATTTGTGATTACAGTCACATCCCAAGAGGCCCGAGACGCAACCCTTGGGGCTTTCCTCCAGGCCCAGTAGCTACAGGAACGGATACTCAAGCAACCAGTTAAGGTAATATTACTCTTTTACCCCTTTTAGAAACAGGCTATAAATAGTGACTTGTTTCCCTCGGGAAAGAGGAGGCTGACAAGGAAGAACTTACTTTTTATAACGTTCACACCTTCTGGAACATCTAATTGATTTGACCGTCGGAGAGGCGTTCCCCGGACCACACCCCGGGGTTGGCCTTTTTTGCAGGTCGGAGGACAAGGAGAAGAGAACGACGCCGTGTTGATCGCCAGCTGTCAGATAAACCCGTTCTTTCGCCCCACGTCATCAACACAATCACGAGACAAATTCCTAACGGAATCAAATAATATATTCCAGTATGAGTCTCATTTCTACGAAATTTGAAGAGATTTAGATGTAGATAACTTTACTCATGTAGACATATCTATCCGTAGAGAGGCTCATTACTAATATTTTATTGCAAATTAAAAAAAAATGTATCAATAATTAAGAGTCATTTTAATTATTAGAATAATATTCTCCCAATATTGAGGTTAATAATCGAATTTCAAACATATTCAGATACTATAATATTAAACTCAAATCATAAATTATTGCCAAATTTCTTTTCTTCATTTTTTTTATAAAAAAAAATAATCAGTAATTACTAATAAAGATGAGAAATGTGAACTTCAACTCACATGTCTTTGTTTTTCTTTATTTGGCTTTGAATTCGGGTGAGTTGTTTTTATACATTTCTTATTTCTGTAATGTCTCTTTTGAAGGAGAATGACTGAATGACAAATGAAGCTTGGTGGTTCCTTTGCTATTTGCCTCCCCCCCCCCCCCCCCCCAAAACTCCAATCAATGTCAACAAACATAAACATACCATTATACCAACGATGAGATTGGGGGGGGGGGGGATGCTCACTAAACTTTTCACTGTTTGTTTTTTATATAAAAAAAAAGTCTCATCTTCAAACAAAACCTATATCTCTTTACTTATTTCATTAAAACAATTAAAATGTCACATCAAAATATCAAAATTGGCATATGAAATTTTATTTATTTTTCAAAAAACAGTATTACTGAAATTACAAAATTAGAGCAACTATGATAATACTTATATTAGGGTTTGATTCTTAGACCGAACAAAAACCCAATTATATAATATATTCAAAATAAGAGTTTACGTTGTAACAATTGAAACCATCATAAACTCTATTTAATTAGCAATAACATATTTTACACTATCATATTTTCGGAAGAGTTCTCCACCAATTTAGAAGTTTTCACATATGGGTACATACCCTTCCCCTTCTTTTACTTAAAGAATCAACATGGTAAGCTAAATCAAACCAAGCATATTAATTAGTATCTTTTTCGTCCTGTTAGTCCACCAATTTAACTATACCAAGAGGGAAGGCTTCTGAGCAGCCAGAATTTGACTTAAGGGGGGAAAGAACAAAGAAACAGAAAATAACAAGAAAAGCAGCAATTTGAGGGAAATAAAATCAAAGAGAGATGATGCAGCAACAGGGGGGGGGGGGGGAAACAGAAGAGATATTATAAATAAATGAAATGAAAAAGAGGTGATAATTCTAATGAGATAATTATAGTAATGAGGAGGAAGGGGGAAGGTTGTACAGCTGACCTGGCTACATGCATGCAGCCTCTGCTAGAGTTAGGAAATAGGTCGGGTCGGGTCGACCCATTTAATAAACGGCTCAACTTTGTGTCCGTGTTAGAAATAGCCTAGATTTGCTTTAAATTGAAAAATAAGAGTTTTTCAAGCTAAACAGTCTAATCGTGTCGACTTCGGGTCGAAATCGGTTCGGGGCGGGTCGGGTTCGGGTTTCTCTCAGTAACTTCGGGTTGGGTTCGCATCGTGTTATTGTGTCGGGTCAGACATTCCTAACTCTAGCCTCGACTTTGCTCTTCATCCTCTTTGTGGCTAGGCATCCATGTACTCTAAATGCAAATTAAGCATAAAGTTTACAATAGACCTGACAAATATAGCATTTACTTTTTTAATAATTAGTTTGATAAAAAAAACTTATACAATGTCATATTTAGAATTATAATTATTTCATAGAAAGAGTTTAATTCAAAATTACTATGACACAAGATACAAATAGTTCTATCAAATCGAAAATGAAACATATTATATGCATAAGAGCACTGCCAGCGTGAAGAAACGCGTGGGAGAAGGGGGCCCCGCATTTTCCACGCGTGGCGGTGGCTCTTTGGTAGCCATGGGGAAGCGGGGGGGGGGGGGCATGCGTGGCAGCACGTCTGAGCATGCCTCCTCCCATTCCCTCTTGTTTTGTCCTTATCTTATTTTTTTAATATATTTTTTCATTTTTTTTTTGAGTAAATATATAATTTTTGAATGATTAAAAAATAAGTTGTGTGTTAGAAGGTGGATCCATAGGAAATAATTTTATTGAATAATTATAATTGGAGTTCCATGGGTTGAAGAATGGATAGAATTCAAGTTCCAAAAAATTGAAAATTTTACTGATGTGGCAAGGTAGAGTTCCAAAATTCGAAACTTCAAATGGGAATGCTCTAAATAGATCCACCTTCAACCAACCTTTTGCACCAAACCCGACCAATCAATTGTTTAGTACAAACATAAAGGTTCAGCTTCGATCATATTCATATTGTTGGATTTCAGGATGAACTCGGTGTGAATGTAGGTTAAATTTATGTTTGTTATCCGTGATCCACAAAGTTTGAACCTTTTTAAATTCAGTCCAGTTAAGTTTGTCTCAAAGATTCAACATGTCAATGCTGAATATAATTTCTAAACATTAAAACCGTACAATTACATCAGGTCAATTTTATCAGGTCAATATATCCTATTTATGTTTAAATCAGTATGTGTCCAGCAGATAATGTTTATAGTGCATGCTTCCTGCAAAATGCACATGACCACTAGCCACAACCTGCCAGGAGACAGCACGTAGTGACTACAACTACCACATCATATTCATATCAACCTTTATATCACATTATATAATGCCCAAATAATGAATGCACAGAAAATGTTATCCTAAGATTTGTGCTCTTCCTCTACTGGGAGGCTGGCCTTGTTTTTTGTTTTTTTACCTTAATTTCCACATTCACACCGTTAAGTGACGTAATTGCTCTCCCATGTTTACACCACTACTTCTTAACTTCACCTTCTTTAGGTATGAAAAATCATCAAACAGTTCCCCCCCCCCCCCCCAAACCCAAAAAAAGAGCATACCATAGTCTCCCCTGTTTTGTTCATATCACTTTTCAAATAAATTTCATGTCAAAGAATTTCTCTAGATCTATTACGTGAATGATTTAGATTTATAGAGTTTAGACATAAAATAGACAAAGAAAAGGGCAAATTCTATGTCAAAAAATTACGACAATACAACACTATCAAATTCGTCGCATTAAACTTCACTGAAGATCATTAATTGTTGAGGATAAAAGCAGAAGCACTTCAAAGACAAATCCAAAACACAATTATAATCATTCGGAGACATTGTATAAATGGTGAATAAAGGGATCTCACCTTTCAGGTAGGAATTAGTCAGACAGCATCCCGGGTCCTGCTAAAGATACCTCTACACTGTTAAAAATCAAAATTTGAGGGGAGAAAAAGTTAAGAGATACCCAAAAAGGAAAGTCACATGAATAAATCAATGATATAGGAGAAAGATGGAGTGAAAAATTAGGCAAAGAGAGCTTCACCTGAGAACAGTGTGAAATGATTAAGATTTACTACCAAGAGTGGCCTGCAGAAACAGCATAGTAACTGGGAAACTGCAAGTCTGAAAGAAGCATCTTTCACTGTCACTTGATGTTATGCCCATATTCATCTTTTATGGCAGACAAAGAAAGCAGAGATGAAGGTCCACACAAACCTCTGAAGGGCCGTGCTTCATCCTCTTGATCTTTTCAGATATCTGAAATCTAACTGGTTTCTGCCTTTGTCTCACAATCATTTGTCTTTCAGCCACGGAGGCCATTAGTTGCGTACAGAGAAGAATGTACCTTTTTCAACAGAAGACAGATAAGAGGACATGAGATATTATTGCGATTGCCCGGATGAGATGTCGGAGATTAAAAGGCAAAGTGAAAAAAATTACTCACTGCCTCTGAAAATCTGAAGACAATGAGTTGCACGAATTTAACCAATGCACACCAATATTTGAGACGATAAGGTTATGAAAGTGGGATACTTGAGCTCATGAGGGTTTATCCAGCAAAACAGAAATTTACTTGGAGTTGTTTTATAAATGTGGAGCTTCAAATCAAATTCTTTTGAAACAGTCATGAATTCTTTTCATAAAATTGAAATTACGGAAGAATATGTCCAAAATGCTGATTAAAGATCCGAGAAAACAGATAACCTCCTAAGTGATGTTTTGCTAGCAGCTGAATTTGGCACGCAAAATTCACCAATAATCGCCACACAAACCACCTGCTGACAAAGAATGAAACTTATTAACATCTGCGGCGATTATATCTCTGTCAGAGATTTTCTGAACAGTAGCAATGTACTGCAATTGGAGCTCAAGCATCAGATATCCCAAATGCAAGTGCTAGTTTTTCACTGTTATAACACACACTTTGCTCAACTTCCTAGCCACTTAGTTAGCAGGTAGTAGATTTCCTCTCTTCTTGCTTATAATCTGTTATCATCAGCAGACACAAAATTGGCATCTATGCTAAATCGATGCTGCTTTCTCACCCGTTATGACAAATTGCATTCATTCAATAAAGCTCTTCGCTTCCTCTGTAATTGACCAGCATAACTGACCAACCTAACTATACAATCTAGAGTGCCCTTTCATTATGCTGTCTCGTGTGCAAGCGAATCCATCCACCATTATACCAATAAGCAGGCACATGCAAAGGGAATGGAGGCAAGAGTGATATAATTAGCTTGATTTTATTCCCAGCTGCAACATTTCTTCAGACAATTCAATCATTTAGTTTGAACGGCCATATTAAGCTGAAATGATAGAAGTACAAAAATTTTGGACTGTTTATTTTCTGAATTATCCTGGAGCATCAACTTCTGTATTTGGCATACATTATGAATGCCTGATCACGAGCTAGCATCAGTACGTTTCTTTCAAACCTGCCCATTTCTTGTGATCTGACCGTGAATGGCATTCCCTGATTTAGCATGGAAGGACGAGCACAGCACAAGCATGGATAACAACATGGTTCCATGAGTTCTCTGGCAAAAAGCAGTTGGGTAATATGATACAAAACATTTGAACGCTTCTCGACGTCATCTGACAAGCCCATCTCTATCATTGAATTCCATGTAACCAAATCCTGTTCACCAACAATTCTAAGCAACTTGATCAATAGCATCTTCAAGTTAAATGATCCACGCTGTCAGTACACGAACTTGGTTCCCACACTTCGAAATGACCCATAAGTGAAGTATTCATGCTTGCGTAAGGCAACAGCTCCACCCCATGTTAGCACAATCAGTCAAAACATAACAAACCCTTTGATTTAGGAGTCATTGATGCCCACCTAAGAATTAAGAAACCCCTTTGAATTAAACTCAAAGGATCAATCAAAACCAGCAACCATCACGGAGTTCCAGAAAACAAGGCATGTTTTCTTTCGGGCATTTCATCAAACATGTTCTATGCAAATACCGCACAGCAGCACTCAAATTATTCAGAATACACTCCCAACAAAAGAATTATTGACAAACCCATGTCTATATATCAAAGTACACATCTTGAATTCCTTCAGATGGGTTATGTGAATGATCTCCAGGCGGATGCCTTTGATGAAATGCCCACAATTGACAAGCCCAGATTGTAATGAATAATGATGATGGCCTGGCCATAAATTAAGCAGCTTGTTGGGAACTCGGAATTGGGGCACCTGTGCTTCAAGGGCCAATTGTGATGCTGGGACTGTTCTGGGTTTTTTGCATCTCGGGCTGGGCAGAGAACCAAAACATTTTAAGAATAGAAGCTCACTACAAGCTAAAACACAAGACACAGAAGCAATGAGCCAAGAAATTCACATTTCCATTTTCTTTTTTTTTTGGGGGGTATGCCATTTCCATTTTCTTGTGTCAAAAATGAAGATAATTATTGTATCGTTATTACAAGCCTTACTTAAGTTTGGGGGGAGGGGGAAGTTTGTCTAATCATCACTTTTAACTAAAAAGATAGATTACATATGCTATAATTTCTTTTTCATGTTGTGCAATTAACCTTTTTGTTTTTGGTAAAAAAATAGCTAATTGCGTCCCATCATCTTATTGTTCTCATACAACTTAAAAATTAAGGAGGTCTATTGATCTAATATTTATGATCTAAAAGACTTACATGATATGACATTACGTACGTTTTTAAAAATATTATCTAGATTATCATAATGTCAGTCTTTTTCAACTAATCGTAAGCAACTTATTGCTGATGAATGCTGATGAGTAGTGATCAATACTGATGAGTGTTGTTGATTAGGGACAAAATTGGGGTAGAAAATATTATTAAGTGCTAATGAGTAGGATTGTCAAACATATCAAGTCAGGTTGAGTTTGTGTTCGTATCAAAGTCAAATTAGAGCTGGCAAAAATCTGTCCGACCCGATTCTCTGAATTTGTTCAACCTGAAAAAAAACCGAGTACGGTCACCAAATTTATGTCCGGATTTAAAATTCGGATAACCGGTCATGTCCGAATTTAAATCCGGGTCGGATTTGAGTTTGGACATTCGGGTTCGGGTTGTTCAGATTTTTGAACCATTTCGGGTTCGGACAAATTTGAACAATCGGACAACCAGGTTCGGACATAGGACAACTACGTTTATGTGTAATTTTAATCCAAATTCTTTAGAAAATTTTATAAAAACAAATTTGGACAATCGGGTTCGGACATTAAAAAATCGAGTTTGGGTTCGGTCACACAAAATTTCAGTCGGAATGTCCTAAAATCATATCACAAATTCAGACATTCAGACAACCGGGTCCGGACATTGGACATTTGGGTCCGAGTCCGGGTCTGGTCAGAATGTCCGATTTGTAATCCGGACAGGGTCTGGTTATGAAGTTTTTGTCCGAGTGTTCGATTTGCCCGGACCCAAATCGACACGGGCCTGAATTTTTGCCAGCCCTAAGTAAAATGGAGTGAGAAATTCTTGACCTAAACCTAACTTGTTTATTAGACAGGTTGAAAATCTTGACTTGTACTCGTTTATTTTTAAACAGGTTAATATGAAATTAAATCATTAACCTATTTAATATAAACGCGTCAATCCAGGTTATTTGACTACCCAATTATCAACTTAACACTGTGACTAAAATATGATTATGAAGCATTATAAACCAATAGTTTGAGTTCAATATATTATCACAATGCAATCATTGTCCATAACCCACTAGGAGCACAACAACAACAACAACAACAACAACAAACTCCCAATGTGGATCCCGCTTTCGCGGGGTCTGGGGAGATCCAGCTGTAGGCAACCTTACCTCTACTGGTATTTCTACCCATAGAGAGGTTGATTCCGTAAGACCCACAAAACAGCTTAGAGGAAAAAGGCTTGAAAAGGAACGATAGCAAAACCATTTACCGAGTTACGAGAAAGGGGGAGGGGAGAAGGTTCCGGATAAGCGAGTAAATAGGGAGTAGAGACGTACCTCAGCAATCGGGGGCGCTTGGTGCCGTGACAACCCGGGAAAGCACTACCTGCAGACAAGCAAACCAAAACCCTACCCCCCCCACCCCACACCGCCTAACCCACTAGGAGCACAACCCCAAAACTAATTCAACCCTACTTGTTCACAAGTTCTCCCTCCAAAAAATAAACGTTAATTGGGTAAAAAGATCAATCTATTTAACCTATTTAATTAAACGGGTTAAATAGATACTTTTTCATGTCAAAATTTTCAACTTGAACCTAACACAATTAATTAAACGTGTCAAACGTATTAACCCGTTAAATTAAGCAGGTTGAAAATCTTTATCCAAACCCACTTAATTCCGTGTTTGGTTCGATTCGATAATCGTATCGGGTCAACTTTTGATAGCACTACTAATTAGAATTGATCAGTGTTGAATGTTGATCATAAATACTTATGATAAGTTGAAAAGAACATGTCCTACCTAGATATTAACTCATACTAAGAAAATCGAGTTAGCTCGTTGAGCCCTTGGTTTCAAGTGTCAATCACTCAAGACTCGACTTGTGCTCAAGTTAAACCGAGCTTGAGCTAGGCCCAAGCTACCTCATAAGGATACCAAGCCAAGCCTACCACAACAAGGCTCGATTCGGTTTAGCTTAGCTTGGCTTCAATTATTTCAATTTTTTATGTGCTTATTTCTTGAAAATCGATTACAAAATTCTAAGATTAGGCTTCAATTGTAGCCTTGAATTTGGACACTTTTAAATGAAAAGCAAACCCAAAAAAAAAATAAAAAAATAGTTGTGCCGAGTCAAGTAAGGTGCATCCAAGTCCGAGCTATATCTAAACTTTACAGGCTCAGCGAGTTTCGAGCCAAACTTTTATCTAACCAAGCCAAGTCCAAACCTAGCCGGCTCATATTAGGTCCAGCTCAATTACACTCCTTCTCAGACTATATATGAGCCACTAATTCCATTTCACGTCTCACATAACAAAATGTAGGCAAGATCACGTGAAATTTCTGCAGAGCAAGATATATTGTAAGATTTCCTTGCAAGTACGTACGTAGATGACAATAACAGAGTGTCATGATTAAGAAGTAACAATTAAGTCATGCATTATATATGGGTTGCCGAGGCGGTGGGGATTACGGCATATGCACACACGTGAGCTGATGGCCGTTGTTTATGGGTGGACGGCCAATTCGAAATTACGTCGGCGTCATGTCACGTGCATGCATGCCTAAGTTTACTAGTAATTTGCTCTTCACCTAATTCATTGGATGTGTCTCCCAAATGTTGACCTAATTTTATACCCTCAACTTCGGAGACAAGTTTGGGTGTTATGATTAAAATCAATCATAAATTTAAATGATTTCGTTTCAGGTTTTATCCCTTCTTTTTCTTCTCATAAAAGAATACACAAATTGTCATGAATTATTGGTACATTCAGGATGTATGTCAACATTTTATTTAAAAAAATCCAAATTGAAATTCAATACTCCAAAAATTTCACCACCAAGTGGGGTGTCGTATCAGAAGGGGGGTCTGATGCAACAGTCTTACCCTTAAATTGTAAAGTTATAGAGAAATTGGTTCCGATTGATCCTAAAATACCGACTTTTTATTTGACATTGCTAAATTGTTCACACTTATGGCCTTAGTGAGGTTAATCAACAGTGGTTGATTGATTGGCTGCTAAACTTAGGACAAGAAATTCTACCATGAATCACGAGAAAAGTTCGACCGATCATTTTCATTGAATATATTCAAGATGAAATTATATTGAATGTGACATTCTATTGTGAAAAAGAACACCAACAAATAAATATATATATAGGTTTAAAAAAAAGAAAAACACAAAAGAAAAGTAGATCATACTGGCTTAAAATGTCAAAGTGTGCATGGTGTCATCACTCCCAATTGAAAAGCAAACAAAATTGTCAAATTTATAACTGGAGTGTTCCTTCCACCTCATGACAGGTAGGCTTGACGAAAAGTTTGAAGCATGGAGTGTATAGTAAGCTCTTATAGGAGCCTTACAAAAGGGGCTTTTAATTGCATTAAAACTTACTAACACATGTTGGTTCAAGTGATTTGACACTTGTGCTCTTTAAGCAAGATCTCAGGTTCGACTCTTGTGAATGAAAAAAATCAGCGATGGGAAAGCTCTACCTCCTATTAGGCCAACTCTAGTCAAATAGAGGATCTAAGACTCAAAAAAATTGCATTGAAACTTAATTAGGAATTAATCAAGAAAGAAAGAAAGATGCAAAGTACACCATAACTTGATAATGAGGTGAGCTGGGGCAGTACATCTCCATGTGCACCCATAAAAGCCTCTCGACACAACCATATGCAACTCTTAGCTTTTTTACAACGTTTCTTGATTTCCTGTCTTTATTAGTTGTAAGCAAGACTTTTCAATATATGAGGGAATATTATAGAAAACAATATGAAATCACATTAAGTTCAAAAGTGCCCCCAGCAAGAAGAAGGGGGGGGGGGGGAGCTCTTAAAATGATGAAAACCATGGATGTGACTCTAGTTTAGCCCCTTAACATTGCAAGCACCCTAATATCTTTTGATTTTTATTTCAAATAGAAACGGTTAAGTCTCATTATGACAAATAAAATAAAAGTGGTTAAGATGTAAAAGAGGCTTAATAAATTAAAGAACACTAGTCTCACAATGTAACCTGGTGATTAAGAATATTGCACACAAGCTGGTGAGTTTAATTTGTACGTAATTTACCTCTATGATGAAATATATTAGTTAAATTTTAATATTAAGATTTAAAATAAAATGTTATGTCAAAATTCTATGTTCTCAATGTATAGTAGTGATTGTTACATACTTTTCAGATCTAAACTAGACTAGCTAGAGAGTACACTGTGTCACCAATCATCCAGTGGTTTTAACTCTTCAGATGAGTCCGCTAACACCTTAGTGACGAAACTACATCACACGGAACTTGTGCTCAATTGTTTTTTCCTTTTTTTTTTTCAACACTGCTCAACTCATGTCTAGGGCTGTTCCCTTTGTTGGTAAAAAAAACTTCAACCACTAACACCTTAGTGAACAACGTACATAGGTGGGGCTGGGGTAGATCTCATTAGTGCTGAGATATTTATCGTGAAAGCCCACTCAATCTTTGCTTAACCTAGAGAACCAAAAATAAAATAAAAAAATGATATTGCTTAAGCAGGTGAATTAAGAAACGCAGAGACACGTAGACAAAGGGCAATGTGCTCTCTATATAAACCAAGCTGCCCAGCTATGAAGATCATATCAGTTGGTCGTTAAATCCAGTGATCATATCAACTCATCTTGTAAACGAAATTACATATTTGTCGTCTGTACACTATTAGAAGCTAAGCCACAATGTCAGACAGCACGGCAGCCTGCGTAGATATCCTCCTCGCTATCATCCTGCCTCCTCTTGGTGTCTTCCTCAAGTTTGGCTGCAACGTACGTACCCATATATCTCACTCTTTTTCTTCATGATCTTCTTCATATACAGCATTTTATCTGACCCCGAAAATTTTTTCATGGATATGTATAACATGGTCTTAAATTTCAAGGTTAAATCAGTAATTGACGGTAAAATGTTCAAAATGGGGAAATTTCTGAGCAGATGAAATTAATCAGTATGAGCTTAATTTAGGTATGTTAATGGTATTATGTTAAATGTGAGAGATATAAACTAGTTTTGTTAATGGGTTTTTAATTAAATTCACAGGTGGAGTTCTGGATCTGCTTGTTGCTGACTCTGTTTGGATGGTTGCCTGGGATTATCTATGCTGTTTGGGTCCTCACCAAGTGAATGTACACCATCTCACCAAGTGAATGTAGGTTAGGTTTAACACCCCAAGTTTGGTTTAACATTTAATTGATAAATGTAAAATTAGTGTTCCAAGCATAAAGCTTGTCCCCAGAGAGTCAAATTTCTCATATTAATGCAATTTATTTTTATTTTTATTTTTGTTTTTTGGGCAGGTAGAAATGAGAAAAGGACCTCGTATCTCCTTGTGATGGAATAAACAACTGCTTGAAGAATTTTGTTTCTGGTTTTCTTTTTTTTTGGGGGAATTATAATCATTTTCCGCTTGTATTATTAATTGAGTTTTAATTGTTATTCATTGTAATGTATCTATCAGTGATTCAGTGGTCTCTTCTTAATTATTCTTCAATGTGCTGTTAAAGTGTGTTTGTTTTTGTACTCCATGAATTAGTCATGTAATTAAGTAAAAATTGATTATTAATTACAATATTGTTTTGATTACCTTAAAAGCTTTCGGAGATGGGTAAAAAAAAAATGCTGATTTCTAGCGATAAGGGCACAAATGAAATTTTACTGAATATTTTTTTTAAAATAGCTAATTTTACCAAATACTTCTTTCATAAACAGCTAATTCAAATACATAATACAAACAGTTAACAGCTAACCGCTAATACAAACAGCTAACAACTGTTTATCAAATAAGGTCTATATATTAAAGGTTTTCCCTTTTCCTTTTGATATAATTTATATGAAAGTCACTTTGGGGGTATTTAACAAACAACATTTTGAAGAGCTATTTGATCAAAAAGAACTTTTTCGACTAAGATTAACTGTTTGACTAAATAAAAATCCTAATTTGAGTGTTTGGTGAAAAGACTTTTTAGAATCGCTTTTTGGATCCACAAAACTAATTTGAAAAGGCTAATTCCACGAACTTTTAGGAAGAGATTTTTGAAGAATTAGCTTTTTGTCCCACAACTTTATCAGAAACGGTTAATTTTACTAAACGGTTTTTCAATAAACAACTAACTCAAACAGTTAGCAACTAACAGTTAATATAAATAGTTAACAGCTAATAACTAACAGTTGTTTGCCAAATAGGACTTTCAACTTTGATTTTGCTTTTCAATGGGTAAAGAAAGCAACAAGAAAGGAAAGGCAACCCTTCATTTCTGGGATTAATTTGGCTTTGCCTTTGATTTCATTTTAGGTTGTATTCCTTCCTTTTATCGTTGATTAAGGGATAGACAAACGGTCATTAATTATTGGTACATTTGTTCTATTGTTCAAAATGGAAACCGGCCGGTATTTCATGTAACATTTGCTAACATGTTTGCCTTACACATTGCTTTAGTGAAACAAATCAAAGAGTTGGTTGGGTACTAACCTTTGGACAACGCAAGGACTTCCATCTTCAGTGAAATTTGGCCCTCTCCTTGTGGAAATCCTCAATCTAATAATATTCAACATGAAAATATATTTTGTAACTTTTCAATTATTTATTTGTGCCAATGTGTATGTAAAAGAACTTTATTTCACACCATCAGTTTAAAAGAAAGATATCAAATTTATAAATTTCATGAAAAAAAAAAAAACATTTCAATAAGATATTCCACTTTTGAGTTTGTTGGTTTGAGTTGTAAGTCCAATTGTTGGACTTTTTATTTTGGATCGGTTCATTATATTTAGTATCAAAGCAAACTCTCTTCCGTAATGTGTGGGCCATGTTGGGAGTCACTGTGCAGTTTCCATAACATTCCTGATCTAGCAGGGGGAATGGGTGGTGCAACGCATAACAACCGCTGGCAGTGACGTAAATCATGTGATGAGTTAATGCCCCTGGAAGCCCACATTGCCTATGGAGGATATTCCAAACCTTTGAAGTGGACGTCACATTTTGTAAGTGAGGGAGCATGTAATACACCAACCATTTGTATCTATGAATGTGTTTATAAAGGGACTTTATCCCACACCGTCAATTGAGTTATGGGCAATTGTTGGACTTCTTACATTAGTGGACTTCCCACAACTCAAACCCACCAAACTCAAATGTGGAAGGTTTTCTTGAAATGTTTTTTAGCATGGAACTTATAGGCTTGATGTCTTTCTTTCAAAACTGACAATATGGGATAAACTGATAAAGTCCCTTTACACATACATTTACACATACAGATGGTTAAGGGATTACATAACCAGCAAATACAGCCTTTCTTAGAGTATTCAATATGAAAATATATTAAACAGAACAATCTTTTCTGTATAGATGTAAAAATATGCGTACCATTTATACCATCAAAAATAAAAAGGAAAAATATAAAAGAAAAGTAATACAATTCAAACTAATTTAAAATCTCAAAGGGCAGTATCATCGCTTTCAATTAGTGGGGTGGGCGACGGATCGGGTACCCATGGGTCAAGCAGGTTGGATCGTTTAAAATAGGATCGATAAAGGGTCGGGTCAATAATAGATTCGATCAATAATGAGTTGGGTCGTTAAAGCATATTAACGGGCCGAAGGAGGTCAGCCCCTTAACAGCCTGTTTAATGTCCCGTTAATTTTTCAACCTACTTTACACACTAATTCACATATTATAAGTAGTTAAGCTTATAACCAGTGCTTCATATATAATAATAGTTGTTACACATTATCTTTTTGTGTAAGTTTGTTTCATTTTAAAAACAGATCAAAAGAGGTTGCCCATGGGCCAACCTGACCCAACTCGTTTATTTACATGAAATGCCCTACCCAATCTGACCCAAATTGTTAACGGGTCGATTATAACCCGATCCAATCCACTTTATAAATGAGTCGGTATCAGCCTGATCCACTGTCGACCCCTACTTCCAATCAAAGAACAACCATAGTTGTAAATTAAATTTCAATTTGCAATTGGAGTGTTCCATCCACCTCATGACAGCTAAGCTTGAGAACAACATTGAAGTATGGAGTGCACAGCAAGGTGATACAGGAGCCTTAAAAAGGGGCTTTTAATTGCATTGAAACTTAATTAGGAAGGAAGAAAGAATGAAAGAGGTAAAGCACACCATAAGTCACCATTTAATGTGCGAGCTGGGCCAGTATATTTCCATGTGCCCCATCACCATTAAAAGCTTCTCAACACACAAACATATGCACCTCTTTCTTTTACAACCATTTCTTGATTTCTTTGATCATTATTTCCTGGGAGACCTTAAAACAATGTAGAATCACATTGAATGTGTTCTTTTCAACTTTAAGTATAATTATACTTAAATCTCATTATGTTTGATTGCATCTGCATATAACTACAACTATTTAACACTCAGAGTTTCTTACAGCTCCTTCTAACTTCTTACAGTCATTCACAGCTCCTCATAATTCTTTACAACGTAACTTTTTACAATTTTTTACAACTTGCAACAGCTAAAAGGAACATGTAAACGCCGCCGAAAGAGGAGGAGGAGGAGGAGGAGGTTGGAGAGCTCTTGAAATGGTGAAAACATGAATACGATTCTAGTTTTTTAGCCCCTTCAAAGTCAGTAGTGCCAGTGGCTTAATGTTTTTTGATTTCCATTTGAAATGAAAACGGTTACAAGTCATTCCCAATCAAACATATCTTAAAGGAGACCTTGTCGCATATATAAAGATATTGTATAAGATATAAAATAGGAACAGTTGAGTTATAAAAGAGGTCTAATAAAGAATATCGACCCCATACTGTAACCAATGAAAATATCCATACGTACAAATCAATGTTTTTGTACTTTACCTATGTCATTGAATATCTTAGTTAAAATTTAAGATTAAGCTGTTAAACACAATCTTATGTCAATTAAAAGTCTATCCCTCCGATCCATGCATGTATGGCACTGATGCTTACATATGTTTTAAATCTAGAGTAGACTAAACTAGACTAGAACAATAGATACACTAGATGTCACCAATCATCCATTGATTGTTTCAACTCTTTGTTTCCTTTCTATCCCTTTTTTTTTTCCAACACCGTACCACTCAGCTTCAATCTAGTCTTAATAAAAAGAAAGGGACAGCAGACCTACTTTCTTATCTTAACACAATCTAGTGGGGCAGGTCTAATTTGAGAAATTTATCATCAAAAACCTCTTACTCTTTGCTTAATCTACAAATCCAAGAAAAAAAAAATGCTTAAACAGGTAAATTAATGCAGGTCATATCACTTTGAGATGTTTATAAATTTATGTGGGTCTCTTGAAATCAACATATGTAATAACAAAAATATCTAAAAAGGTAAGGTTGTTGTAGAAGGCAAAAATTATGCAACCAATCAAATGATGCCACGTGTAAAGAATGGACCAACCATAAAGTGTCGTGTGTCATATTGACTTTGGTGGACCCGCTTGGTCAAAATTAAGTGCAGCCAATCAAAAGCCGCCACGTGTCGTCGATGATGCAGAAATTAGTAATTATTTTCTTTATTAAAAAATAAGAAAATAATTACTGGGCCTAGGCCCAAAATATGGCTCTAACCCTAGCCGGCAGAGCCTATAAATAGGGGTCCTCTCCTTTCATTTAGATCATTCAGCATTTTGCAGAATTCAGAGCTCAGACGGCAAGAAGCATCCAGCTACCAAGCGAGAAGGATCAAGACTTGCAGAGTTTCAAAAACCATAATCAGCCACTTGCAGATCAAAATCAAAAACAACCTTCAGAGTTTTTCAGCTGATTTGCGTCAACCGAGATCAAGCATCAAGCCCTCGGAATACTCAAGTCATTAGGAGATCGAATCAGAGGATCATTTTTATTGTGTTAAATTCAGAGATTGTACCTACACACTACATCAATACAAAATTAAATTTGTTTCTGAATTTCTTGTCTTTATTTATTTTTAGACTCGAAATTTGTGTTTACAAATTTTTGGCACGCCTGGTGGGACTACTCTGCCTCTCATCTCTTTCTCCTAACAGCAAACAATACATTCCTTTGAAGATAACATGACCCCTAAGAACGCTATTAATCAATCTTCAAGGAAAGCTATCCGATCTGCATCGCAAGGATCAACAACTGCTAGTGCTGCATATGGTGGTGTCATGACCAGAAGTATGACAAAAGCTGTTACTACTATCATCGGAGAGCAATCAATTGTGGCTGCACCATCACAGTCACATAAGATCCAAAACCTCGGCTCCAAGGTATCTGATGGAGTCAATCAAATCGCTTCAAATGTTCTGAAGCAGAAATCTGTTGCCGGCTTCATCATGCCACAAACAATTCCGCGTGGGATGGATGAACTCCAAACCCACACCAACCCTGCATTCCAACCCTTCAATTCTGAAGATGATGATTATTCGAGCAGTGATTCCTCTTTGGCATCCTCAAAGGGGTCACTTTCCTCGCATACTGAAGCTGAATCATCCGACACCGTCATCATGCCAGTTATGGTGACAGGGGCTACTAACTTTGAGGAACAACTGGCGAGCATGAAGGCTACCTTGGATAGGCTCTCCAAAGAGAGTGCAGAAAAGGACGCCCAAATCAAACGCCAGGATGATCAGATTGCTGAGCTGATGAAGAAGTTGGAAAAGAAGTCCTCTGAAGCTTCCAACAAAGGCTCAGGCGCCGAAGACTCTGATAAAGAGTCCAGCCACAGCGAAGAATCTGAGGACGAGCGCAAGGGAAGAAAGGACCGCTCTTTAGGCTCAATGTCTGTTGAGCAAATTCAGAGCTTAATAGCAAATGCGGTCAAAGCTCAGTTGGGAGGAGGATCTCACAAAACCCACCTGTATACAAAGCCTTATACGAAGAGGATTGATGCTCTTCGCATGCCACATGGCTATCAGCCTCCCAAGTTCAACCAGTTCGATGGCAAGGGCAACCCCAAACAGCATATTGCCTACTTCATTGAGACATGCAATAATGCTGGCACAGAGCGGGACCGGCTGGTGAAACAGTTTGTTCGTACTCTAAAAGGGATCGCATTCGATTGGTACACAGACTTGGAGCCAGAGTCCATTGACAGCTGGGAACAAATGGAGCAGGATTTCCTGAATCAGTTCTACAGCACTCAACGTGTTGTTAGCATGACAAAGCTAACAAACACCAGACAGTGGAAGGACGAGCCGGTTCTTGATTACATTAATCGCTGGAGGTCCCTAAGTCTCGAGTGCAAGGACCGTCTATCAGAAGCTTCAGCCGTTGAAATGTGTGCTCAGGGTATGGAGTGGGATTTACTATACATCTTGCAGATGAGTAAGCCAAGGACCTTCCAGGAATTGGCAACAAAAGCTCATGATATGGAGATAACGATCGCAAGTCGTCGTGGCAAGTCTTCTTCCTCGTCTGACGCTAGAAAGGACAAGGGTGAATTCAAGAAAAATCTCAAGTCCACTAAGTCCTCAAACAAAGAAGTCATGGTTGTTTCAACTGGGGAGCCGGTTCGAATCTCCGGAAGGCCCAAGTATGAAAACAAGAAGGGTGGATTCTCCAAGGATTCTGGAAAGAAGCGTCCTACATTGAAGGAACTGCAAGAGAAGAAATATCCATTCCCTGACTCAGACTTGTCAGGAATGCTTGATGATCTCCTTGAAAACGGGGTTATCCAACTTCCAGAACCAAAACGGCACGAAGAAGCTGGAAGGGTTACCGACCCAAAATATTGTCGGTATCATAGGGTGGTTAGTCACCCTCTTGAGAAATGTATTACACTCAAAGAGCGTATTATGCAACTTGCCAGGGAGGGGAAGATAATACTGGATTTGGACGACACTGTTGAGACAAATCATATCTCCACTCAGCTAGAGTGTTCCTCATCGCCCTGGAAGCCAAAGCATACTCAACCTCGTGGTAGAGTAAACACTGAATTGATTTCCTCACTTGGAGAGAAATTAATTACAATTCAATTTGGAAGTTTGGAGCCTGTGGTAGTTCCAATTCAATCCAAAGGACCCTTAACAGAGACTGACCCTTTTGTGGATGTCTCTGATAAAGCTGATGTTGATGAAAAGGGATGGACTCTTGTCACTCGTCGGAGGCCAAGGAAACAAAGCCAAGTGCAATCACCGCCTCTCCGCCGCAAGAAGAAACAAGGAAGAAAGAAGAACCCTCGTCATTCAAAAGGAAAGAAGAAGACCAAGGACGTCAAAAGGCACGGAATTCTGCCTATTGACCTACTTGAGCAGGAGCCGCTTGTCCCTGCCACACTCGAAGAGTTTTTCCCAACAGGCTTCTTTGAGAAAGTCACAGTCAACATGACTTCATGTTCTGAGCTTGAAGAAGAGGAAGACGAAGGAAGTGACGGACAAGAGGAGTCTCCTAGAATAGCTGATAAGACCTTAACTGTCTTGGAGGCTTTGCCAGCTCGCATGGGTTGGGAGCAAATATTTTGTCTGCCTGATGAGATGCGCCAGCATGTTGTTACTGCCTTACGACATCCAGAACTTTATGCTGATAAAATCAAGGATGCAGAAGCATCCACAAAAGACCCTGTTCAGTGTGCCTATTGCAACACCGCAATCACTTTCACTGACGATGATTTGTTGTTGGGATCTAAGCCCCATAATTGTCCTTTGTTTGTGACTGGTTACATTAAGGAGCAGAAAGTCAGACGCATTCTCGTGGATAGAGGGTCAGCCGTCAACATCATGCCCAAGTCTACAATGAACGACTTAGGCATCACAGTGGAAGAACTGTCTAAGAGTCGAACGATGATTCAAGGCTTTAACCTTGAAGGTCAACGTGCAATCGGCATGATTCGTGTTGAACTGATAATGGGAGATTTGACGACGCCCTCCATCTTCCATATAATCGATGCTAAGACTTCCTACAGGTTATTACTTGGGCGACCATGGCTTCATGAGCATGGGATAGTGGCTTCCACTTTACACCAATGCCTTAAGTACTACCGTGATGGGGAGAAGAAAATAAGCGGGGATGTCAAGCCATTCACTAAGGCTGAGTCTCATTTTGCAGATGCAAGGTTTTTTGAAGAAGGTGCTGCACCTAAAGAGACCATGTCGTTAACCATTTCTTCCACAGGCAAAGGTGTCGCAAAGAAGACCCCTCGAGCAACAAAAGATGGTGCTTCTAAGCAGCAGCTCGAGAAAGAAGCAGGCAAGCAAGGTAGCACCACTTCTTATATTGAGCAAGTTGCTAAACAAGTTGCCGCGTCAACAGGATCAATGCCACCAGTTTTAAGGTACATACCTAGGTCTCGCCATAAGGAGGGCGAATCACCCTTTAGCGAGTGCACAAGCAGAAGCATTGAGAGTAAAGCTACTAAAAGGGATGACGGAGCTAGCATAATCACCTTAAAAGGAAGTGCAACAGTTCCAACGCTAAAAATGTGGCAGGCTAAGGTGAGTAGGCCCCCTATTTCCGGGTTTGTCGTTTCTTCTAAAGAAAGCGATGACTTGCCAAGTGCACGGACTAGGGAGGGATTTGATCCTAATGCATACAGGCTTATGGAGAGGGCTGGCTACGACTTTCAAAATCCAACTGCCTTAGGAAAGATAGCCGAAGCCAAGCCTCATGGCCTTACCGAAACTCAAAGAAAGGTTCAAGAACAGGGAGGCTCAGTAGGCGTCTCTAAAGTTGGACTGGGTTTTACACCATCGCAGCCAGTAAGAATCTCTGGTCGACGAAAGGACAAGAAGTTGGCAATTCAACACATCTCAGCTGAAGAAGTAGATGTGAGTGAAGATGAAAGTGCTTCACCCAACCCAAAGCCCTCTGTGTTTGATAGGCTACAATCATCAACTTCTAAAAAACGTCCGTCAGTATTTGCCCGTATAGGGAAAGGGAAAGATCACAGAAGCTATGTTTTTAACAGAATCAAAGATCATCCCCAACCAAAGCCTTTAGTTTTTGCCAGAATAGGAGCTGGTGAAAAGCCCTCGAACTCACGACTTCAGCACGAGAAAAGTTTTGCATTTAGTCGCTTGGGAGTAGTAAATGAAGTTCAAAGCTCTATCCCGTCTCGCATGAAGCGCTTCTCTAGTCTGGATGTTAAAATAGATGGTTCATTAAGAGTAAAGAAGCGTACTGTGATCTTCACGGGTCAGCAAAAAAACTCTGACTCTAACAAGGAAGCGAAGGAAGAAGAAGTTGTTTCTTCCAATCATATCACAATCCACGAATGTGATGACTCAGACTCAGAGATAGAGTTGGCAGAAACTCCTAAGACTTTCGAAGATGGAGGACAGGCTACAGTTGATGATTTGAAAGAGTTGAATGTTGGAACCGATGAAGAGCCTCGTCCTATCTACGTAAGCTCATCACTTACACTCGAAGAGGAAAAGCAATACTTGGAACTCCTATCAGAGTACAAGGACGTATTTGCCTGGAGCTATAAAGAAATGCCCGGGTTAGATCCAAAGGTCGCAGTCCACCGTTTATCTATCAAAAGGGGTATTCCACCTAAGAAGCAGCCTCAACGACGTTTTCGCCCAGAGTTGGTACCGGAAATTGAAAAGGAAGTCAACAAACTCATAGAGGCAAGATTCATTCGCGAGGTCAAGTACCCAACATGGATTGCAAACATCGTGCCTGTCAGGAAGAAAAATGGGCAACTTCGTATTTGTGTGGACTTCCGGGATCTTAACGACGCTTTTCCAAAGGACGATTTCCCGTTGCCTGTCACAGAGCTTATGATCGACTCAACCACAGGGCATGAAGCCTTGTCATTCATGGATTGTACCGCAGGATACAATCAGATTCTGATGGCGCCCGAAGATCAAGAGGCCACGGTTTTCCGCACACCTAAAGGCATTTTTTGCTATAAGGTGATGCCCTTCGGACTTAAGAATGCAGGGGCAACATACCAAAGGGCAATGCAAACAATTTTTGATGATATGCTCCATAAGAAGGTCGAGTGCTATGTCGATGATTTGGTGGTGAAGTCCAAAAAGAGGCAGAACCACATACAAGATCTTCGTTCGATCTTCGAACGATTACGAAGATGTCAATTGAAGATGAATCCACTCAAGTGCGCATTTGGCGTCACCTCTGGAAAGTTCTTAGGTTTTATCGTTCATCACAGAGGGATCGAGATCGACCAATCAAAGATCAAGGCAATCCAGGAGATGCCTGAGCCTAAGAATCTCAGGGAGCTTCGCGGACTTCAAGGTCGCTTGGCATATATCCGAAGATTCATCTCAAATCTTGCAGGACGCTGCCATCCCTTTAGCCACCTTATGAAAAAGGGCGCACCGTTTGAGTGGGACGAATCGTGTCGTACGGCATTCGAGAAAATAAAGGAATACTTGACATCCTCCTGTGTTGGGGGCACCCATCCCTGGTAAGCCTCTTCGACTGTACATTGCAGCTCAGGAAAAATCCTTAGGGGCACTGTGTGTACAAAAAGACGAGGAAGGGAAAGAAGTTGCCCTGTACTACTTAAGTCGTACATTGGTCGGCGCTGAACTAAAGTATTCCCCTATTGAAAAGATGTGCTTGTCGCTCATCTTTGCCATCCAGAAACTCAAGCATTATATGCAGGCCTATACAGTGCAGGTGATCTCTAAAGCTGATCCCATCAAGTACATCTTGTCTAGGCCAATCTTAAATGGGCGATTGGCAAAATGGGCTGTCATCTTAAAACAGTACGATCTCGTCTATGTACCCCAAAGAGCGATCAAGGGACAAGCGTTGGCAGATTTCTTAGCAGATCATCCCATTCCCGATGATTGGGAGCTAAATGATGATTTGCCAGGAGAAGGCGTGTTTTACATCGATATCCTCCCTCCCTGGGAAATGTATTTCGATGGTGCAACCAGGCGTGATGGCGCTGGTGCAGGAGTGGTCTTCGTTTCCCCCGAAAAGCACATTCTTCCGTATTCGTTTGGGCTCACTCAGTTATGCTCTAACAATGTGGCGGAATACCAAGCGCTTAACTTGGGCGTTGAAATGACTATTGAAATGGGGGTCACCGATCTCAACATATATGGTGACTCGCAGTTGGTCATCAATCAACTACTTAACGAATACGAGGTTAAGAAAGAGGACCTTATCCCGTATCACAGGCAAGCATTACGCCTGCTAAATAAGTTGGACATGGTCAAGTTAGAGCACGTGCCAAGGAGTGCCAACAAGATGGCTGACGCACTAGCAAGCCTCGCAGCCACTTTGGCACTGGGGGCAGAAGGAAAAATGACTATTCCAGTATGTAACCGTTGGATTGTTCCGTTGGATGATGAAGACTCAGAGGAAGACGTCAACATGATCTGTGTTCTTGAAACAGATGCAGAAGACTGGCGTCAACCAATAATTGAGTACTTGGAGCATGGAAAACTCCCGAGTAACCCAAGGCGTAAGACCGAAATACAGCGGAGGGCTTCAAGCTTCCTTTACTACAACGAGACGCTCTATCGATGCTCCTTTCTCGGTCTTTGGTTACGATGCTTGGACACGGAAGAAGCAAATCAAGCAATGGCGGATGCTCATTCAGGTGTGTGTGGAGCACACCAATCAGGGCCTAGGCTACATGATCGCATTAAAAGAATGGGCTATTACTGGCCCACTATGGTGCAAGATTGCATAAATTATGCAAAAAGGTGCGATGCTTGCCAGTTCCATGCTAACTTCATACATCAACCTCCCGAACCTCTCCACCCAACAGTTGCATCTTGGCCATTTGAGGCATGGGGGCTTGATGTCGTTGGACCAATCACGCCTAAATCGTCTGCTAGTCACTCCTACATCCTAGCTGCCACTGACTACTTCTCTAAATGGGCGGAAGCAATCTTGCTAAGAGAAGTCAAAAAAGAAAATGTGGTCGACTTCATAAAGACACACATTATCTATCGGTATGGTGTGCCGAGGTACATTATCACCGATAATGGAAAGCCCTTCTTCAACAGCCTGATGACTAGCCTCTGCGAGAAGTTCAAGTTTGCTCAACATAAGTCTTTCATGTACAACGCCCCTGCAAACGGCCTGGCAGAAGCTTTTAACAAAACACTTTGCAACTTACTCAAAAAGGTTGTCGCAAAGTCTAAACGGGATTGGCATGAAAAATTAGGGGAAGCTCTTTGGGCATATCGAACAACGTACAAGACGCCAACACAGTCGATCCCATTCGCTTTGGTCTATGGAGTGGAAGTCGTTCTAACGTTAGAGCTTCAAATCCCATCACTTCGCATCGCCATACAGGAAGGTTTGACGGAAGACGAAAATCACAAGCTTCGCTTAGCTGAACTGGAGGCCCTGGATGAGAGAAGACTTCAGGCACAACAAAAGCTAGAATGCTACCAAGCCCGTCTATCAAGAGCGTTCAACAAAAAGGTTCGACCGCGATCTTTCCAAGTCGAAGACCAGGTGTTGGCAGTAAGAAGACCGATTATTGTCTCTCACAAATCTGGAAGCAAATTCACCTCCAAGTGGGATGGTCCATATGTGGTCAGATAAGTTTACACAAATGGAGCCTACAAGATAGTTGGTGCTGATGGAGTGCGCATAGGACCCATAAACGGCAAGTTCTTGAAGCGCTACTATCCTTGAAATAGAATGTTGTAAAGCTCCTAAGTAAGAGCCTAAACTGCTCGTTCTTTCAAGTTAAATTCATTTGTAATACTCCTGGCCCGCAAGAGTCTAAACTGTGAACGGCAAAACAAAACCAATAAAGAATGTTATGTTTTTGAACTACGTATGGCTTGATCCTTTAGGATATTACATTCCTTTTAAGAATGTGGGCAACTTGGGCATATTTGCTAATTACAGCTAATGTAGGATGAATAAATTGTGTTAGTACTCATTGGTTTCGTTCGTTGGCTATATCTACATATTATTGCGTAAACTTGAATTGAAAGACTCATCTTATTGCAATATATCAAAACCAATTCCAATTAAACCATACTGAGTCCAAAAAGAAACAACAAATGGTGAAAAAAAATTATAAAAAAAAAAAAGAAGAAGAATCTAGAACAAGACGATTGGGTATGGTCTAAGCAGCCAGTGCGCCTAAAAGCTCTTGAACCCGTTGCCTTGCTGCTTCAACTTGAGCGGTTTCTTCTGCAGTAACTTGGGGCGTGACATCTAAATCAGCAACTTCTTTTTCAAGAAGAGATACACCGTCTTTGGCTTTCTTCAATGAAGCTTCAGTCTCTACTAATTTGTCTTGCAATTCCAGCTCATTCGCCTTTGCTCGCTCAAGATCTGCTTCAAGTAGCTTCCTTCGCTTATGAGCTTGGGCGATGGCAGTAGTAGTCTCATCAAATTGTGCACCAGCCTTTTCCACTGAAGCTCGTGCCTCCCCAAGTTTGTCTATTAAGGCTACTCGCTTGTTTAGCACATCTTCAGGAGGAGTCCGATCTTCTAATTGGGCTTTCAACTTTAGGTACTGCCCGACTTCGTTCAAATATACCTCGACACTATTCTTTAGCCCCAAATAATCTGCCTGGAAGGATGATAAAGTTTCATATATCTGCTCAGCTTCTTGGCGAATGTTTGCAAGATCGTCTTCTGTCTTTGGGATGAATTTTTTTAACTGTTGCTGAAATTGTTGCTTGACACTCAAGGCCAGATCGTTAAACACGCCAGAAGCAATTCTCCCAGGAAAGTAGGTTGCAACAGAAACAGTAGGTGATTGACAGCGCTCTGCTTGTTTCACTGGCGACGGCATTATATTAATAGAATCATCCTCAGTTGACTTGGCATGCGGCACAGTCAAGGTGGCTTCACTATCTTTGTCACCAAATGCGGCCTTAAGTGCGTCTCCTATTTCGACGGTATGTCCCTACATTAAAAGGAGGATTAAGTCAAAAAAAAGGGAGCGAAAAGGGGGCAGGATGACAAGATGCACCTCTCCCTTTGCTTTGTTCCCTGATTTCAGTGAGCTCGTCGCACTGTTAGACTTGTTCTTGGATTTAGGCAGCTCGGTTGCAACCTCTGGTCTGATCTTCGAGCCTGACAAATTCTTCGCTCCACTAATAGAAGACCTAACACCCAAACCTTTCAAAGCTTCAATCTTCTCTTTCCCAGGTGAACAACTTCTACTTCTCTGAAGAGATGTGTTTGCCCCCAACGAGGAACTATCGCCTCCCTCTTTTCCAAGCTCAGCCGGCGATAAGGCATGTTCGTTAGGTTGTTGCATGATTGGTTTATGTGCATTCGCTTTACTGGAAGGGACAACTAAGACGGATGCAGCATCAACAACTCTCACTTTAGAAGCTCTTCGTGGCTGCGCAGCCTCGCCTCTAGGATATTTAGGTCCTTGAGAGAAAAGATCGCCCCACGAAGATCGCCACCAATTAGCATATGGAATTGTAACCAGTGTAGACTTATTATCAGGAGGAGCAGGAATTGTCACGCTGGACCTTGTTATGTGTTCAGTAAGATTGAACCAATAGCGAGCTACGTCCTGTAGGGTACCCTCTCGGTCATTCATTCGTGGCTCACTTAGTACATCTTGATAAAAGCCAAACTGTCGACCAAACTTGCAGGGGAAGTACGGTTCAATCACAATTGTCCTTCCTTGTCGCAAGGTCAAAAAACCAGAGCGGAGGCAAATCAAATATGCTTTCCAGCTTGAGGATAAACTTTGGGTGTCAATCAAGGTGATCGATGTATCCTTCATAAGAGCATTAGAATACATGACAGACGGATCCTTGCATTTCAATAGCTCTTGAGCTTCTTGTACGTTGGGAGTCCGATTCATCTTTTCACCAGAGAACCTCACCATCTTAGGATGGTCGTGCCGATGATGGGGATGATCAAAGTAAGTTTGGAAGTAAGTCCCTAACCATCTATAAACGTAGTGAATGGGGAAAATTACTTCCAACTTATTCAGGCTTCGAGCCGTAGAAATCCTATGCAGACCCCGATAAATGCTAGCCAAAGCAGGAATTGAGAGGTTTAGACATTCCCCGTGAGCCAGCTTGCTTGCAGCTACAAACACAACTGGGCGAATAAGGCACACTGCTTCAGTTGGTAGCACAAAGGAGCACAACCAACAGGAAATGAGGGCAGCAAGGTAAGTCTCTTCGATTAGGGCCTCAGGAATGTTAATCATCACAAAGGGGTCATTCTCTCTCTTCGTTCGCCCTGTTCGAGGAGCAATCATGCCAGACGGACATGATGTGTTTGTTGGAGCTTTAACTCGCTTTCTGTTGTCGCGACTGGGGGGAGGTGTGTAAATCTGCCGCCCTTGAAACCAGAAGCGTATCCATTCGGAAGCAGTAAGTTGAACGATGCCATGAACATCCTGGCATAGTCTGTGGAATGCAGAGAAGAGGAACGTGCAAGTCGCTGGAATACCATTGTCTCCACGTCCTGCAGAAAGGAGTTCTCTGGCAGATGGAATGACTTCTTCGTAGTAAGCACCGTCAGCTGGAAGTCCACCTATAGTCCGTAAATCCCATAAGGAGATTGACATATCGCCGCTCTCTGTGCAAAAGGTGCTGGTAGTGTGGCACCACAGTTCGCAGAATGCTTTGAAGACGGTAAGACTCATGTCATAAGAGAATAAGGATGCATACAGTCCGTCGTAAAGCCTCCATTCCTTAAGTCTGTCTTTGTTGCGACCAAGGACGTCTTCAAACCATTCCCAATAGCACGGTATGAAGAAGTTGTCGGAGAAACAAGGTGAAAAGTTGCCCCAAGATAGTATCCCATCCATGATACGATGTCGAAATAAGGGTGTTGCTCCTTGAGAAGGGGTGGAAGACGCAAATAATGGTGAGCTAAGCTTCAAGACTCTCAAAGTGGAAATGACTCCGTCTGATCTTTGTACTTCGCGGGTAGATTCCACGCTCCAGCATGAATCTGCAAGGTAGTTATGGAGCAAAGAGCGTCTAGACGGTAGCGGTGTTGGCACATCTACACGGAGAGTCACGCCTTCTTCAATTGGATCGTCTTCTCTGTCCAGGATGGTAAGAGTTGGCTTCTTGGGATCGGATGACGAGTCCAGGAAATGCACCATGGTGAAGGAAGAGATTCAAGTCGACCCCAATTAGATTAAGTGAGGGAGTCGTCTGCGAAGAATCGAATCTACGGGGAGAAACAATTCCTCGTCTTAGAAGTCGACCTCACTTCGCGATCTAACCGGAGGAGTCGTGGCAAGAAGGAAGAATGGCAAGTCGACCCAATTAGATTAAGTGAGGGAGTCGTCTGCGAAGAATCGAATCTACGGGGAGAAACGATTCCTCGTCTTAGAAGTCGACCTCACTTCCCGATCTAATTAGAGGAGTCGTGGCTGACAGAAAGAAGTTTAAGTTGATTCAGCAGCTTCTTGAAAGAAAAAAACATAAATTTAAGTTCTCCAATAAAAAGCAAAAAAAAAGATGAAAAAAAAATTCACCAAAAAAAAAGGGGGCAATGGTACGTAAAAAAAAAAGAGACAAAAAAAGACAAAAAAAAAGAAAAAAATAAGGGAGTAGTCGTACGTAAAAAAAAAAAAGAGACAAAAAAAAAGAGGTGACAAAAACATAAAATACCCAAAAAAAGGGTAAAATTACGATGAGGTGTTGAAATTATAAAGCATGCGAAATTATGATGAGGTGTTAGTATCATCCGGACTAACACTGTAAGGCAATTTTACACCAAATTGTAAAAAAAAAAAAATCGCGACGACGCTGCTGTGCTTTCTCCCTCTTCTCCATCTCCCATGGCTGCCCCTCTTTCTCTCCCTCTCTCTCCCTCTAATGAGGGTGAATTGAGGCATCTGCTCCTGTTTTGCCACAATTGAATGAGCTCCCCATGCCTTTGCTAGATATTGCCATTGCACAACCATTCTTTCAAACTCATTGGAGTCATACAAAGTTGCAGTTGTGTATTAATGGCAAAGCAACAAATTATTCTTTGTTACAATATGAAGAGAGATGGGCATCACTTTCGGAATTGTCCCAGCATCCAGGAAAGATGAACATTCATCTGGGTCATCCCACGAAGCTGCAACCTAGATTCCTAGTTAAAGCAGTTGCCACTTTTGAACCAAAAATTTCGGTCCAGAGTGAAGACGGATGAAAGATTCAGAGGAAATAGAAGCAAAAGAAAAGTCAAGACGCATGGGGATTTCTGGAGCAAATAAGGG
>JACYFF010031959.1:11271592-11327963 GCA_017589665.1 Selenicereus undatus
AAAATAATTACTGGGCCTAGGCCCAAAATATGGCTCTAACCCTAGCCAGCAGAGCCTATAAATAGGGGTTCTCTCCTTTCATTTAGATCATTCAGCATTTTGCAGAATTCAGAGCTCAGACGGCAAGAAGCATCCAGCTACCAAGCGAGAAGGATCAAGAGTTGCAGAGTTTCAAAAACCATAATCAGCCACTTGCAGATCAAAATCAAGAACAACCTTCAGAGTTCTTCAGCTGATTTGCGTCAACCGAGATCAAGCATCAAGCCCTCGGAATACTCAAGTCATTAGGAGATCGAATCAGATGATCATTTTTATTGTATTAAATTCAGAGATTGTACCTACACACTACATCAATACAAAATTAAATTTGTTTCTGAATTTCTTGTCTTTATTTATTTTTAGACTCGAAATTTGTGTTTACAGTTATCTATATCTAAATCTCCTCAAACCTCATAAAAATGGGATTTACATTAAGAGCAGTTGTTTCTATTGCTATTGTAAGCAAGAAAATTAAACAACACGGCGACACGTGGACAAAGGGCAGTGTGCCCTCTATATAAACCAAGCTGCGCCATATAGTGCGAAGATCATATGAGTTAATCTTTGAACTTGCTAGCTACCTCTTTGTTTTTCTGGTGATCATATCCCTCAGCTTATGAACAAAATTACATATTTGTCGTCCGTACACTATTAGAAGCGACGATGGCAGGCACAGCAACCTGCATAGATATCCTCCTTGCTATCATCTTGCCTCCTCTTGGTGTCTTCTTCAAGTTTGGCTGCAAAGTACGTACCTATCTCTGTCTCTTTTCCTTGATGATCTTGTTATGGATGTATATATCATAGTGTCAGATTTCAAGGATAATACTCTAGATGGGCAAATTTGTAAGCATATGAGTATGCTGTATGATGGAAGGAGACATAAATTCCAGCAATATATGCAGTTAAAATAATTTGGTTTTGTGTATGTTTGTTATTTATTATACCAGAAGATGTGATATGATTAAGTTGTTTTGTTAACTAACTAACGGCGCTTGAAATTAATTAAACAGGCGGAGTTCTGGATCTGCTTGTTGCTGACTCTGCTTGGATGGCTGCCTGGGATTATCTATGCTATTTGGGTCCTCACGAAGTGATTGTATAATACCCTTTCACCTTACCCTCTAATATATAAGTGCTAATTAATTCTCCTTAAATTCTTTCTCTCTATATTATCTCTACGCATGTGTTGTGTGTAAAAAGGGGCAAAGCAAGCACGCTATTAGTCAATGGAAGGTTAGGGATCCAAACGTATCACTGGCTAGAAAGCTGATGTGTCAGATGATTTAAATCATATGTACGGTGGTGGATAATAGTACTGTACTTTAGGAGTATTGGATTATAATACTCCCAACTTTGAACTTGAACGTCCGTGCACCGTACTATTTATTTATTTACTATTTATATACTAAGGCTAATTCTGAATGTTTTTGTATAGATATAATGTAATGATTTTACAATAGTATATAATTGCATATGTTTAAAAAATGCAAGAATTTTTAAGTATATGCATGTTGCATATGTTGATATGCATTTACATTACCAAGTAAAAACACTTTCAAATTTTGTCCTAGTATATGAACGATAAATATGCTTCTAGTATGGTGCAATGATGTCTAAGTTCAAAGTCGAAAATATTATTGTCTAATATCTCAAAGTACAGTATATAATTATTTTGTCAATGATATGTGTTTGGGCCTATATTTTGTAAGTTTAGCTATTTTAACACACCAAATTAGGTTTAAACATTTAATTGGATCACACAATCAATGTTTCAAGTATAGAACTTGCACCCAAGAAATCCAATTTCTCATATTAATTAATGTAATTTAACTGTTTTTTTTATTTGGCAGGTAGAAATGGGAAAAGGACCTTTCTCCTAGTTGATGGAATAAACAACTGCTTGAAGAACTTCATTTTTCTTTTTCTTCTTCTTCTCCTGTGCAATAATTATCATCATTTTCAGCTTATATCATTAAAAAATGTTAGTTGTAAATCATTGTAGTGTATTTACTAGTTATCTCTTCTTGATCATTTTTCCATGTACTGTGAGTGTGTCTTTGTCTTTGGTACTCCGTGGTTTATTCGTGTAATTAAGTACAAATTGATTATTAATTAGTATATATAGCCCCCGTCAAGGAAAAAATACTCTCTTTTAAAAACGACCTTACTCATTGACCATCCCATGTCTCATTAACGAGAAGATATGCACTGTCTAGTTGCCAGGCTACTTGGCATGTTTTGGCATGTGCAGTTATTTGTCTCACAGATAGACAGTGTAAGACGAATGCACACAAGACCAACTCCTCATTTTAGGTCGTATGTGGACAAAAATGTGATTCATAAACTGCCCAATGCTAACGGTAACAAATTTAAATCGATTTATAGTGGTAGAATGAAGAGGAGAAAGAAGAGGAATAATTAATGAGCAATCATTAACACAAAGAAATAGGAAATTAGTGTAACAAGTGGAAGACATAATCAGGAACCACTTCTTTTACTTTTTGGAATTGATAGGGACTCCCTTCCTCATCTTGTGGCAAGAAATGCGTATCAACTTCTTCCTTCCCTGTCCCAGAACGCCACTTGTTGCCGACGCTTCTATTTTATGCTTCCATCAAGAATTCACTATCAAGACACAGTCACACAGGTCCATGTCGAATCATATATGTGGCAGACAAAATTATCCAATTGATATTCACTGAACTGTACCTAAACCGACCAAAAACAAAACACAGTTGAATGTTAGTCCAAGATGAAATAGACCGATGTAGACTGTTCCATCTCAACCTGAATCATCACACCAATTCATTATCAATTTGATATCACACCGATGTAGACTGTTCCAACTCACACTTGACCTAACACTGTTCTAATCAGATCTGAAATTGATCTGATGTGAATGACTTGTTTGCCAAATCTAAGCATTTCCTTCTCTAGTTCAACAAAAGACAACCACAACAACAAACAACAGTCCGATGTAGATTCTGTTGAAATTAGTCCTATGGAGATCCATATGTACAAAGCCTTATCCCTGCCAAGTTAATATAAAAAAGAGAGCTCGAATGGGAGTTAAGGGTCGACCAAAAACGCTGGCTTCAGAACAAATACTTTCTTTAGGGGGAAAAAATGTGACCTTCGCTGTTGAAGATGCTGAAGAAAGATGGGTCTTTCATTCCTTGAAGATCCATTCCCTGCGGCACATGGGGCAATGGGCTTGGGAGGTTTGTGAATTCACCCACTTCAGTATGCAATGGAGATGGAATGCATGGTTGCATTGCCCCCAAACTGCAACAAAATTAAACTATATTCCTGATTACTCCTAACACATTATTGTGGAAAATTATACAAAAATATATACCAAAAAGGCAAAATTTTTATGGACAAGAATTGCCCTGTGAGTGGAAGATGACTCCAGTTCAACTCCGAAGAATTAAGCAGACCGCCTTTGGGTGTCCAATCCATAACACGTTGGACTGATATGAGTTTAAAGTTGATATTGAAAACTAAATTTTAGACAAGGTACTTCAATTGGCTAACCAGATGCACAACAGTTTTTTGATATACAAAGGTACATAAACATGTTTTGTGCATTCACAAGAACCTGCTGCATTCCACAAAAGAAAAGAAGAAAAAAGAGAAAAAGATGATTAAAAAAGTCCCCCCCCCCCTTTAAACAGCATACACTCAAGAAGAGCAACAATACACGAATCCTAGCAAACACTTGAAATGTCCTTTCCAGTTCTTGACTTCATCATAAATACAGAACATGATAATAGACCAAAGGACAAAATTCAAGCAAATATGACTACCTTCCTTCAGACTCAATCCAGAACAACAAGAACGCAGCATTCTGACCACAGTACATATTTAAGCCAGTTATCATTTCCGCATCCCACTGATATTCTTTGTGTAAACATTGGCAGGCACCACTTCAGTCTTACATAGACAAACTTGCCTCTTTAAACAAGAAGATGTTGTAGAAGCTCACACATAAGGCCCTTTGAACTATGCTACATGGAATTTAAACAGCACACTTCCTACTGAAGATAGAGAATTATCATCATTCCAGAAGATCATCGGTCAAAAAACCATGGAGGATCTAATCATGAAAAAGCTATTCATTCTTACTAATGTTCGGTGGTTGATGGGCAATTAAGATAATCAATTCTGGAAGACTTGGCTGCCAGCCAGGAATCCAACTCCTTGTCAGTTCTTAGGTATTTCTAAACTGTGTAACGTGGAAGGTTTGCTACATTTTCGGTGAGATATCAGGGATGGGAAAACCCCATTGAAGGTTTTTGGCTCTTGCCTCTTGAAAGTTGAAAGTAAAATATGCAAATGTGGGTTCAGCTGATACACAAGCCATCCCATCGCCACGAAAATGAAACCAAAACTGTAAAGGGCTGCAGAATCAAAACCATACCCCATGTCCACTTTCCTAACAGCTGAAAAAGATCACTTCTAGGCAATTTGTTAAGCTTGGATTACAATGGATCAAAGCAAATGGATTATTTCACTGCACCCCAACCCAACCCAACACCCCCCCCCCCCCCAATTGTAGGAGAACTCGTGCA
This sequence comes from Selenicereus undatus, assembly GCA_017589665.1. Taxonomy (NCBI): domain Eukaryota; kingdom Viridiplantae; phylum Streptophyta; class Magnoliopsida; order Caryophyllales; family Cactaceae; genus Selenicereus; species Selenicereus undatus. The sequence continues at coordinate 11,276,209 of JACYFF010031959.1, forward strand.
AAAGCAGGGTTACGCATATGGATTTTGAATAAATACCACCCCCTAATATCTCTCAGGAGAACTCATGCAGACAGCATTGTAAGACAATGTCAATGTATGCAATTTTCTTTTACTTCATAAATAGGCTTTTTTCATTAGAATTTCAATGGCAAGGGCATTTATGGGCTTGTTTATTTCCTAAATACAAGAAGCTAATTGTACAGAAAGTTGTTCTGGTTCAGTGTAATCTGAAGCTGAGAAAATGCCCATTTGCTCCTTAACATATGTTACATTTTTTTTCATGCCACGTACATAGAAACAAAATAAAATCAACCAGAAAGAAAATTCAATGTCTTTTTAATAGGACAATAATGGAATGGACAATGGGTTCACCAGATAATGTAGTTCCTTCCATATTTTAGAGTAGGAAAAGCCTCGTACCTAATGGACAATCATCACCAGGAAGTTTACAGTCTGGACAACAACCATCAAAGGCCATCCTACATATTCCGCATGTTTCATCCTGGGCATCCCAGGTCCATGAAGCTACAGCATGCCATTGTAGAACGTCGACTTTCATTCTCTTCTATCCGCAAAGGAGGAAGCAGAATTAGGGAAATGAAATCATAGTTAGCATGGGCAGACACAACCTTGATCATAAATGAAATTACAGCTATTTAGTTATCTCTTTTTTCCATCTCGCATCATAAATTAGAACCCAGACCCCGCAAAAGCGGGACCCACATTGGGAGTTTGTTGTTGTTGTTGTTGTTGCATCATAAATTAGAACCGCTATTCGCTAGCTAGACAGCTATCCGCTACCTGAACCGCTATCCGCTACCCAAACCGCTGATTTTGCCGAACAGGCCTTAATTAACTCAAAATTCAAGAATCGGATGAATCTATTACGCATTAAAATCCAAATCCAATCCACCAACAAATTTCCACTAAACGCTTAAATTACTATCAATCACAGACATTGTATAGTTGAATTATCAAACACAAACGATAAATTAAGCTCAATCAAGTTATTAGAGTGAGAAACAAGCAAGATTCAAGGTTTCCTTGGAATTTGGAAAGATACCTTATTAATGTCAAATCGGAGGTCAGAATCTTTGAAGCCGGAATTCGAATTCCTTCATCAGTTAAAGAGCGGAAGTGGGTGTTGGCGAGAGGAGAGAGAAAGACTGAAAGACAGCAACCACAGAGGGAATTCAGAATTTCAGATACGGGACCTTGAGATGTTAAGCCACTTTTTTAATAGTAGCATCATATTTATATATTCAATTTGAATAATTTGAATAATTCCACTAAACTCTCTTATTGTACATTTTTTCTATTTATATTCAATTTGAATAATTTTTACAAAATACTATATATATATATATATATATATATATATATATATATATATATATATATATATATATATATGCCTCAAATACATATATAAATGAGTTCAAATGCTACGATCGCGACACATATCATGTTAAGCATTTATTAAGATTTTATTTAAAAATAAAAAATTAAACAATATATAATTTAAAGTCATGATAATAAATAATATCTTTTCAATTATTTCAATGCAATAAAAAAATAAACTACAGATATATTAATATTATTATTTCTAAAATTTAAATTATGAAATTAATTATAATATTTCTAAAAATATTTTAGCTAAAATTTTAAAACAAATCGAACGTAGTATGAGTTTAAAAGCCAGTATATGTTAAAAAGCTACATCAATAAATGACTAATGTGCTGATATGCAATTGGAAATATATACAAGTGACATTAGGAGCATGTATTTTCAAGAATATATTATAAATTGTCAAATTCAGTACATTATTTGAAGGTGCAATAACTAAAGTAATTGAATTGATATGTGTTAACTATTGTACAGAAATTACAATATTATAATTGTTATAAAAAGACATCCATTTAATTAATTATAATATATTTTAGTACACATAATTTTTACTGAGTGATTTCTCAAGAAGGGTACCCTTTAAATACTATACATAACGTTTAAAAATCATTCTTTTGAAGGAAATAGAACATTTAAAAACCAATATTCTTAAGAGAAGAGAACCTCAAAGTTATTTCTTACTTTGCTCGGTTTTTTTTTTTTTTTTTTGAGGATGCAGAAGAGGGGCTAAGTTTTTGGAAAAGTTTTATTAACTCTTAACGAATTTAAACCATGCAACCCCTACACTATCAACAAACAAAAATTCTATAACCTCGCTAGGTGGGGAATTAAAAAAAAAAAAAAAGAACTAGACACAAGACTGATTCCCATATTAGTTGATTTATTTACAACTACCAACACAGGTTGGTTCAAGTAGTTAAGCACTTGTTCCCCTTAAGCAAAGTCTCAACTTCGAGTATTGTGAATGGAGAAAGTATGTGATGAGAGAACTCTACCCCCTTATTGAGTCAATAGTAGCTTGACTTTAGTGAAATTGAGGATCCAAGACCTAAAAAATTATATGTATAAATTTCTAGTTAAATGAAGGACCCGAGAATTTAATCTCTGCATGTATGTTATTCCAACAATAAGTTACCATCAGTTATAGCTATTGGTACTGATAGTAGACTCCAATTCTCTCAACTCACCAGTTTGCTTAGTTTACAAGGAATTCATTACAAGTTTTAGATTTCTTTTTTCGCTAAATTTGCTCACCGAATTTTAAGAGTTAGGTTTTATCCCCTTCATACCTTTGCTATGAATTTTGGCTCCTAACCCCGGCATGATTTATCATATATATTAGAAAGTTATTTATTGGTGGATGAGGATTTGGATTTTATTTTATTTCTTTATTATGTCATATTTATTTGCTTTTATTGGAAATTGGTTAACAATTGAACTTCATGTGGTAATATATATCATGCAATCCAACTTCTAGTTATTATATAACATGCTAAACTTGATGAAATTATACTATAAATATTGATGTCATCGCTCCGCCAAGTCCAAATTCTATTCACGTGGTGATAGTCCAAAAAAGTAACTAGGATTAATGGTGAGTCTCCTAGTGTCAAATTTGCAAAGTGAAATTAATTATTTCCATCCAATATCCCGAGAAGTGAAATTAATGGCATTAAATACCCGCAATTTTTAATTCAAATCGACCAATAAATATGTCACATATACAGAATTACATTACATATAGAGAATTACCCAAAATTTGCGCTGAATCTACTCATTAAAATGGGCTCTTTTACATCTCTTTTTGTTCATACTTGTAAGAATGATACTTGCTTTCACATTTCTGTGTCCCCTTTACATGTATATATCTAAAAATTTAAGATTTAACTACTTCATATATAAATTCTTCATTAACTCATAGAATAGTCCAATACGGTCGAACATGGTTACCCATTTTTGGCATCTCACCAACACTGAGGGGAAATAGAGGAAAGAGTATCATAGTTTCATCTTCCCCGAAATTAAAGCTAGATTCTAACAAATAAGAATTCTCCCGTTCATATCAAAAACCGTCCCTTGATTTTGCATGACAGACATCTCAACATCCAGAAGGTTCTCCATTTTTTCTCTTTTAGGCGAATAAAAAGACCTGGACTTAGACCTCCAATTATGGACCTGACTTGACTGGTGAGGCTGCAATTGCTTCATTCCACTTACTTTCGGGGAAAAGGGGAAAGTGTCATTAAAAAAAGATTCATTTTACTTAGGTTCATGGAAATAGAAGAAAGAAAATACTTTTTTAATTAAAAAAAGCTATAACTTTCGTCCTGAAATTTTGGCAGCACCCTGGAAACCTCAAACCCGAAGCCTTCTCGACTTAATCAATACACCCTTGTCAAGTACAATAGTCCCCACTATGGGTCACATTTTGAAAGGTGAGTAACTTAGAGCACTGGCAATGGAAGACACGCGGGTCATGGGTGGAGTCCGCGTGTCACATGCATGTCAAACATCCTCTAGCAGCAAGAAAGAAATGAGGGGCACACGCGTGGAGGAATCTGTGGGGGTTCCTCCATGTGTGTAAATTTTGGTATTTTTAAATTTTTTTTTTTTGTTTTTTTTTTGAAGTAATATATAATTTTTATATGATTAAAAAAATAAGTTGTGTGTTATGAAGTGAGTTCATGATAAGTATTTTTATTGAATGATTAAAGTTGAGTTCCAGTTGTTGAAGAAGTGATGGAATGCAAGTTCCAAAATTGTGGAACTTTTGTTGACGTGGCAGGCTAGAGTTCCAAAAACTGGAACTCTACTGGGAATGCTCTTAGACTTAACATGAATACCTCCCCCTCACTTGTTCCGTCTGCCTTGGGGTTCTAAATAGGGTTCAAAAACGATGGTGAAGCTTTGAAGTTTTTTTTTTTTTTAAAAAAAAGATTGATCCTGGAGAAATCATTTCTCATTTCATTATTTACCCAAAACCATCTTATCTAGTGTCAGTGTTGGCGCTCGAGTATAAAACATTGTTTATACTTCAACTATCAATTTAAGTTTCAACCGGTTAGGTTCTCTTCAACATACAGCCAAAGCTTTTATAAGTTAGGTGTTTCAGATTTGGACCTCAATAACCTTCGTGTACTCATGATTTGTTTGACTCATAGAAGATGGGAAACATTTATAAATTTTCCTTCGGAATTTGAAATCCAAATATAAGATTTTTTCCATTTTTATGACCCGAACTTGATATACATTTGTACAAGAGTCAAGGCCATTTGAGGAACAACCCAAACGGTTCTTGAAAATGAACCACTTTCAAAAGTGGGTTCCTCTCATTTGGACGGTTTAGCTTTCAAGTATATGCATGAGAAAAGCAGAAATATATGCATGTATTCAGCCTCAAACTTTAGAATTTTTTCCGTTTGGTAAGCCGAGAATATGATGGAGATACAGCGGCAGCCAGAGCATAGCAAGGAATATAGTACCAAAGTGAGAGGACGGCCATGAAGTATCTTTCACTTCGTACTTGAATTTAGGAAAAGAATTAGGGTGTAATCATGCACGTAGGTTGATTCGAGTGATTTAACACTTATTCTCCTTATACAATGTCTTGAGTTGAAGTTTTGTGAATTGAAAAAAATTATAATGGAAAAACTCTACTTCTTATTGGGCCAACAGTAGTTCGACTCAAATAAAATGGAAGATCCAAGACCCAAAAACAAAAAAAATCTTATAAAATAAACCGTTCTTTTTCATAGAAATGGAAAAAGAAATGTGAAAAAATAGCAAAGGAAAGAACGAAGTCCACATGAGCAAGAAAAATTTTGAAAGTACATAAATATGATTTATTAAGGTAGATAAATTAAATGTTGTACTTAAAAAAAAAAAGATGTGAAAAATAATAATGTAAACGGAAAAAAATAAAATCCATGTGAGAAGAAAAAATTGAGAGCACACGAGTCACGAGACACGAGTGCAATCTATTGATACAAATAAATAAAATATTGAACCTTTTTTGGTGCAAAGAGGATGGCCAAGTCCTAAAAGTTCTGGTCAATCAACCATTCATTGGCAAGTTGCTCTAGACAGGTCTTCCACAAGAAAAGACAAAAGCGGTAAGGGAGTGCCATGTGCTCTTAAAAATATATATTCTTAGAGCGTTTTCGGTCCATATTTCAGATTTTGAAATTCTTTCAAGTCATATCATTAAAAGTTTTAATTTTTTAGAACTCATATTTTTTTCACTTTTTCAACCATAGAATTTCAATTTAAATCACTTAATAAAATATTTTTAAGAAAAAAAAACAAAAAACAAAGACAAAATGACAGAAAAGGGACAAAACTTAAGGACAAACGCCTATACGCTCCTACTCGCAAGGCAATTGCAAATGGAACAAATAAGCAGTGGCCGTGTGGCGGCGGGACCCAACAGGTAGAATGCGTTGCATCTAGCTGCTAGTGCTCTTATTATTCACGTGTGTATATTTTTCACCTATGCATTTATTATATATTAATTTCTTAATATATATTTGTTGATGTAGCTTTTAGTCGGGAGTACATATGTAACACCCCAAGTGTGTCTTAAAAGGATTTCAAGTGACTACTTATATCACTAAAGGTGCTCTTTTCTTTTCAGGGAGCCCCCTCATAAGAATTTCACAATTAAGCATACTTGCTCTGGAGAAATCTTATGATGGATGACCTCCTGGGAAGTTTCCCAAGCAACATGTGAGCGAGGATGAAGCATGCCAGAAAGACTTGTAGTGATTTGTGGGGCTAATCAATGATCCTTGAAGCCATTCCTGATAATTGTCCGGATCCGAAGGGAGTCAGGGCATTACGGATGGTATCAAAGTCAACCCGTGACCGTGAGCTACGCCAGTGGATAGGAGAGTCCTGAACAGTCACCTAGCCGAGCAAAGATACTAGGATGGACAACCGGTCAAGACGACTTGTAAGTCGATCGATTAGTGAAGCACAACAAAGACGTTGTGCGCTTCAAGTAGGGTAATTGTAAGACAACAAGTGTGGCTTAAAAAAGATTTGAAGTGACTACTTATATTATAAAAGGTGCACATTTCTTTTCAGAGAGACCGCTTATAAGAACTCCATAGTAAAACGTATTTACTGTGGAGAAATTTTATGATGGATGATCTCCTGAAAAGTTTCCCAGACAGCGCATGAGCGAGGACGAAACACGCCGAAAAGACTTGTGGTGATTTGTAAGGTTAGTCAACGATCCTTGAAGCCGTTATCGGTAACTATCCGCGACCGGAAACAGATCAGGGTATTACAATATACTTTGAGGAGTATGATATTATAATATAGGTATTGGGATAAGAGGGTGTTAGGCCTTACAATGGGGATGCCATAATCAAGATCTAAATTGGAAAATACATCTGCTTCCTTATTGCTTTCTCGAAAATATTGTTCAATGATAATGCCCTAATCTGGTTTACCCAGCAGCTCATGGCATCGTTAAATGATAAATTAGTAATAATAATTAAGCATACTTCTTCGTAAAAGCCTTTTGAACAACATTCACATCAATCAATGAGGCCGAAAATTATAACATATGTAAAAATAAAAAAGCCCACATAACAGGAAGAAGTAAAAAGACACCCAAATATAATTTGCCCGAAAAGAGCAATTAGTTTACAATTAATGTTGACATTGCCATTCATGCAAATCACTAAACTGTAAAGCGTGGTTGGCATGAATGGCAATGTCAACATTCTTGATTAAGTGATGGCTAACTATTTGTTTTATTTATTTTGAATACTTCATTTCATTGGAATCGAGTTACTGTTGGCTCAAAAAATGGTGGAACTTTCTCATTACCGATTTTCTTCATTAACAATGCTCGAACCCGAGACTTAAGAGCAATAAATGTCAAACCACTTGAAGCAACCTATATTGGTAGTGGTAACTAGCTTATAATTTATAAGTTTTTAGCGATTTGTTCGAACGAAAATAGCAACATTCTTAAGTGATGGCTAGCTTTTGGACAACATCATACTTGCCGGAGCAATGTTGTACGTGTCATAATTTTAAGATCAACCCAAAAAAAAAAAAATCTACTTAAAACATCCAAAAAAAAATCTTCAACGAAAACCATGAATTTTTAATAAGGGAGATGTTAAATACTAAAGGCATCACTTTTATTTACGATTAAAAGATATGAAAATACATATTTTGCTTATCAAATATTCTTACTTCAATTTTCTTTCAGTGTAGAATGATGCATACATGCGACGATTGTAATCGTTAATTCCTTCAAGTTCTCCATGCAAAAAAGAAGTGAAAGAATTTAACTAAAGAAAATAGAATAGTTCCAAACGAACCTTTAAGATTCTATGCCCTCTGGAAGCCAATTCTTGCTTAATTTTCTCATGGTCATTATGATAATTAGTTAATTATTTAAGTGAATATATGGATAATAAATCACTTTTACTTTAATTTCCATAAGAAGAATGATATTCCTTTCCTTTAGTTAATTGTGCACTATAGATGTCAAGTAACAAGCCCACTTTAAAGTTTCCCACCTTATGACCGTTTATACTTGTAAGTAGACAAACAAGGTGCTATTGTAGTTAACATCACAGCATTGGTGTCTGATTTTAATATCGAAAATTTAGAGATAACAAAAAAAAAATTCCGTTCATTTGCACTGTGCATGAAAAATGCATAAAAAATTAGAAGATTAACACATATTTAAATGAATGTTATTATAGAAGGACGTAAGAAAAACATAACTTACTCATAGTAACGATTACATTCTAAAACCTACATACCCATAAATGTAAGACTCAAATACAAGCCTACTTACAATAAACATTAAGGCTACATATATGAAATGGCGGAATGATTTATCATTAGGCTTCATGCACGCGGGGGATCATGATCATACATGGTTAAAGCTTCGAACCTACGAGCCTCGTGGAACTTAGTAATGAATTCAGAAGCTTTCCGGTCAATCCGGCGGTCACCCACCCAGCGGCCGCGGTCTTCATCACTAGGAAACACCTTGTTCCTCCTTTGTGGTTCTTCTAGCTGCTGCTGGTAGTTATATGCATCATAAGGTTTCTTCTTCTTTGGGGTAGTACTTATTGGAGCATGGTAATGGTGGCTTGAGTTGCCTCCCATTCTTAAATATGCACTGTTTGAATGTGTGGGTAGTTTGGTGAATGCCACTTAATTTGGTTTGCTATGTGATTGCATGCCTCGTTGTATTTATACTAGGGAACCAATATGGTCTTGGTCTTAGTCTTCGATTCTAATTGAAAGAGGTGGGAATCTATTAATCTTAACCGTTGGATCACAGTTGGATCAATGGTGGACATTGATTCATTGAATTTCTTCATTTGCTAAGGAATTACACCAAGTTTGGTCATTGGTAGCTATAGCAATAAACAATAGCTTTTTTAAAAATAAAATTCATAGTTCAATTAAGCCCGTTCTTTTCGTTGAAAAATATGGGTTAGTAAATAGGTGAAGTTAGTTGAGATTTGTAGAAGTGGGTTGCAGTGCGTATTTTTTTTTATTGAAGTTGGTTGAAGTTGGTATTTTTTTTATTGAAGTCCGTGAGGTAAGTTGAAATAGGTTAATTTGGGTTGAAGTCAGTTGAGATTGGCAAATTTGAATTTACCAACGAAAAGAACAGAGCCTAAACTTAATAAATTCTCATTTTAGGAATCTCGATTGCAATTCTTTCAAATTGATCCATCATTAGTCTTAATGAGGATGTAATTAAAATGTTAAATTTGATAGAAGTTTCGTATTTCTTTACACACGTTCAAGTTTTCTTCTCTTATTGGATCTAGGGTTACTTTATGTGTTACATAACATTATTCTCCCGGGTAAGTTCCACCTAAATTGTTCAGTCAATTCAGATATATATGCTTGATTCCAAGGACAGATGTGAAACATTTATTTTTTTAAAAATATATATATATATATATATATATATATATATATATATATATATATATTTTTAAAAAAATAAACCATTGTGTATGAAGCTTCTGTGGTTCTGGAGACATCCACCTATAAGCTATCAATACAAGCAACTGGGTATAAGTGGTTAAAGACCTAAGATGTGTTAGGTTTTTTTAATTAAGGTGACAATGATGGTTGTTTTTGATCCTCAATAATTAAATAAAAATAAAATTTTATGGAAAGAAATAACTAATTAAAGTAGATTCTTAAGATACAAAGCATTTTCCTATTTATTCCCAAATGGCCACCTGTGTTTTTTTTTTTGTGATTTATAACTGTAGCGCCTTACTAATTAATATAATAGAAGCTTTAAAAAAAAAAAAAGAGAAAACATAGAAGCGTTCTACTTTCATTGTATATATGACATCTTATGGTTATCTATTTTCTTCATGACCAATTTTTTGAAAAGAAAAATTAATGCAATATTTGATTATTTCTAATAAAAACTACTACAACTATTATAGAGTAATTAGTAATCAGAAAATTTGGTGTTTTTAAAAAAATAATTAGAATTTTAACCCATTTATTTTAAAAAACAGCACAATTTTTTTTGAGGATCACATGTATCATTTTGACAATTTCAACATAGTAGAGTGTTTATTTCATAATCTCATAATTTTAAGTGTATATGAACACCTCAATGGTTAATCCGTGTCTCAATATCAAATCACACAGACTTAAGGAAAAACTTACAATAGATACTTGAAAATAATTTCTTGTACATAACTGTTATATATATTAAACAAATCCAGCAATGTCAATCAACTTAAAACCGTATAGAAAAGTAATCGCGTTACTTATTAAGGCAATATTATTTATTTACGAGAAAATGATTTTTTTTTGAGAAATAGTTTTTTTGATTTTTTACCTTGTGGTGAAGAAATGGATACATGAAAAATCATTTCTTGAAGAAAATCCCTTTGACCCCTTTCGGCAAAAATATTTTCCATTTCAAAAAGAATAAAGTAGACTTGCCCTTTTTTTTTTAAAGTCAAGTCAAAAAAGGGGCCCTGACCCCAAACAAACAATATTATTAGATACATTCAACCACACGAGTCCACGCACGACCAACAATTTTGCAAAATGAAGATGAGAGCACTTAAAAAAGAACAATCCCTCAAACTTGTTCTTTATTCTACTGAGTACTACACGTGTTCTCAAATAATTATTTTACTTTGTATCAAACGGTAGAAAAATTTAACATAAAAATCCGGTTTCCTTAAAAAGTATTTAATTTGCTATGGAAAAGAATTAATTAGAAGAATATATGTCGCTTGATCAACTAAACACACTTTCAATGCTAGGTTTTCAGCTAGGATAAAAATTTTAAGAATACTAAATAATTAAAAAAGGCATGTTGTTATAAGGATGACTTTTAATTTTGATCTATTTTTGTTCACGTACTGTTAGGGGTGTTCAAAAATATCCGTAACCAATAACACGAACCGAAAACTAGCTACCCGATCTGAAATTTCGAGTACCCGAGCCGAAATATTTGAAATTTTGGGTTCGGGTACCCGAACCAAATTTTTTTTTCGAGTTATTAGTTCAAGTACGATTCATAGCTGAACCTTTGGGTACCCAAAAATCGGAATTTTTAAAAAAAAATTCAAAATTTTTTTTATATTATTCATTCCTTAAAGACTTTGTAAGTCAAATATTCCCAAATCTGAAGAAGACTTAATACTTTGACTTCGTTGCATTGTTTTGTTTGAATGGGTTGGGCATGAATATGATCTTCATAAGCTTACGTCTTATGGAGGTGTGAGTTAATTAATATATAAATGGTGGTAAGATATAGGATGATATTGCTATATTGTGTAATAATTTTAAATGCAACTTGGTGCTATACAGCAACGTTTTATAACATAAATAGAAATAATTATATTATGGATACAACATAATTATTAAACAAAGTAGGACAAAAGATTTTAGAAAAAATGGTGTTATTGGATAACCAAAAATCTGAACCGGAATTATCGGGTGCCCGAATTTTGATTACCCAAATATTTTGATTCCGATATGATTCACCATTTTATCGACCCGAAATTTCGGATACCCAAGTCGAAATCACTTTTGGTTTGGATACCCAAACCATGAACAACCCTACATACTCCCCCCCCCCCTCTCATCTGTCAATGTCCTACAAATGTTGGAGAAATTAACTCCCATTAGTAATTCAAATTATCGTTGGTGTGTCAAGATTGCTAGTTCTTCCTATTATTTATTCTATCATACTCCCATCTTTGTGTGTCTGTGTGTTTTTTTTTTTTTTTTTCTTTCCTTTTGGGACCTTTCCCTCTTGGCTCTTTATAGTCTATTTTCTACTTGACATGCTCCTACCCTAGGGTAGAGAAATATTTATTTGTCTTGCATAAAGGGAAAAGCCTATATCATATTTCTAAGAACATATATATTCAAAATTAAAATCACATTAACGTTAAGTATTAAAAATTATTTATATGACGAATACACATTAAAAATATATATATATACTTCGTAAGTGAGAGTAGATATTCCCAAGTATATGATATACATTACCCATAAAGGGAGCTAAGCACGAGTCATCCCTCCTGTTCACTGGTCGAATGGACAATTAATCTTTGAAGAGTTCTTTATTCATCTTCTCAATAATTAGAGATTGAGGTTATGACTATATAAACTGAGAACTCTTGAAGTGATAGTTTATTATCACCTCGAAAGCATGCAGAATACCACCTAAATTATCACTTCAAAAATATGCAAAATGCCATCCCCCCCCCCCCCCCCAAAAAAAGCACTTACATTAACTCACATGTTGCACACAAAAAAATAAATAAATAATACCAACATTATTGTTTTAAAAGGAGTATGATTTATCTCTCACTATCAAAAATTAGTAATATTATATGTGCGTACGATAATGTTCTTAATGGTTATTCTACTAATCATGCTTTGGAAACACGGAACAATTAACTAATCAAGTTGTTAATTTTGTCTTCTTCCTTCATGTTTCATATATAACAATTTATTGATGCAAATGGTTATTTAAATAATAAAACGTGTTAATAATACAATTAAATCAGGTTTTAATTAGTGCTACAAGCTAGAATCTATTCGTTGGACTTGACAAGAATATTTGATGCTAATTTGTGCCTAATTTCACAGGAACAAGCTAGCCATTGTAGAAACACGTTGATTGACTTAGACAAGGACATACGGTTGACTTCTATATTTTTTTTTGGGAGGAGGGGGGGGGGGGTGCGGTGCTTGGTTTTGTAAGTCTTTATGTCCCCACATTTACATCGTGGCTTGTACGGGCTAGAATAATAATATTTTTTACTACCTAAAAATTGTTATTTAGGTAGCTATAGTTCGGTTAAATTTTCACAACAAATCACAAGTAGGGTCGTAATTGATTCGTAAATTTTTAAAACATATTACAAGTACAGTTGTAATCAAATCGAGGGGCTGATATCAGCTATGGCTTGAGCTAAGTTCAAAAGTATCTATCGTGCTTGCAAGAGTGCATGCTTTCAAGAATCACACTAATAAAAGTATATTAAAATAAAAAAAATATTCTGACATGTGATAATTTACAAAAGAAGGGAATTATTTTGGTGAACAAAAGTTCTATGTGCAAAGGCGATTTGGAGTCTCCTGATCACTTACTGCTACATTGTCAATTTGCAAGGACACTCTGGGAGTTATCCTTTAGTTGCTTGGGAGTTTCCTGGGTTATCTCGGATTCTGTGAGGAATCATCTTTTGGCTTGGGATGGTGCCTTTGGTAGGAAAGTTAAAGAGAGAAGCGTCTTATTGATCCCACATGCGATTTTTTGGGTTATTTGGTGAGAGAGAAACAAAAGAATCTTTGAAGGAGAGGAAATGCCCATTCAACGAATCAAATATATTATTATCAAGACTCTTTTTTTCTAGGATAGTGGAAACTTTTGTGAATTCTCTTTTGATGTAATTGATTTTGTGGATATGTGCCATCTCGGGTGTACATAATCTTTTTGTAGGATGCCTGCTTGTATCCATCCCTTTGTACATTATTCAATTTAATATATTTTATTCTTTTTCCTTGTCAAAAAAATATTAAAATAATCTACAGAAAAAAAAATCAATATATGTGATAAGTGAGAGCAAATGCCCGTAAAACTCTAGAAGCATGTAAGAATTCGCCCAAAATTTGCTAAGCTTAAGGTTGTAAGGCTTGAACTTAGATTCAAGTTTGGATGTGTACCACTCAGCTCAATTTACTTTTTTTTTTTAACTAAAAAATTCGTAATTTTTCATTGGGTTCAAAGTTAATTTTAGCTATTCATTTGAGAAACAAAGGAATCAAAGAGGGAGATCATGGGGAAAATTTGAAAAGCAAAACTCGAGTCCCAAATTAACTATGCATGTTACAACTCAACAATGAATTGCCCTTACACGAAGATCATCCAAAAGCTGGGCAAAATTAAATAAAGAAAGAACAAAAATGTAAACTTGCTCAAACTTGTCATAACTAACATCAATATAATCCAATCATGAATATATGGTGTTCGTTCTGGCAATTTATGATCTCAGCATAGGCAAGAAGAAAAATCGAGCCAATATGAGCCAATCACCTTACCTTTTGATTTGTTTTAGATGATATAATCATAGTAAAATATATAATATTTATAATAATGGTAATTGAGTTATGAAAAAGACTGAATTGGCGAAAATGCCCCACAATAATGGCATGTCTCATTAGAGTTTTTTTTATCGATCATTAGAAAATTGTTAGTATCACTTCAAAAAATTAAACGAATATAAACAAATTCAAGTGGCTGGACATTTATATTTATCAAATAAAATGTTGGATTAGATTTTATGAATAGTTATGCATATCATACATTCATACACTTAGGAGCACATACTTTCATTTGCCACATATATATTTTTCCAGTGTATATTTGTCATATAAACAGTTTTTAATATATAGTATTGACATGGTTTATGAAAGTATGTACTCTTAGAGCATCCCCAACAGGTAACACGCGTTCAACTCGTGGAGGCCACAGTGCCACATGTTGCGCCTTTATTTGCTATCGCAAACATTGCCCCACAGTGAGGAACGCCAGACCGTTCCCACGTACGTTGTAATTTTTTTGTCCTTTTTTATTTTTAAATTATTTTTTTTTGCTCAAAATATTATATAGATGGTAAAAAAAAGGTTGTATGTTACTTATGGAGTGAGTCTATAATAAATATTTTATTAAGGATCCATATGAGAGTTTCGTAGGTTAAAGAAGTGAATGAATGTCAGTTCTAAAAAATGAAATTTTTATTAATGTGATCGGATGGAGTTTCAAATTTTGAAACTCTGATTAAGAATGCTCTTCGGGATATACGCTGAATGAAGAAAATTTATAATTGAAATATTCAACCCATTTATGAGCTATAATAAAAACTCTATTTTGATACTATAAAAAGTCAATAACAAAATTTTAAAAATTGAAGGGGCAATCCAATTGTGCATTCTCGACAAAGAGGGCAGGGGTTGCAATTAGCAAAATTGGTGCAGAAAGTTTCCAGAATAACGAAGCGTCGAGTTTCAGCGCCGACAGAGACTTTCCGACAGCTGAAAGGTGTGGGTTTTCCACCTGGTAATGTTTAATCCGCATCTATAGCACTTTGATTTTGATTAGTCGCTTGGATTTGTAAATTTTGGAATTCTTAATTTTTCATATTCTTCTTTCGGGAGTGTTGAAAATCTTCAATCTAGGGTTTTAGTTGATAGCTCTGGATTTGATTCCACTTAACCTACTTTGTGCTTCTTATTCTTTCGTCATCATTCCTACTAGTTCCTTTGCAAAGGTTGAATCTTTTGGGATAAGCAACTGATCTAACGATTTGGGCACTTTGCTAGGGTTTTTGTTATCTGGTTTTTGATGTTTGATGCTGGAGCTATGAATGAAGCAGTAACTCCTAAGATTTCATCGTTTTTTTTTTAATGTTCTTTTGTTTTGTTTCTATTTGCTAGCCTTAGAAGCTTGAATTAGAATTAGGTTGGGGAAGACTGGTCTTGGTGTGCGTTTAAGCTAATCTCAGTCGAATGAAGCTTTTGTGATTCGATGTCTTCCTGTTTTTAGATGTTGGATTTGTTGTTTGTTTAGAGGGGTGATAGACATAGCTACTCTGAAACTTGGATGAAATCATAAAGAATGAGAATGACTACAAAGATGGTTAATTGGGCACTTTGTCGTAAAGTTAGGGGAACTTGAGAAATTTCCTTTTATTTGGGGTGTCCCTGATTCATGGAGGGAGAATAAGATATGGATAGCTTGTATGGAGGGAGAATAAGATATGGATAGCCTGTATGGAGTGTTCAGATAGCTGTTGAGCTTCTTATTGCATTGTCAGTTACAGGAGCAGGATGTGGTGCTGATGTACTGTGCCAGTAAATGCATTAATGAATGTGATTATAGAAAACATGAAGGAAGAACACAGGGTTTTAGTTTAAGGGTGCAACTACAGAAAACCATGTTGTTCAATTTGCTGTCCTGTGGTAATTCTGGAAATCACCCCATTTTATTCACAACTGTGCTGTACTTTGGAGGTTTGAGGAGTTAAAAATGTGGTGCATTTAGAAGGCTGGCTGTCACCTGTTAGTAGTTACCTTCTTCCTTTATAAGGGTATGTGGCAATTTGATTCGCCTTGACTGTACTGTCACATGTAAAATTTCCTGGAGCATTATGATGAATGTTTCATGCCTGTCGATATGCTGGAATACTGAGTCTTTGCTGTGTTAATTTTTGTATTAAAGGAATCCCAATCAATTGAAGAAAGTTTTTCTGAAGAAAACAGGAAGTAGTGAAAATATTTGCTTTCTCTGTTCAGAAGAGATGGACTGCAGATGGAACAACAGTGGAGCAGAGTCAAGTCTTCGGGATAGAAGGCCTGAGAGGAAGGAGGTAAAGGATCTCTTTACCTGAGACTTATGCTGTTGATGTTTTGTTGCTCTACCCGGGGGCAGCCCATGAGCCCGTCAACGGTGGACTGCAGTCAGCTGTAATCCCCTTCCCCCCCCCCCCCCAACAAAAAAAAGAGGAACAATAATGAGAAATTTGTTTGATTAGTTTTTTTGGCAAAAGATGGTGATTTGGGTGTGCTATTGATTTTGGTTTAATATCATATAGAAGTTCAATTCTTTGATAATCATAGGTGATGTGGATGATCAGTTGTCTTGTTGAAGCATGCTTTTGTGTTTAAAGTCCTTCAGATTGAAGCTGCTTATTGTTTTCATTATGCTCCTGTTTGCTAATTCTAAGTGTGCCAAGGATTTGCAAGGTGGGGTGATCACTTCTCATTTTCCTCAACTATTTGGCCTGACCAGGATTTATTTGGCGAGGATTTCAGTGAAGATTTTCGTTTGCCTATCAATCATAGGCCTACTGAGAATGTTGATTTGGATAATGTTGAACAAGCATCAGAGGACAGGCAATTGACATCATCTAATGTCGGCTTCAGGCTTCTTCAGAAAATGGGCTGGAAAGGGAAGGGACTGGGGAAGAATGAGCAGGGTATGTGTTGCCGACAAATGAACTCATCTGCTCTTGCTTATGCTACCAATTTTCTTTTTGAAGCAAATTTTAATTCACCACAGGATTACAATAAATGATTACCATCTCGCCCAAAAAATCCCCAGTCTGGGTCCCTCGGGTCTAGGTTTGGGGAGATCCAAACACAAGCACCCTACCCAAGTACAGACCGATTCCAAGAGACCCATCCTTGAGTGTACCATGCATGCTCCCCCTCCCTCCCCCCCCCCCCCCCCCAAAAAAAACAAAGGATGACATAGCAATTCTTAAATTTTCTATCTAGTGACATTGACTTGGGGTCTGAAAGAAAAAGGATCTTGTCGTTAGTCTTTGTGATGCATCGACTGGCTGACACTGAGTAATATTGGAGTTTTGGAAATTAGTAGCAGTTGATGCCTGATGACCCCACTAGACCCTATTATATCAACACAATTCCTTTTCATGATATGACTGATAAGTTTTTCTGCTGAGGTTCTCTTCTCCAAATCAAACTAGGATCCAGTGATCTGATTGTTCATATTTGTTTGTCTTGTTTCCCAACTTGGAAAGTACAAGAAATCTTGTTTTGAAACCAGAAAAGTGAGAGAAAGTGTTGTTGCTCGGACTTTCAATCATTTAAAAAGGTTTCTCTAAAATTGTATTGACTGCAGGAACAGACACCCCCCTTCTTTGCTCTTTTGCACGTGGTATTTGCACTTGGGATATGCACAAAGTGTAGATGCATCAAAGAGGCTAGCAGGCAATAGGATCTATACTGTGGAAGGTTGTACATCGGAGAAGAAAATAATACAGCATGTTATCTTTACTCTTAACAGTGGAACTTGAATCCCAAGTTGTAGCCTTGATTATTTGGCTTTCCATAGTTGTCCATATCCCTTTACTGTTGGGACTTTGGGACAATCTCCTTAGATAAATAGTGTTTCCCACAGCAAGGGTTTTTAACACTTCATCACCCCTGGTGCTGTTCCCGTAACAAAATTGTTTTGCATCCATATCTTCAGGTATAACTGAACCAATAAAATCTGGGATAAGAGATCCCAAACTTGGAATTGGGAAACAAGAAGAGGATGATTATTTTACTGCTGAAGAGAATATTCAACGCAGAAAGCTTGATATTGAGGTAGAGGAGACAGAGGAAGTTGCAAAAAAGAGAGAGGTATGCCTTCAATATCTGTTATCATCGCAGCATTTCTGAGTTGCAATTAGCCAGGGAAGTAGATAAAATGGTTTAATTCATTACTTTTTGTGAAACCTATATCTAATAGCAGAAGGCTGCATATAGCATATATGCATGTCTTTTGAGGGCAATGGTATGTCATGAGCGTACATCCACTTTGGAAGCGCTTGAGAATTACGTGCAGTTTATATTACCTGGTGGGTTCTTGTCCCTGCTTCCTGCACATATTGAAAATCCAGGTGATGGCAGAACGGGAGCAGAAAATTCAAACTGAGGTGAAAGAGATACGTAAAGTATTCTTCTGTGATCTCTGTAACAAGCAATACAAGCTGGCAATGGAATTTGAAGCTCACTTGAGCTCTTATGATCATAACCACAGAAAGGTGAGCAGTTAAAACACAATTTATCGAGCTTGACTGATTTAGGAGTTTTCCTATCTAATCTATTTTTGTCATTACTTGGCTAGCGCTTCAAGGAGATGAGAGAGATGCATGGTAGCAACCGTGATGACCGGCTGAAACGAGAAATGCAACGGCAAGAAAGGGAGATGGCCAAGTTTGCTCAAATGTAGGCTCTTTGAACTGAGATTTTTTGTGATCATATAAACTATATTTTTGTATCTCATACTGGCTTTTTTTTTTTGACCAGGGCTGATGCTTGCAAGCAACAGCAACTACAAGAGCAACAAGAATCTGCAAGTGTCTCTGTTTCAAATGTGACAAAAGGTGCTAGCACACCTGCTGAAACTGATCAGCGGAAAGCACTGAAGTTTGGCTTTTCAGCTAAAAGTGGAACATCTAAGGTTTGTTGATTTGTATTCTGTTTATACCACGAAATGGTTGTTTACTATGTGCTCAAGTCAATTTTATTTTGGTTTGATGAAATGGGCAGTTCAGTTCTGATTTGGGTCATGTTGGAATTGAGATCATGTTTTAGTCTGGTTGGTCAAATAAGTCTGTTTGAAAAAAGAAAAAGAAAAAAAAAGATATGAACAACATTTGGTTGGAAAAACTTCAATTGGGTCAAGTTTGTGTCAGATTGAAGTCATCTTATGGGTCTGGTTAGGGTTACTTGGGTCAGGCTCTATACCCATTCCTGTCTAGTCTAGTCCCTAGTTATAATATTCTGCTGATATAACATAATTTTAGCTCGGAAATCCCATGTATCCATTGGAATTTGAGTGCTGTTGATATGGGTTTCTTCACCGTAACTCTTCCTAGTATTTGTGCCTTCGTAAGAACTTAACTATTCTGAATTGTGTTGAAGTCTCATACGCTCTCCAACCTCATTGCCCTCACCAGGAAGCACATGGTGATGACCTGTATTTTTTCCCCCTTCCCTTTTCACAGACATCATTTGGTGGTGCTGTAAAGAAGCCTAAAGTGCCCGTGGCCTCTGTCTTTGGCAATGACAGCGATGAAGAGCCGTCATGATCACTGTATTAGCAAAACAACTAATCGCCTCAATAGTGTGTTTCCAGATTTTTTCCCCTTTGGGACTTGTTTGCGGTAGAGAACAGATTTCAGAAATGGCATCTTCTTTGCAGTTCTAGACCTGCCGTCATTGTCAGATCAGAGAGCATTGTGATCTCTGATTGTCGTCGATGTTCTGGCTTCTTGTCTTGTTTGTTGTCATTGCTTTGGATCCATAACAATCAGGGAACATGTTACTTCCAATGTCTATGAAAGTTTGGAATGTGTACAATTATTTGAGTTCATGTGGATTAATTGAATGATCGGGCTTTAATAGAGGAGAAAAAGAGACTACTGTTAATAGAGATTTTTCCTGAGCCGTCTACCACCAATCAAGTGTCAGTTTAGTCGCTTCCTTGAATATGGTAGTATAGTCTTTATACAAAAAGACAAGTGTCTCGTACCACATAAGGTAATGGGTAGCTTAATGCAGCATCTGCGAGTGGAAGGAACTCGTTAGAGGATGTGATGAGTATAAAACCTTTCTAATCAGCCTGGGTGGGACTACCTCATATAAGATATTTGCAATATTTTTCCTTTGCTACTGCCTCATCCTTAATCCTAGCTTATCCTCATTTTTAGTCTGCCCTGTCCTCAATAGTCCGCGTGAAGGTAAACAAAAAGAAAATCAAAAAGTATTGTAAATTGGCCCTTAACGCTTTAGAATAAAGCAAATTCAGAAGTATTTCAAATTTGCAGTATTATACATTAGGAGTGAAACCAGTCTAATATTTCAATTGTCTGCCTCATTAAACTGCAGTAACTCGCTTGTGAACTTCGTTTTCTTCCCCCGCTTGTTTTTTGCAACCCAAGTTAGGCCATCTGCTAAACCCACAGGGTTCAGGGTGAACTGAGACAGACGCAAATTTAAGAAAGCATCACAAAACAACTGGCTTTCATAAACATCTTCCATACAGACCATTATTCAGGAGCACGAGTCATGAAACTCGATTAACATCGCCTGTGTTTTCAATCTACATCTCGACAACAACGACTGCTGCTGCTACTACAACCGATCTCACCTCTAATTTACAAAGGCACACTGGGACTAGTAGGCAATCCAAGGACTAAGCAGCTTCAGCAAAACCGATCTTGAGATTGCCAGAGTCGAAAATTGTGTGATAAACTCCCATGAAAATATCTCCCAGAATCCTGTAATTTTGTTTCAAGCATTAATTAATCCATGTCAGAAATAGAAGAACATTCGATCGAGGACATCGAAGCTATGTCGTATTAAGTTATGTAATAACGCACCATAGTGGTCCGCGAGGAGGAGGCACATCAAAAGCAGTAAAGCCGCTGAGGCAGACTGCTGCAGGACCTTCCCCGGCTTTAAGAATGTACTGAAAGTTTGAAAAGAAATTGAAGTCAGTGATGGAGTAAAGAGCCTTTTAACCAGCAAAAAGTTCTCCGAAGTACATAGAATGTGCTGCAATGACGGAAACCATGGAGAGGGAGAAGATAAAGTTCATGAAGTTGGGAATCATCGAATGTTACAACCCCCTTAAGCCTGTCCGTTAATTTTCGAACTCGGTGTGGGGGAGATATATTTTCATAGATGAGCAGTATCAGACTCAAGATCCCTAAGTGGGTGATATCCAAATAAGTGGGGGAACTCAGGAGCGAGCTTAGGTGGGTTGAGCTGTTCATGACTCTATGGCTTGGTTCAACTTGAACAATGAACACAACCAAGCTCAATTTGCTAGACCCACTTGACTCAGTCCGAGACAGAGCCAGGGCTCAGCCTGGCCTGGCCCATAGGCCACTCTAGACCAAGCCATTGACCAACACGCCACCAGCCCCAAGGAAGTCAGGCTTGGACTACAGAGTGGCCGAAGTACCATTTTGAAGGCAAGAAATGACCAGGAGTAATAGAACAAAATGTATTTGACACAAGAAAAACCTGTTCTGGGGTTAGTGTGAAAGGTTTATCTGCAATTGTAAACGTCAAATTCGGCAATTTCGGGATTTTATCGCAGGGGACTGCTGATTCTTGAATTGGACTTGGTATGGCATCACAAAGCTGCAGAACAGAAAAGAACAGCTTTAGAGTTCAGCGGACACAAGCCTAGCATAAATGTCGGTAGTTAAAACTAGGCAAAGAAATCCACGACTACAAAAGCGTTTTTAATTTTTATAAACTCATCACCCCATTCACGTATTTCAGTATTTGTTCTTTTGTCCTGTCCAGTCTCAACTGGTTTCTGATCCAAATCACAGCCATCTCACAGGCATCGCAGAACACGTCATCGCCAACTGACATGTTCTTCCTGTTTTCTCGGTCTACCACTGTTTCTATACCATCACTGCAAATAAAGATCATTTAATGTGAATATGACTCTGCTTTGATTAGTTCAAGAGAGACTTGTGCTATGAAAGAAAGATCCCTGACCTGACATACTCAGCTCCGTTGCGGAAGCACAAGCCAATGCGGGAGCATACCTTATCAGGTTGGAACTGCATAGCAGGAATTTTGATAAGAAGTGTTTTATCTTAAATAGAAACAACACTAGGGACATGGATTCTGAGGGTTTGGGACAAAGCTAGAGCTGACAAAAGGATCATTCAATCTAAATTTGGATAGGGTCATGTTTGGATTGATGGAAGTTCAGACCTATGATTAAGGCTTTTGGGGTTTGAGTCAGTTGGTCCAGTAAGTTTGTCTTAAGAGTACAAACATTCTTGGTTGGGAACATTTCAGCTCGGTATGCCCGAAATGGAATCTGACAATTCAAAATCCTGCTGCCTTGTTTCGAATCTAGGTTATGTGATCAAGCAAGGGCCAATATCTCCAGGTTAAATAAAATTAGTGCTTGCAAGTTACACTGTTAATAAGGAGAAAGGAACAGAAACAAACCCCGGCCAGCAAAAGATCCCAAATCATCTCTCCATACTGAGAAACAATTTCTTTGCATTCGGTGCTCAGAATACCTTGTGCACCAATCGCATGATTGATCTCTGCGATAACGTGCTGAAATTTGCAGAGTTATCAGGGCAACTTATTAATACTAATATAACAACTAAAAGATTGCAAAATTTAGTATATCAATGTCAAAATCTAGATCAAAAGGATCAGTAATGAACTAGTAATGCCTACCGTTGGGCCACCAAGTAACGACGTTCCTGAATCTACAATAGCAGCACAGCCATCTTTACAGAAGCCTGAAGGAATTCAACGTCAGGTTTACTGACAAAGAAAATGCAAGAAGAACAATTACCCCCCCTCCCCAAAAATAAAGCATAGATCCCGCTTGAGAAGGGTCTAGAATGATCCAAATCCAGACAGCCTTGTAGAGAGATGATGAATCGTAGAATGTCAAGTGAAAACAATGTATTCAAGGAATGTTACTCTACATTTCTATTGAATATCTCACATGAAATTGGCCAATTGTTTACGAAAGATCCTGTGTCTTTCTCTACTACCCCAACAGTAAGTCCATTTTTGTGAAGATCTGAACTTACCAGTTGAATAATTTCCAACGAAGAAATCCCCCATTTCAAACTGACAACCAAGTGACAGAAATTACACACATTGCAAAAGTCAGTTAAGAGGAGATAAATAAACTGAAAGGCGTTGTAAAAGAGTAATCGTCAATATATCTTGATCACCAATCCCCACAATCACAAACCTGCCAATATCCTTTCTCTGTTATAGGAACGTAAGTATGGTCCCCCTTGTAATGCTTTGGATCAACCCCTCCAAAAACTATCTCCCCTCCTACTTCAGCAGTCGGATCTCTGTTCAGCCAGAATGAGAAAACCTCCTCACTCACAAGATCTTGTTTCACCATGTTAAACCTACATCAAGGCTGGGCATTAGCACGTCGACTATGCCATCATATGCTTTACTTAAACTTGGCTACGAGTGTCCAACAATGCTACATGTCTGGACACTGAACTTGCTTATTTTCTCAAAACTTGCATTTTGCAGGGTCTAAACTCCAAAATAAAGCATCAACTGCCCAAACTCATGTCAGATTATCGAATGCCAAATAGGGGGGCTTAAAGTGCAATGAAGAGTTCAAATAACATAAAAACTATGTCTATTGAAACCAAGAAATGGGAGATTTAGTGTAAAGATCGGCTTACCATACAGGAGTAGCATTTCCAACAGAAATTTCTTGAAAACCAAGCCCTAATATGCCATCGAACTTTGCAAGTAGAAGGGTGAGACTTCCTACCTTGGTTGCCTCGACAAAAACCTGATACAAGTACCCAGAATTGCGGCACAAACATGCAACTTATCTCATGAAAACATAACAGAAGGGCAGGGAGGTTATGGAAGGACAAACCTGATTCTTGACAGTAAGGTCTCCAACTTGTACATTATCCCGGCTGAAGAAACCAGCGATGGATCCAGTCCCATACTTTATTTCACAACGTTTTCCTGAGGAACGTTATGTCAATCACGTCATTCACACACCAACTCAAAAGGCACAGATGTTAAAATAACCACAAGTACAAATTTTGTCATGGTGGAGCCTAGGAAGGTCAACAAGTACTCATTCTTATTCCTAACATGAGCTATCAGAAAGGCTGTCTCCAAAAGATCCACAATAAAAGTCTTGGTACATATAATATGAGAACAACATATATGTTAAGAAAACAATTACCATCCCTCGTGTATGTCCTCGACTTTCTTGAGTTGTATTTTGAATGCAAATAGCACGCTATCTGCATCAAGCGAGTAGTAAGAAAGCGAAGCATTCAATTAAAGGTCTCGAGGACAACAGTAGCCAGCATCACTTACAGAGAAGTAGCATTTTGATGATGGGACCCAAAGGTTAGAACTTCCAGTATCGAATATAACCGAGAAATTCTGTGGAGGTGTGCCAATACCAATTTCTCCATAGTATTGAGCATCCAAGTAATTCTTCAGGTATACAATGTCAGCGTCTGAATTGTCGTACTTTGTTAGAAGACCCCTTATGCCTTGTTGATCCATGCCCATTTTTCTCACGATTCTCATGGCATTCACAGTATCGCGATCCAATGGACGCCTCTTCAGACTCATTCTCACCAAGCATTCAGCTGGTAGAAGAAGGGAGGAGCTTATCAAAGCCCCAAAGGAGAGAACCAGTAACAGATTCTTGATGATCATTCTTGGAGCACAACCCTGACATAAAAAGTTAAGTTATTGGGATTACCTGTAACTTTTCGTATTAATTTTGTACCTATTACATACTTGACTACTTGCTGTAGAAATGGCTGTAACTATGATTCTACCTATGTCTAGGTTTATTGTGTTATCTGCGTGTTATACCAATTCTGAAACATATGAATAAAAACATCCAAATGTAAGTTAACTTAGGATCAAACATGTTTTACTTACCTTAACATCCATGGATAGTTGGGTATAATTCTTCAAATTCAATCAAGAAATCAAGATATGTGGAAAAATTTAGGATCAAGAGATGCTCCAATGTGAAGCTAGAGGCTCAATTTTCACATGGTTTCATGTGAATAACCTACCTTCTTACAATTTTTCATTTAAGACTGTCTCATCTAACACAAGCTCTAGAGTTACATAAGCTTTGATAACAATTATCGAAGGGTATAACTGCATACCCATCATAATAATTAGTCCTTTGCCCCCCCCCCCCCCCCAAGAAGGCTGATTCAAGCATATATACTATATCCATATGAACAAATAGAAAGCATAAAACAAATCTTTCTCCCAGAAATCATACATACACATAATATAATAATAAAAAACTGGACCTTCTCATCTTCAACTAAACCTGTAATCGTCCAAATATACAAGAAGAGGACTCATACCTTCCTCAGCTTCCTCTGCTTACAGATACTGCTCTACTGTCTCTCTCCCTCTCTCTCTCTCTCTGAATTTAATATATCCAGCGAAAGTGGAAAATCATATGCACACATTTGAGCATGTGGGTCCCCTTGGGGAAATTTCCAATATTTTGTCTTTCTTTTGGGGAAATTTCTTTGAGTCTTTATGAGATGATGATGAAATTCGTATCTATTTAAAATTTAAAAAATTCGCTCCACTAAAGTTTAAATAAGTGGTGAAAATGAATTTTAAATGAGCATGGAATGAGTGCTAGAAAATGGGAACTCACAGGGATATGGGTGCAGCCCTCACCACCCTGTACTCGCACGTTATCCGTACATTTTTTATAAGAAGATAATAAAATTATTTTGGTTTAATGTTTTTTCTGTTTGAATCCAATCCAAACTTTTCTAATAACAAGTTAGTCAATAATGTATTTGATTTCACATTTCTAAAAAATATATTTCCAAAATATCATAACTTTACCATCTTATAATGATAAAAATATACATCGTATTTGGATATGGATTGCATATGAGTATTAACTTTCATTCTTTGTGTGAACCCAACTAAAACTCACAAACTCATAAACCCGATGGATATAGGCATGGATATGGGTATTTGTTTTCAATACCCAACTAAAACGAATATGAGTGCGGATATGACTTAATCCGTTCTGTATCTACCCAATTACCATCTCTAATACTCTTTTATCTAGAATTTCTCAGGATGATTTGCTTCTAATTGGAAATTCACTGAGGGTGATATTTGAGTTACTGGTCCGTGCTCTAGATCATAGGAGTATAACACATCACTTTCACTGGACAGTTATCTGATCTCACCATAGTACAAGTGGCTCAATCCAGAAATTTGAGAGAAGGAAAATATCAGGATTGTTCAAGACTTTCATGTGATGCTGAAGGAATCTGATTATGTGTAAAGCTTCTTCATTAAGAAATTAAGATCTTATCTTTTTCCTGGAAATGTCATTTTAATGTTGGCTGCTACGTGGCTATTTCACAATCCTAACTAATTATTTAAAAAATAATTTGAATAATTCACATATGATAGTAATTAGTAAACCATGTCTTAAAAATCACATAATTATTTACTGAATTTTCTGTAAAATTGAAAAGCTCTTCAAACACACTAGTCAAATTTCAAGAGTATCTAAGTAAAAGAGAGATTTATGAGCTCTTGCATAAAAATATCATTAAACTATCTTAAATATTCAAATATGTCACTGAACTTTTTTTTGGTCATAAATATCAATAAACTTTCCAAAATATTTAAAAATGTTATTAAGACAGTAGCATTTTTTGGTAATTTTTGAAAAGTTAAGTGGGATGTTTTTATATTTTAAGTAAGTTTAATGGCATTTTTGACAAAAAAAATCTTATTGTGATATTTTTGAATATTTTATATAGTTTAGTGACAATTTTTAAGCAAGAGGGGTTTCTATGTATTTAGAGGCCATTTTTAAAAAGAAAAATATAAGGAAATCCTTAAATTTTTATCAAGGAACATTTGTAAATTCTAAGTGATATTGAAATTATATGAAACCCTCAAATATAGGTTGGTTCAAGTGGTTTGTTACTTTATCCACTTAAGTAAGGTCTCAGGTTTGAGTCTTGTAAATAAAAAAAATCTGTAATAGGAGATTTCTGCTTCTTATTGGGCCAACAACAACTCGTCTCTAGTAAAATGGAGGACTCAAGATAAATATATATAAGTATATAACCCAAAAGGAATGATTTTTAATTTAAGAACTTCGGACATGAAAATTTAACAAGTTTTTGTCTCCTATATGGATAGTTATTTTATCAACAACAATAACAACAACAACAACAATTCCCAGTGTGAGTCTTGCTTTCGCGGGGTCTGGGGAGATCCAAATGTAGGCAATCTTACCTCTACTAGCAATTCTGCCTATAGAGAGGCTATGGATAGTTATTTTATCGAAAAGACAGATTAAAATATATAATTAAATCATGCTAAAATAAAAGAGATTTTTGTCTCGCCAAAAAAATGAAAAAAAAAACTGTTTGAGTGTTAAAAAAAAGGAAAATCAGATAGTACCAAACCAGAAGCAGAGCCTTGGAACAATGGTAAAGTTGTCTTCATGTGACCAAAAGGTCACGAGTTCAAGCAGTGGAGTTAGCCACTGACAAAGTTAGGTAAGGCTGTCACCTCTTGGGGTGTGGCCCTTTTTTGGATCCTACGTGAACGCGGAATGCTTGTACACTGGGCTGCCAATTTAGATAGTACAAAAGCACGTTCTGCACGAGCTTCCAGTATTTTTCTGAACTGAATTATTTGTGGGAGAAATTGCGCAGAAGCTTCCAATGCTTCTACTAACCCCCCAAAAAAAAATCAAATAAAAAAGAGGGCATTTTTTGGGGCCTACAATGCATATTCGATATTCCCATCTCTGTCTCTCTCTCCGTCTCCCTCTCTCTCACTCACACACAGAGAGCTCGAAAGTTAGGATTTTGGGGGTGCACCGCAGGCGTTCGATGAAATTACCCAAATATAATGCACTTCAATCAACCTGGGCTGGTTGTTTGTTCTATATGCTTGTTGATTACAATGCTCTGTTTTGAATTCACTAGGTACTTTTTTAATTTGGGTTGCGATGAACTGATGTGTTTTTAAAAAGTGTGCAATCAGTTTACTTAGTACACTTCTGCTGATATTCCATAATGCATATGTGTGCAATACTGCTGTTGCATCCTTCATCTTCCATTTCTTATCTGTAACTTTCTCCTCCACTTTTAAGATAATGCACTTCCCCTTTTTCATGTGCCGGTTGAATTATGATAATGATGCTTCCATCGAAGCTGTATCGGCCTGTGGCCAGCACAACACCTGCCACCCCCACCTCCCGGGGTTCAATCCTTGGGAGAGGTTCTGCTTTGTGCAAAATTGTGTGTTGGTGGGCTTGTGTTCCTTAGACTCTTGCCCAATTTTTGACGTCTTCTTCCTGCCCATCAAAGTCCGTTAGGTACCTAAAAAAAATGATGGTAATGCTTCCTTAGTTCCTTATCACTTGGTGACATGCAGTGGCGGATCTAGGTATTTAGATTAGGGGTGTCCACTTGCGAACATTAATCACCATGTGTACCGTAAAACAACAAGTCCAAGCACCTAGCTCTTTTATATTGAACCAACTAAAATCAAAACCAACTTAGACAAAATAGAAAGTGATATTATCATAACAAACTCAAATTAAGAGCACTATCAATTGTTTAAATCCTAATTATGCTGGGATAATGGGTTCCCATAATCTCATAGCTTAAATCCGAAAATTGATGTTTCCTACCACCCTAATCAACTAAACTCAAGCAAAACAACCATCCCACTGCGGCATTGTCCCAACCCAGCACAAAAAATGTTTGGTCATGTGATACAAACCCATTATCAGACTTCAATTTTTGCTATAACCAATCAAATCCATACCATAGATGAATATTTGATTAAACTAAACTTAGACAAAATAGAAAGTGAGATATGAGACATTAAAGAAGCAATTCAACTCATTCAAGCAAGCAATTGCAACAACACCAACACAAATTAACAATTAACCAAGCATTTGGAATCTCCATAAATAGCAAAGAAACAACTGATTGAGACCTCAGAAGCAATTCAAGCAAAAAAAAAGATTAATTGTCCAAAGATGAAACCTAGCCAGTCTGATTGGCGATTGAGAGGCTGACGAGCAGCAGCAGGTCTGACGGATTTTGGTGTCGCGTGGTGGCGTAGTCGCTCCTAGCCGTGATGGGCTGGCTCCGTCAAGCAGCTTTCAACAAAGAGGAGATCGAGAGTGCGCATGAGAGTGGGGAGATTAGGAGACACTAAAATCGTGTCATAGTGCCGATGATGGCATGGACGCGGACACCGCTATGGCTGGCCGCCGCGCCGGTGCTCACTGGTGCACACTTCGACGGGAGAGAGTCAGTGTGAGACTTGGGAGGGATGGGTCACTGAGATGCCACATTCGGTTACGAGAGAATGAGAGGAGAGAGAGTACGACTGGGTGCTGCTAAGTCGCCACTACTTAGGCCAATTACCAACTGCATATCTTATTTAAATAAAAGTAAAAATTGTTATTAGCTCACCAAATTGGGTTGGTTGGATGCAAGCAGGGGTGTCCGAAGATCTTTGGGCCTTTTTTTGGGGTGTCCATCAATAGAACTACCAACCCCTTTTACATTGCTAATTAAAGATCTTTTTGGGTTAGGGGTGTCCATGGACACCCCTAAGATACTCATGGATCCGCCCCTGGTGACATGTTATGTTTGTTTTTGAAGGAGCATGTAAGCCATTGAGTCAACCAAGACAGAGGAAGTCAAAGACATATTCTAGATATGGAGATAACTCGATTTTTTTATCTTAAAGAGAGTGTTGGAAACAGAGTAATTTAGAAAAATCTTAAACGTCATTAATATTCACTTGTCGTATCTAGGAAAATGTAGAAGTATTCTCGTGAATGGGCAAGTATCAAGATATTTTCATTGGATGTGACACCTTAGGAAAAGTATAAAAATTCCTTAGGTGTATAGCGTACAGTGTGGAGTAACAAACTTCCACAAGGGGAGTTTTGCCCTCATCTGCAATGCATTCATCTTCCCGTTGTAAGTTCTCTCCGACTCCGGCCATCTTTTAATACGAGTTCTATTTTGATAAACTGGTTTACTACACTTCTGCTGCACTCTCAACATTCCAACATTTTTTATGTTCTCAACTTTTGACTCAAGGGAAAGAACAATTCTATGTCTTCCAGTTCTTCACAGTTCAAAATTTCCCAAATTTCGTAGCATGATTTGATTTGTACAGCCATATTTTAGCACATAGGGTGTGTTTGATAGGAGAAAAAATAATTTTTCTGGAAAATAATTTTTCCATTTTACGCCGTTTGGTAAAACAAAGAGGAAAAAATCATTTTCAAGGGAAAATTATTTTATCCCATTTGAAGGAAATTGTTTTCCCTTGAAAAAGTAGGAGAAACGATTTGCCAAGTCTAATTTTCGTTGCCTAATTTTGTCTCTCGTTCTATTTTGTTTTAATTGTGCTTAGAATCACTCTATTTTCATTCACATTCTGCCTCTCATTCTTCCCCTCTTCTTCACGTTCATCATGTTTATCGATGATTTCCATCGTTAATCTCTGTAATTATTTATTGAGTTCTTTGATCTTGTTACAGTTGCCCTTTTGAAGAACTTCGCAATCTGAGACACTCATCGTCTTCCCGTTTGTCATTTTCTTTAATCTGGATTTAATATAACTCAAAGTCAACTGGGTAATCCTTGTGAATAGTGAAAAAATTAAGATTCATTAATGTTGACTCTCTTTTTTGTTGAGTTTGTTACTGGGTATATTTCTTGCTGATGTTTTGGATTTGATTTTGAATAGGAGAGAGAAATAGAGTTCGTTTGTTGGATCGGGTTAGAGCAGTGAGTCGGGAAGGAGATTGATGGTAAAACGAAATGAAGTGAGGACGTGAGGTTCATTCTATCAAATAGCAAAAAATGAAGTGGGAAGAAAATGATGTTTCATTCTACCAAACAGCTGAAAATATAAGTGAAAAATCATTTTTCTTGGGAAAATATTTTCATGAAAAATGATTTTCCCCCCTATCAAACACACTCATAATCCTACCCCATTTTCTTCTTCTTTTTTGTCTCTTCTCCTGTGTATTTATAAAACTTTAATATCTTTTGTTTATTGGGTTCGAAAGAAGTATGATTTTCAAATATGAATTTCTATTTCAAATTCTGGCATCTTTAATCCTAGTTTTCTTTGATATGTATCAATTTTTTGATCATGCTATTGGACGGAATATTGACAAATTGAACTTGTGCTATAAATGTTTCTACGGTTCTTTTAGAATTATATGCATATTAAAATACCCCTAACGAATACCCCCTTAACCAGTGTCCACTAGACGCTAATACCCTTAATCACAAAATGGTTAATTACTTAACACAACTTTAGAAGTCTACTCATTTTATACCCCACTCCACTCTAACAAGCCATTTCTTTTAAGGGCAACTAAAAATAATGAAAATTAGATGAACAACTACACAGGATAAATTAAGCAAGGATAGTAGGTTAGGGCTTTTAATAAGTTAAGAAATTCAAACACCATTATGAACCAATAATTGAGACCACTTAATTTTTTTATTTTTTTTTTGGTGCAGATTGAGACCACTTAATTGATAAACAAGTTAAACTACATAATTGTTTATGCATCTTCAAAGTGGAGTCTTCTCTTTACATTCATATATGACAAGAACTCCACATGAATGAAAAAAAATAAAATAAATTGAAATTTTCTCAATTCCAACTTATTTCCACAGCCTCCACTCCATTCCGCACTTGCTCTGACTTCCTCCAAAAAATGATTTATTAATCTAATAAGTCTGTTTCACATAAATCATATTATAAGATAGGTATTTTTATAGTAACTATTAATAATTAATTGGGGTGACTAATAATTCATCTAATATTGATTATTGTTATAGTCACACTTAAACGGAATTATTAGTCACCCTCTAGAAGTTTAAAAGTCACTCCAAAATTTATAATTAATTACTGCAAAATCTCAAAAAAAGTCACCTCTACAAGAGTCTATCTCACGATAAATCTTACGTAAGATGGTCGCACCGAAAAATATATATTATTTATTCCTCATCGAATTGGTCAAAGCTGACCTGATACAATTACCGATCTGAAACTAACATTAAGTGAGTTTTGGTACAAATTTTCAACCCGTTTGACTAAATAGATTGACGCATTCAACCCGTTTAATTAAATAGTTTAGGTTCAGGTCAAGATTTTTGACATTAAAAAGTACCTATTAAACCCGTTTAGTTAAATGAGTGATTCCATTTATTTTTTTATTAGACAATTAAGAATTAAAAAAATGAAAATGTGAATTATGATGAATCAGAAAAGTTTTAGAGAGTAATTGCTTAATGTGATTTGTAAACTTAATTTTTAATAATATATAATTACGTATTAGTTAAAAATATTAAATGCGTAAATAGGTAATTATTTATACTCGATTTTTTTATCTTAAACGATTGAGCAGGTTAACTCGTTGAAAAATTAAATAAATACATATCAAACTTTTCAACAGATTTAATAAACGACTTAGATTTAGATCAAAAAATTATCAACTATTTCAATTTAGTACGAACACGAATCCGACCTAACCTAACCTAACCTAACCTATTATCCTTTATCCTGCTCTAATTCCTCCTTTTAATTTCAATCTCATTTATCTATTCTATGGCCTTTAAAAGCAGGGGAGGAAAAAAACAAAACAAAAAAAAATAAAATCGTTGCCGGCCACTCTTCACCCATGATGTCAAAATGTGTATGTGTCGTACATGTATTGTCACCCATGGCGTCAAACCTTCACTGTCTCTAAAGTCTCTTCTCTGTAACCCCTAACCTCAATCCCCATTTTCTCCCTCCCCTCTGTCTCTCTATCTTTCCTCTCTCCCATGGCTTCCGACGACCATACCTCCGCCACAAACGGCGGCTCCAACCACCACAAGAAGCCCAAACTCAACCCTCCCGAACCCGAAACCCTAACCCTGATTTCCCCGTCCGAGATCGTGTCCGAATTCTCCCACCACGACCCTTCGGTGGCCCGCATCAATAATGGCAGCTTCGGGTGCTGCCCCGCCACCGTTCTCGCCGCCCAACGCCGCTGGCAGCTCCTCTTCCTCCGCCAACCCGACTACTTCTACTTCTCTCTCCTCCGCTCCGGTATTGACGCATCTCGCCGCCTTCTTCTTCCGATCATCAACGCTTCTCGCCTTGAAGAAGTCTCCCTCGTCGACAACGTCACCACCGCCACCGCCGTCGTCCTCCAGTACGTCGCTCGCGCCTTCAGTGATGGAAGATTCAACAAGGGTGATGCTGCTGTCATGCTTCACTATGCCTATGGCTCTGTGAAGAAGTCTGTTCATGCGTATGTCTCACGCGCTGGTGGGTATGTGATTGAGGTACCTCTTCCTTTTCCGGTTTATGATCGTAATGATGTGATTGATGAGTTTCGGAAGGTTTTGAATAAGGCTAAGTTGGAAAATAGGAGGGTTAGGTTGGCTGTGATTGATCATATTACTTCTATGCCTTGTGTGGTTTTGCCTATTAAGGAGCTGGTGCAGATTTGTAGGGAAGAGGGTGTTGATCAGGTTTTTGTTGATGGGGCTCATGCGATTGGTTGTACTAGGATTGATATGCAGGAAATTGGGGCTGATTTTTACACTAGTAATTTGCATAAGTGGTTGTTTTGCCCCCCTTCTGTGGCTTTTCTGTATTGTAGGAAGACTGATGAGTTAAATGATGTACACCATCCTGTTGTCTCCCACGAGTATGGAAATGGGTTGCCCGTAGAAAGCGCTTGGATTGGCACTAGGGACTATAGTTCTCAGCTCGTTGTGCCTGAGGTGTTGGAGTTTGTTAACCGGTTCGAGGGAGGACTCGATGGGATTATGAAGAGGAACCACGAGAAGGTTATTGAGATGGGGGAGATGCTCGTAAAGGATTGGGGGACGCATTTGGGTTGCTCTCCTGATATGTGTGCAAGCATGGTTATGGTCGGGTTGCCCGCTTGTTTGGGGATTCAGAGTGAGGGCGATGCTATGAAGTTCAGGACACATCTAAGGGAGAAGTTCGCTGTTGAAGCTCCGATGTATTATCGCCCCCCTAAGAATGGAGAGGTCGATTGTATAACTGGATATGCCCGTATTTCGCATCAGGTTTACAACACAGTTGATGAGTACTACAGGTTGAGGGATGCAATTGATCAACTTGTTCAAGATGGATTTACCTGTGCACAACTGGGCAGCTAGAAAGGTACTGTTTTTGTTGTGTTGGTATTTTATTCAAGATCTCTGCATGCTTTTGATTCCTCCTTTCATAGATTGGCTGCGGTCTTGTAACTCTAATAGTTTGTTATAACTGTTTGTTACTTGAGTTAATAGTTGTGAAGATATTTCTGAAATTACAACTTATGGTATTCTTATATTGTTAAATATCTGAAGGATAGCCCCCCCCCCCCTTGTGTGGATAGTTTCACTCTCTTGTTTGGCAATAACATGAATTCCAGGAGTCACTGGCTTATCTCCTGCTTTTTGCTGTATGCTTTCTGATCTAAGCTAGTCATGTAAGAAGGGCAGTATCTACTATGTGACATAGAAGTCCCGATTAGAGAAATCTTAATTCTTGTACTAATTTTTATTGTAACTTAGTTGCAGTGAAATAAGTCGTCTCTCATTAATGTTTGCTTCATTTTTTTTTGAATTGATATTTCAGTTAAACTACTTGGCCCTCCAAATCTCTGGCTTATGTCACATCCCCCTACTATCCGGGGCATCAAGTCACAACTCAATCTTGCATCATTAAGCTCATTTTTAAGCTTAGGGTCATTAGGTCATACAAATAATGTTGCTCACATATTTTGCATGTGTACGTTTTCACTTCTTTAGTTCATTACCCCACCACCTCCCTAGTAAAATAAGTTTGATGTGAATTGATCTTGTGACTGCCTAGCTTTCTTTTTTTAACTGGAGATGCTGTATGTAGCCACTTCTATTATAGATCGCTACTTCCATTTTCTTATGGAGTTGATATTCATCACAAGATGTGGTATGTTGCTAAAGTCTCAATGTTTCGCATCAACCTCTGAAATGGGTTTCAATCTCATATTATTAGATTTTGTTGTTGTTGTTGTTGTTTTTTTTTTTTTAGGAAAAGGTAATATATTAATATAGAAATAAGAAGCTTAGTTGCACAGAGAGCAATGTGAGTAATGTACAAAAGGCTATTTACAACCTAAATATAAACTATCCACATAGTCTGCCAAATCAACAAAGGAATAGCTAAACTTCCCATTCTTCCAAAAGTAGAGAATTTTGATGAAATTCTCTTTCAACCGCTTAAGATAAGTTTCTACGTGTTATCAAAAACTCTTCTATTTCTCTCTCTCCAGATATTCCAAAAGATGACTAGAGGTAGGACCATGACTTCCTCCTCCTCCTTCTTCTTCTTCTTAACTTTTCTACCAAATGAGTCTTCCCAAGCCAAAAGATGGTTCCTAATAGAATCATGAGCAACCCAGGACATTCCCAAGCAACTGTAAGCTGGACCCCAAAGAATGCTTGCAATATGACAGTGGAGCAATATATGATCCGTCGATTCCCAGGCCCTTTTACACATGAAACATCTATTTGCCGAAACTTTCCGTCTTTTTTGTAAGTTGTCACACATTAGAATGTTCCCATGTGTAGCTTCCTATACGAAGAACGAAACCTTCAAGGGGGCTAAGGACTTCCAAATGAGATTGCAAGGAAAGCCTTTCTCAGAATGAATCTCCTGTGGTGGAAACTTCCCATCAAGAAGCTTCAAATAAAAAGATCTAACAGTGAAGCACCCCTGAGTAGTTAGATCCCACCGTACCCTATCAATTGAAGATTCTCCTACTTTGGCCTCATTAAGTTTATTGAAAAAGCTAACCAAGGAATCATCAACGAAACCATCTCTAACAAAAATAGGTGCCCACACACTGTTACCATGAACTTGCTCCCGATACTCACCAACAGAGGCATTTATGTCCACTGCCAGAACATAAAGCGTAGGGAACAAGTCTTTCAAAGGAAGGTCACCGCACCAACGATCATGCCAAAAACATATTGAAGAGCCATCTCCTGCCTCAAAGGAACAGTGCGGGAAGAATCTCCCCCAACCTCTGGATATATATCTCCAAAGACTATACCCGTAAGAGTCTCTCGCAATATAGGGAGACCAATCAAATCTATCGTCCCCATATTTGATAGTAACTACCTTTCTCCACAAATTGCCCTTTTCATTCATAAATCTCCATAGCCACTTACCAATAAGAGCCTCATTGAAGAGACGCAAGTTCCTTATACCTAACCCTCCTAAAAGCATTGGTTTCTTCACAATGTTCCATCTTACAAGATGAAATTTGAAGTCACTTCCAAAAGAACCCCAAAGGAAGTTCTTCTGGATTGCTTCTAATTTATGGTCACTGAAGAAGGTAAGGGATAAAGAGAGAGGAAGTAAGTGGGGATGCTTGAGAGGACACTCTTGATGAGAGTTAGTCTCCCCCCTTTTGAAAGGTACACACCCTTCCAGCCAAAGTCTTTTCTCAAACTTCTCGATAATTGGATCCCAAATGGCTTTCTCCTTAAACTTAGCACCGAGAGGGAGACCAAGATAGGTAGTTGGAAAGGCATCAATTTTGCAACCCAAAACACCTGCAAGCAATTGAATATTGTCCATGTACCCAATAGGCAAGATAGAGCTCTTTGCCAAGTTTACCTTAAGACCCGAAACCGCCTGAAACCAAGTGAGCACACACCGAAGGTTCACCATCTGCTCACAGTCATTTTCACAAAAAACAATAGTGTCGTCTGCAAAAAGCAGATGAGGGACTCAAAGTTGACGTACTCGGGCAGCCCACTTTAAAACCAAAAATAAGAAGCATCCTAATAAAAACTTCCATGACCAGCAGAAACAAAAGGGGGGATAAAGGGTCTCCCTGACAAAGACCTCTAGAAGCCGAAAAGAACTCCGTAGGAGAACCGTTGACAAGAACCGCAAAGGAAGTAGAAGATATGCAGTGTCGGATCCATCCAATCCACTTTTTCCCAAAGCCCATTCTCTTCATCACATACAACAAAAAATTCCAATTTGAATGATCATATACTTTCTTAATGTCCAACTTACAGACCACACCCGGCTTTCCCGACTTGACCCTAGAATCAATGAGCTCATTTGCTATAAGTACCGCATCCGTGATCTGGCGACCTCCAACAAAGGCATTTTGGTTCTCTGAAATGAGAATCCCAATGATGTTTCTTAACCTTCGGGCCAAAACTTTCGAAAGCAATTTATAAATGCAACTAACCAGGCTGATTGGTCGGAAGTCTCTAATATTCTCAGCATTTGCTTTCTTAGGAATAAGGCCAATCAAGGTGGCATTAAGGCTGGCCACGAATCTTCCTGAGTAGAAGAACTCGGCGAATATTTTCATGACATCTCCACTAACAGTGTCCCAATTGCCTTGAAGGAATGCCATAGTCATACCGTCAGGTCCGGCGGCCTTATCCCCACAGCACTCTAGAAGAGCTTTAGTGACTTCTTCTTCACTGAAAGGCATCTCAATAAACTCTTTCTCCGAGTCTCGTAACAAGGGCAAAGGCAACGTATCAACTCCAGGTCTCCACGGTTCTGACTCGGAGAAAAGAGATTTGTAGAAGTTGAAGATTGGAGGCTTCATATTTGGGAGAGCATCATATTGAACCCCATCCACCACCACAAAAGACAGAGAGTTAACCTTCCTGCGCAAATTAGCAACCCTATGGAAAAATTTGGTATTACGATCGCCAGCTTTAAGCCATAAGGCCCTCGACTTTTGCCTCCAAGAGATTTCCTCCATCAAAATAATTTTAGCCCAATCCTCTTTTGCATCTCTTCTTTGCTGAATTTCAACACTAGTAAGGCCAGAAGTCTCTTCTTTTACATCGAGGGAATTTACAATTCCCAAAAATTTATATTTTTGAGTCTTGATGTCTCCTAATACATCCCTGGTCCACTTCTTAAGTTTCTCTTTGACAAACTTAAGCTTGGTTGCAACAATATAACTAGCAAACCCATCAACTTGAAGCTCCCCCCACCATCCTTTGATAAGATCCGAGAATCCCTCAACTTCCAACCACATATTCTCAAACTTGAAGGGGGTCCTACCCCTTTCTAGCCTTGTCGTCTCAAGAGAAATAGGGAAGTGATCCGAAATTGGCCTTGACAACCTCTTTTGAAACATGTCTGGAAAGAGCTCCTCCCAATCTGCCGACACTAGGAAACCGTCTAACCTTGAACATACCAATTCATCTTCACTCCTAGACCAAGTAAAATCTCCCCCCTTCATGGCTTCATGGGTAGGTCCAACAAGGTAGTAATTGATGAAATCCTGAAACTCCGCCATTGCATTTGAGGGACAAACACCTCTACTCCTTTCTTGAGAATGCAAAATTTCATTAAAATCCCCCCCCTATGCACCACGGGCCGGACCAACCATCCCGAATCCGTCGTAGTTCGTCCCACATCCTGAGTTTGTCAATTCTAACCTACGGACCATAAACACCAATAAATGCCCAAGTGCTGCTGCCATCCTCCATTTGCAAGAAGCAAGTGATCGAAAAATCACCACAAAAAGAGGAAATCAATTGGAAAGAATTTTTATTCCACAAAATTAAAATTCCTCCAGCTGCCCCTATTGCGTTGAGTACCGCAAAACCAACGGCTTGGTTTCCCCAAATGCTACGAATATCCGCCAGCTCCACTTCCTCAAGTTTTGTCTCTTGGATACAAACGAGATCACAATTCCAATGCCTCAAAATTTTTTTAAGCAAAACCCTCTTGTCCCGATTATTAATACCCCTCACATTTCAAGAGATAAACCTAAACATAAGGCACCATCAACCCGCTAGTAGAAGTGCACGACTTATCATAGTTAACTCAAAACTCTAGTCTCCTTAGTTCCCTCTGCCTCCTGGAAGATGGTGGTGTTCTGTGTACAGCTGGATTGGGCGTAACGTTGCTACTCTCGATTCTAGAAAGAAGATGAATCACCTTATGCTCATAACCCGAGAAAGCCACCCCAATACAGGCGGCAATGCTTTTGAGTTTGGAGGCCAGTCACTTGGAAACCTTGTCAGAATTAACATTCATGTCATCCCAAACATCTTCCACCAAATAGGAATTGCTAGGACCTTGAAAACAGGAGTAATCAACGGCCAACGGTTCAATCGAATCAGCAACTCTTGAGCAACTACCCATTGGCACCAACGGCCACTCATGCCTAGGATGCTCTTGGGTTGCGTCCCGGACCCTAGAAGTAGGAGCATTATTGCGAGAGCTGACACTCATTGCAATTGCATCACGAACCACTTCCCGAGGCAAATCACAAGGAACACCACCACATAAATCCAACCCCCAATTATGCGGTGAAAGTGATGTGTGATTACCCATAGAGAACAAAGAAGATGGGGCATTAACCTCTAAGGAAGGGGCCTGGTCCTTCTCCTCACATAACCACGACAAGCTCCTAGAAGATGGAGCCAGCTTGTTAGTAAGGTTCAAATAATCTGGTAAAGGATGAAAAGTCCAAAAGGAGAGAACCCCTGTGGATTTGGTGAGAGACTACACCATCCCTTGCCAAAGGAACAAAAGAGTTGCTAGTCGCCTGTCAACAAATTTTAGCTTCATACAATGCAGGATCAACACTTTTAGCCTCATCTGTGGAAGGAGAGCTTGTGTCACACACAAGCAAAGCGTCTGGAGGCCAAATTTTACAGACGCTGCCCTCACTGCAATACCCATTACTCTCACGCACCCTGTTTCTTCTATTCCCGAAGTTGTTGCGTCGAGAGTAAACTTGAGTGCTGACCGATCTAGATGCCCTCATACCAAGCTCTGTCATAACCCTTTGCTTTCCTCTGTCCACTTGCATATGCCTGGATAACGCAAGCTCTTCGGCGGCTTCCTTAGCATTCCTCACATGCATAGACGCAGCAACATGTGGGACTGAACTCAGGAAGCATTTTGGTTCACCAATAAAACCACACTTTGGGCAACAACCCGGAGGTGGCGAAGGAGGCTGAGGTGGACTTGGAAGTGCATCTCCATGTGCCATTGTCACTTGGTTTGGAGGCCTCCTCAGTGCTCCTGATGCGACTGAGAAAGCTAGATTAACAATCTCGGTAAGAGCATCAAAGATTGTTGCCCAACCTCTCTCATTCCATCCTGCTGGGAAAATAACAAAAGTTCTCTTGTCCTTGTTCAACACAGATAACTGCAGAAATTTTTCTGCCCTATTTCTCTTAGATTCTAAAAGAAAAATATTAGAGGCTTGGCGCACTTGATTACACCAATTGGAGGATTTGGACTTGTAAAATCTACCCCAGGCCCTCAGTAACCATAAAGCAACATGCTCTGGCAAGAAAACTGAAGTTCTCCTCCCCCTTCCATTTTCAGAAATTTTCAATGCATCCTCTGCAGTCCCAACAATAGAAAAATCAAAGGATTTGCTTTCAATTGCCACAAACCTCTTGCAGCCTTCTCTCATACTAATAGTCACAGCAAGCTAACTAAAAAGCAAAGACCATTAACCAGGTGGAGTCCCAGCCAGCCACTCCAGAAAAAGAGAAAAGAACAGACCTGGCCCAAGATCACTTCAGGCTTCCATTTCTGAGAAGAAAACTGCAGAAAGTGAAATTCCAGCGACTTCCAGTGACCGCAAAAGTCGCCGGCAACAGGTCTCCGGCAATAAACTTCACCGGCTACGGCAGAAACTTTCGGCTGGTGCAATGGATGCCCCAAGAAAGAGGGAAACCAGAGGGAGCTAGCCAAACATGAAAAACACACTCCACTGCCCTGGGAAGGTCGCCGGCGACAAGACTGCCGGTAGAAGCCTCGCCGTAGGCGACAGAGTAAACTGGCGTCCACCGCAAAGGCCACACCCAAGTAAGAACACTGAAGAATTGAGAAGATCTGAAGAAAAAAGAGGAAGAAGGCCGGTGAAGTAGCCCGGCCGCCGGTGAGCAGAGACGACGGCGGCTCCCGGAGACCCGAGGTCCAGCGAACCCCAGGTAGCCCTCCGATGGCCTCACGTCAGCCCTGAAACACCACGACCCAGCCTGCCCTCTCTCTCTTCCCCCCTCTGCGAACCAGTGTGAGTTACTGTAGCTGTCTCCCTCTCTCTCTCTGCAAACCACTATGCACTTAATTTCGTTGCTGCTGTTGTATGCTATGCTCATAGCCTAGCTTTGGATAATCTGCATATAGCATATTGATTGGGACTCTGTCAATTTGCAACACATTCCATTTAAAATTAGACCGAAAACTTAAAAAAAATGAAAATAAAGAGAGCAGGAGTCACCACTCACCAGTTGACAACTTTCAGCTTTCAATTGTAATGAGTTGTAATGAACTGAATTATATGCTTTCCTCATTCATCTTGTATTTCAAGATGCTCACGAATGCGTTCCACTCTCAATCTTTATGAAGACAACTTCACATTTATTGCCCAGTGGACAGAGCAAGGGGATATTCATCTTAACCCAAAATCAAATGGCAAAGTTGGCACCCTTTTTGTGGATTTATTGATAGTTTATGTGTGCCGTTGCAAGTTTTGCCACTTGAGAATTATAGAAGAGCAAGCTACAGCTCTTGGCAAATGTTATAACTTGCAGTTTGGCTTTGCTTAATAAGCTCTTCTACCATTTTTACTTTCCTACATCTCTGTCATATACCCAGTTGAACGGATCTGACTCTATTTACTGATGCAGCAAATAGGACTATAGGATGTCTTCACTGCTCTGCCAGTAGTGTTCAAGAAACCACTGCTTGCTGCATTACTAGAAGCCGGATCTTGTAATTAGTT
Source organism: Selenicereus undatus (assembly GCA_017589665.1). Classification (NCBI taxonomy): domain Eukaryota; kingdom Viridiplantae; phylum Streptophyta; class Magnoliopsida; order Caryophyllales; family Cactaceae; genus Selenicereus; species Selenicereus undatus. The sequence goes on from JACYFF010031959.1 coordinate 11,318,094, forward strand.
AAGTTGCTCTTCTTTATGTATTACTATCAATCTTTTGTAGTACCAATTATTAAATAGCGTGTAACACCTTTTTTCTAAGGTGCTTAAACTAATTGAACAATTTTGAATGTGTTCTTCATTTGAATTATCGTAAAGAGTACTTGTATTGATCGCTTTTGTCTTTTGACTTGGTAATACCCAGCTGCAGTTGTGGCACCTTGTATTCCCTTGGATTCTCACGTTGTATTCTCTCCTTATGCGATCAACGATCGGGAAAAAAGAAAAGGGGGTGGGGGGTACTTGTATTGGTGATTACCCATGGCCAATTGGTCCTTCACGTACCTAGTTTTCTGATGTTAATGGCTTATTTTGTTGCTGATCATGACTAATTGGGAGTTCAAACTTTTCTGCTGGTGATGATTTCCTTTTCGGCTTGAATTTTATGTGCAGGTGATGGAAATGAGTAGCTCCTAATGAACTTGGTAGCCACCTCACTTAAATTTGGGTTATCAAGATTTCTTGAGAGAATCAACTGGGGATAACTCATTTGTACGTCAGCTTTGAAAGTTTGAAGGCTGGTGACAGGCAGAGACAGGAGCCTTCAGTGTTCGTAAATAACTAATTGAGAAGTTGGGATCTCCGATCCCCCTCCTCTCTGCATAATTCAGCCTACTGCTTTATGTTTCAGTAGAACTGCGAGTATTGGCCCCTGGGGCTTAGGGTAATAATCGGAAGTTATCTCCATTTGATTTACTGTATACTAGTTCTCCTTCTTCGTTTCTTCCTTGTCCCCCCCCCCCCCTCTCTCTTTTGGCTCATTATTCTGGTGTGAATCTCGTGCCATGTGTCCAGAACCAACTCAATCCCGTGCAGCACTAATAAACTTTTACTCATCCAAATGCACGTGTGCTAGTAAGCCTTCCCTGGGACAAGCCTTCTCTAAAATGCGTGCCTTAATGGACTGGACTGGTAGATCGAACAAAGCATATTAAAAAGTTCAAACCTGTTGCCCGTTACAGTCCATGGAAGGTATACTTACACAGATACTAGATTCAAAAATACAGGATGCTGATTTGAACTTGGACATAATTGTAAATATTGTACAATATGCCACTTTTTACTAGAACACCATATATTATATTTGTTTTTCATTATATTAAATTCGTATTATTTTTAAACTATAAAAATTTTAAAAACTTTAGCATAAAAGTCATCATGAGTACTTTCTTTGATTGCCCGGTCCCCGCTAAAATAGACCATTACTAATCAGTGTTAATTGAATGAACTAATAATGATTCATAATATGATGGGATAATATCAAAAATTAATCTAAACTAAATTTAGACCAATATAAAGGTCATTAACCTATAAAATCAGAATAACAAGGTATTTAAAAGCATAATTTGAGAGACAAAAATCACCTTCATAAGTCATGAATATATGTTGTCAATCAAAGCCTATATCATATATCCGAGAGTATATATTCCCGAAAGTCATATAAGCAAAATATATGTTAATAACCGCTCATATGGTAAATATACACTGAAATATATATATATATAGAAGTATATACTCCCTGCTGTATATAATAATTTGCCATTGTCATCTCATGCGAATGTCAAATTTGTGCGGGAGAATCGTCCATCTCATCATCGCTTAGTAAGTTGTAATCTTCATCTCATCCGATCAATTAGAGTAAGGCCACCCCAAAATCCAATTATCACGTGTCAACTCAGTAACCCGGTTAGCCTTGGAACTCGGTTACTCCTGATCTTGTTTCCCCGTACCGTACATCTTCTGTTCGCCCCAAAATCCAAATCCAAATCCAAGCCTCCTGTCTTCAGGTTCATCTCGAGTGCCAGCGCCTCTGTGGGTGTGGTGGTGTATGCAGACTACACCAACCTTTTTACGCCTTCTACTCTTCACCAAATCCACCCTTAGCTTCTTCACCCCCTACTCCTCAATTCAAGGTACAATCTTTCTCTTAATTCCCTTTTTCGTAATGATTTTCAATGTCCATCTTCACATTAATTGTTATCGTTCCTCAATTTGTATTGGGTCTTTGGAATTTTTGTCCTAGAGCTGTAGATATGTTAGAATTTCGTCTGATGTTAGGATGTTTCACTGGTTTTTGTGCGGCCATAATTTATCTGATTTTAAGTGCCCTGTTGCTCTTTTGCTGTTCAATTGTGGTTGATTTGATTATTTTTCGAGTTGGAGTTTGGGTTAGTGAGGTTGATTTGGATTCTGGGTTTTGATTTTCTGAAATGGGAATCATAATGTGCGTTGGGTTCTAAAGGTAGGACTGTAGGAGCTATGTGTGTGTCTTCAAATGAGTCCTCTTTGCAATATGTAATTTAGTCAATGTGCTTTTTTGCTGTCCTGGAGTAGATCATGGCTGGGAAGAAAATAATTGCAATTTGTCAATCCGGAGGGCAGTTTGAGATGGATAAAGATGGCATGATGACCTATAAAGGTGGAGATGCTCATGCTATTGATATTGATGATGAGATGAAGTTCAGTGCCTTCAAGATGGAGGTTGCTGAGGTGTTTAATTGGAGCACAAATACCGTGTCTATGAAGTACTTTCTTCCTGGGAACAGGAAGACCCTCATTACAATTTCTAACGATAAGGACTTGGCACGCATGATCAAATTCCATGACAATTGTGCCACGGTTGATATTTATGTCATGATTGAAGAAGTTGTCGCCCCTGAAGTCTCTAACATGCCAGCCAGTAGGTATTTGCCTCACTTAGGTTCCTGAATCTCTGCTTGGCCATAGTTAATTGAACTTTTAAACATGAGATGTTGTGGAATACAATATGTAGGTCAAGCAGAACTACTTTGTCTCAGGCAGTGATTCCAATTGATGCTGCTCTTGATGTGGTGGAAGATACTGACCATCCTGGCAATATACATTTTGTTACTCCACTTGCTTTGACCAATGCTGATGCCCATGATGATGCTATTCCAACTGAACTTGTCCCCATGCTCCCACTCAGTAGTTCCAGTGATGAGAAACTCGCAAAAGCTGCCCAGCAATGGCAGAACAACATTACTGGTGTTGGACAAAGATTCAATAGTGTGATGGAGTTTCGTGAAGCATTGCGGAAATATGCCCTCGCTAATCAATTTGCATTTAGATATAAGAAGAATGATAGTCATCGTGTGACTGTTAAATGCAAAGCAGAAGGTTGTCCATGGAGAATCCATGCATCAAGGCTGTCAACTACTCAACTAATTTGCATCAAGAAAATGAATCCAACACATACTTGTGAAGGGGCTGTGCACACTTCAGGTTACCAAGCAACAAGGAGCTGGGTTGCGGGTATTATAAAGGAGAAGTTAAAATTGTTCCCGAGTTACAAGCCCAAGGATATTGTCAATGACATTAAACAGGAGTATGGAATTCAATTGAACTATTTCCAAGCTTGGCGTGGAAAGGAAATTGCAAAGGAGCAGTTGCAGGGTTCTTACAAAGAGGCATATAGTCAGCTGCCCGTTTTCTGTGAGAAGATAATGGAATCAAATCCTGGAAGTCTAGCTACTTTTACAACCAAGGATGATTCTAGTTTTCACCGTCTTTTTGTCTCATTTCACGCCTCACTCTATGGATTCCAGCAAGGCTGTCGGCCTCTTCTTTTTCTCGATGGTATAGCTTTGAAGTCAAAATACCAAGGTACACTGCTAGCTGCAACTGCTGCAGATGGGGATGATGGCGTATTTCCCGTTGCCTTCGCTGTGGTTGATGCAGAAACGGATGAAAACTGGCGGTGGTTTTTACTTCAGCTGAAGTCTGCATTAGAGATATCTGGCTCACTAACCTTTGTTGCCGATAGACAGAAGGGCTTGGAGGAGTTAATTGCTGAAATATTTGAGGATTCTTACCATAGCTTCTGCTTACGTTACCTTACGGAGCATCTTATCAAGGACTTGAAAGGGCAGTTTTCTCACGAGGTGAAACGTCTTTTGGTTGAGGATTTGTATGCTGCTGCTTATGCTCCCAGGCTTGAGGGTTTCCAGAGATACGTTGATAACATTAAAAGCATCTCTGTGGAAGCTTACAACTGGGTCATGCAAAGTGAACCTGAGCATTGGGCCAATGCTTTCTTCAGAGGAGCAAGGTATAATCATCTGACTTCGAACTTTGGTGATATTTTTTATAGTTGGGCATCAGAGGCACATGAATTGCCCATAACACATATGGTTGATGTTATCCGGGCAAAGATAATGGAATTGATGTATGCACGGCGATCAGACTCAGATCAATGGCTAGGAAGGCTAACCCCATCAATGGAAGACAAACTAGACAAGGAAAGTTTGAAAGTTCGTTCCCCCCAAGTTTTGCTCTCGGCAGGCAGCACCTTTGAGGTACGCGGAGAAACCGTAGAAATAGTGGACATTGATCAGTGGGATTGCAGCTGCAAATGCTGGCAGTTAACAGGTCTGCCTTGCTGCCATGCTATAGCTGTCATTGGCTGCATTGGGCGGAGCCCATATGAATTTTGCTCCCGGTACTTCACTGCTGAGAGCTACAGGTTAACATATTCAGAGACACTTCATCCTCTGCCGATCATTAATAGACCTTTGCAAAATGATTCTCAGGGAGCGGTAACAGTTACACCTCCTCCCACACGTCGGCCACCAGGCCGGCCCACCAAGAAGCGATTCAGTTCTCAGGAAGTTGTTAAACGTCAGCTGCAATGCAGTAGATGCAGGGGTATGGGACACAATAAATCTACTTGCAAAGAATTTTTACCAGAGCAATAATAGCGGTAAGCACATTGAACTCTCACTGATAAGTATTTCTCAACGTATTTGTAAGCTGTTGTATCCTTCTGCATTGCTTATTGTGCCTGCTTATCTCCTCGCAAACACCATTGCTATCGATGCTGCAGTCATTTGTATAATATTGTGGAACATTCTAATCTTTCAGAGTTGTGCTGTCCTTGCAATGAATTGTCTATAGCACAAAGGTGTTTGGTTGGTCGGTTTGCTTTGTCATTTGATAAATGTAATTGCACTATTAATAAAGCTTGTCCTTACAGAATTTCATGAGTAGTTGACAAGGACATGCATATCTGCCTTCAACCTCTTGATTTATGCTGTCTACGAAGCTGTAATTAGATGACTTTGTCATTGGGCTTACAGGCTAAGCTTTAAGGACTGCTGTGGATTTGTGGACTAAGTTTTGGCTGATAATCTGTTGGCTACTAACCTCAAAAAAAAAAAAAAAAAAAGCTACAGTCTGGGAATGGCTCGAAGCCTTGAGTGCGTGCACCTCCTCTGTTGCTTTCTTTCTTTCGTTTGTTTTTTTTTTTGGGGGGGGGGGGGGGGGCCTGTGTCACGTTGAAGTTGTGGGAGGTAAGGAAGGTGCTTATCATGGAGATGGGGTGGTACAGGGTTCAGGAACCTGCTTGTATGGATAACAAGACATTCCGTCGTATTGGTGATAGTGGAGGGATCCTCTACTGATAATCACAAAATTCTGGCAACTTTTTAGGGAGGTACCAAACAATTGAAATTCAATTCAATGAGGTACCTAAATGTTTCTATTATATCTCAGGGTTACTTTTAGCACTTGAATGAAATTCAGGTTTCCCTTTGAGGTTGTGAAATTCAAGGTTGCTGATTTGCCGTTACTAAAATGCTAAATTTCAGGCAAGAAAACTATGCCAGATTGCCTTACCTTTTATCTTTTCTTGTTCACTTTTGCTTTGAAAAATCATTGTGTTTTGTACGCACAATGTAGTTTTGCCTAGGCAAACTGGAAATTGCATGTTTTATGTCTTCAGTATGAATTTATTTGAGTTTGTGAGTGGTATTTGTGAGACATTCACCCAAAAAAGAAAGGCGGAAAGGGGGGGGGGGTGTTATCAAGATACTTCACTGTAACTTCATTAGAACTAATGGCAGCTTGCTGAATTTTTTTCCTCAACTCATTCTTGGCCATCCTGAATATCTGATCCATTGCTCTGCCGTCTAACAAGACAGGCAGATATGGAATTGCATATTGTAGGCTCGTTGATTAAGGAACCTGTGGCTTATTTAGATCATTATCCTATAACTTTTCAGTTCCATGTCATGTTTTTGACATCTTTAGACTTTAACCACATGTATCATTTGCTCTTATCTCCCTTCTATTGTTATGTGGAGAATCTTGATTACTTAAACACAGAAGTTTTGAACCGTATCTGGTTTTATTCTGTGATGAAACATGACACTTGGTGGAGATCTTGTTTATAGTAGTTACTATGTATCAATGCTCCATGCAAAAGGGAGTCCCACCCTATCTACATGAAAGGGCTTGCTTGTCTTAGGTAAAGTCGCATACATCTGGATTTTCCAAACATTTTCTTGATCGTGCTGAGTTATTCCTATTCCTGTCATTGTAGGTTCCTGAAAGGGTTATGTGTGGAAGTGACTCATGCATTGAAGTTCGATACCAGTGATCTGTTAAATTAATGTTCTCTCACATAAATATTGTTTCCTTTTGCTTTATTGCTCTTTCATTATGACGTAGTTACTACACTTCATCAACTTAGCTACTGAAATAGTTTTCTCATTGTCTGCAGGATCAATGGGCGATTCCCAGCAGAAGCCAAGCCTCGTAGTTTATACAGAGTCTGATAGCAGAAGTGGTAGGAGGTCATCCAATGCTTTGTCAAGTATTCTAGGGCTCATCTGTTTCTTTTTCATTGCGTTGACCTTTTCTTATCTCATCGGTGAAGGGCTTGTATGTGTAAATGATTTATTTGGCCTGTATGATCTGATGGAATAACTGGTCCCAATGTCATCACCAAATGTCTGTGCCACTTTTATCTTCCATGCTTAGGCAGATATTATTCTTCAACACGCCATCATTTATGGCAGACACTCTTGTCCCGTCTCCCTGCCTGCCATTTCCAGTCTCCTAAGGAGAGTATTGTGGCAGCCGAGAACCAGAATAACCTAATGGGCACTGTCTTTGGTATGAAAGGAGTCACAAAGTGCGATGCAGTTAAATTTGATTCAAGTATCTGGCAAATACTACAAAGACTCTACGCAGTTGAGTTTGCTGACACCCACTATGGGGGCTTCCTTCCTTCTGACTGTAGTTGCAGATGGGCTTCTTCTCGGGCAGTGGGGATAGCTTATTAGGCAAGAGGGCTTTGTTAGCCTCAATTGGCCCTTTGCTCTGTTCTGTCATGGATAGCATTTGCAGGGACTTGAGCATTTTGAAGCCTCAAAGTTTCCAGTATAGAGTGCTTATTTCTCCTTGAAGGAATGTAGGATAAACAAGCATCTTCTAGAAAATTTTTGCTCTTCTGAAAGTCTTGCCTTTTTCTTGGCCAACTCTTGAATCTAGGAGAGGTAATGACTAATGAGCCCTTGAAAAGGGGGTAAGGGACAAGCCTTAATGCATATGAAAGTGCAAATTTACATTAGGTGGACTTCAATTAACTTATGTCAACAAGCGGCAGGAGCCTGGCCCTCACCATAATCAAAGAACAGCACTTTTTAACCGAACAAACCTTCAAGCTGAACATCATCATCATAGACATTTAAATAAAAAAGTTGCCTCATAGGTCGTTCACTTTACATGTGTGGTCACAAAACGTTTTTGACATCACTGCTTTCAAACACTGATTACGTTACGTTATCAACTTACTTGCATGCATCTATATGAACTCCCCACTTGTAAGTGTGAGCGTAGATACCACTCAACCTGGCTAACTGTCTATTCCTGTTTACTATGTATGACGCAAGTAGTATTCTTCTAGGATATGATATTGCATAGTTGGGATAAGCTTGATAGAAATACAGTACCATAATGAATAGGCAAATACTGCTAAAATTTGTCCCAATGTTTACCGAAACTCTCTTAATGTATTCAAATTGTGACATCCTGGATTCAAATCCAAGAGATACGGATTCCCATTGCGGAGTCAAGGTTCTATTACCAGCCTATTTACCTAACGAGCAAGCTTATATTGAACCTAGTTCGATCAAAGCATTCCCCTTTCATTCACTAATGATCAATCTTAATAAACAGTTTTACTTTACGTAGAGACTTGATAAATAAATAACTCATCTTACCGACAAATAAACAATTAACCAAATGAGAGGACATTTGGACCATTTCACACCCACAATTACCATATTCCAGTTCACCCTCCTACCTGTCTTTGTTTCCTCTCTTTTCCTTGCCCCCTAACAAAACCAAAACCCTAATTTGCGTCCTCTCCCCCAAAACCCTAACCCTAAACCTACACCCTTCATTTTTCTCTCTGTTCAACCCTAATCTCGCCGGAGATTCTTTCCCCCATCAAATGCTGTCGAAATGACCCAGACTCCTCCACCGCACCCCTCAGCCGGCGCCACCTCAACAGCGGCGTGCGACCATTGCGGCTTCGACGACCGTTGGGTTCTCCACAACGTTCGACTCCGAGGTAAGTACCTCAAGCTCTGCACCTCCTGCGTTCTGACGCTCCATCCGACGTCGTTTTGCCCCACCTGTTTCTCTCTCCATGAACCCACCACCATCCCTGCTCCTTCGACCTCCATTAACAAGATCATCACGTGCTTCAAGTGTGCCTCTCTCTCTCACCTCACGTGCGTGCCCCCCAACGTTCCAAAATCCCCCTACCTCTGCCCGCCATGCTCAAACCCATCATTCAAGTTGTTCGACTTCCGAAAACCCAGGAAAGGCCAATCCAACGGTGGGGATTGCTCGGATACGAAAAAAGTTCCAGAAGAAGGAGAAGGGCAGGCCATTGATGAGAGGGCGGCTAAGATTTTTCTGGCGGCGGCGAGAATTGCGGCGTGTTCGATAAACAAGGCGGCGGCGGTGGCGAAGGTGGATGCTGAGAGGAGGGTTAAGGAGGCTGCTGTGGCTAGGAAGAGGGCTAAGGAAGCCATTGATCATGTCATGGGCCTCTCTGCCCGGATGTCCAGGCGCAACCCCAATTCAAACCCGAACCCGGTTTCAAATGGTGTGATGATGGGGAGAGCAAACAATGGAGTTGGAGCCCCGCCTGCTGATATTACGAATGTGGGTCGACCAAGTTTGAATGGGCTGGTGGCGGTGGCGGGTTTGTTGGGTCCTTCGCATTTGCAAAATGGTGGTAGTGCTAATGGTAGTGACAAGAATCATGGTGGTACTGGGCCATAGAAGGGTGCAAAAAATGTTTGTTGTTTGTTTATTGACTGATAGGTGAAGATGTGCTCTTTCTTGTGTTAAATGTGTTTGGAATTGTATTTATGGGAGGCTTGACCGCTGGTGGTGGGTTCTTTTTGGCGCATGATCATGATAAATGTGTTGTTGTCAATGTGAATGATCCCTGTCTTGGCTTTTTTGTAAAATACTTGCAGCAATCAAAGCAAATCTCTGTATCTGTGAAATGAAATGAATTTGTAATCCTATCAATCTGTGAATCAAAGCCAAATTTGTTGTCTTTCAACTGTAGCAATGCATTTCTGCATTTGGTCAGTATAACTGACCACAGCAGCTTTCTTCATGTTGCTCGCTCATAAATGTTCTGGTTTGAAATTTTTGCAGGATGTCTGAAATTTTGTTCGATTGCAGGTGATCTAGTTTGCAAATCTACATAAAGAAGAAATATCAAATAAGGCCATTTTGTTGCTCTGGGCAGTCAAAGTTCAGTTGAGCAGTTGTTCAGTTGTCTGTAGGGGGGAGGTTTGTGCTGTTTCGATCCTGCGCACTTTCAGATTCTGAAAATTTGGACCTAACACTGGGCGGTGTTATACAGTTGAGTTATGCATCGTGTTAACCACAACGGTTAAGATCTCATAAGGTGAGAAGGGGGGCATTAAGAAAACTGATGAGATCAAGTTACACAATGGAGAAAAAGCAATGTGATCAAGATACATTATCAAACTTGTTCTC
>JACYFF010031959.1:11327973-11351191 GCA_017589665.1 Selenicereus undatus
ATGGAGAAAAAGCAATGTGATCAAGATACATTATCAAACTTGTTCTCGTTTCCAGTCTTGAACATAATTTACACCTTCTGACAGGAGCAAATGACAAAATTATTACTTCAGTTCCCTGAAACTTGGAATGTATCAAGCTACAGTGTCTGTCTTGCTCCGACTCTGATCACTAGAGACATTGGGGGACTTACCAGCACCGTTCATCTAATAAGTGAAGCTTGAAACAACCATGATTCTCTTAAATGTTGGTCAAATGATCTCCTAATTATTGCATGATACATGCTTGCTTTTCTCCTACAGCAACATAGAAATTGCGAGTTTGCGACCTGCAACCAGCTTTGTAAGTGAAGTCATAAGAAGATGAGGTAGCTGGCTTTGTCGGTAAAGTTTTTAGGAGCTGGTACCAAAAACAGAGACCTTGGATCAAATCCTGCCTACATCAGCATTTGTACCCCTATTCAAACCCAAAAAAGGGAATTAGAAACCTCAAAATCCAGAAGAGTTTAGCCCTTTTCTGTACGCCATTTCATCATCAGCAATGCCTGTAGATTCATAGATGCAAGATCTGAGTTGATTGTAACATACATAGCTTCTAGCTGCCGGGTAACTAACCACGCACCTTGCTATCAGTCATCATATTCATTACCGATGCGAGCATGTCTAGAAAGGTTTAAATATTCGTTGATCCAACTTTGCACTAACCCTGGTGGAGGATGCCTTGAGCCCTTGATTTCCTTCTTTTTTCTGCAGCCGAATATCAAGTAATTTGGCCCCTGAAAGCAAATGGCTGTTCGAGCTCTAGTTTGATGCATCAGAGTACCTGTAAGCCGTAACTGTAAATGTCAACCACCTATGTAGGAAGAGTCAAGGACACAGTGACAAGGAGCAGGAAATACGGTTGAACTTTGCACATTGCGATCACACCACACATATTGAAGTGTTGACAATGAAAATTGGAGAAAAGTGAATCTACAAAACAACTATCATCCCTTCAAAGGGCATGTCACAATTCAACGAAAAGTGCTATTCTGTTCAGACTAAAATAGTCGTGGTTGTATCCATGTTTAGATTGACCATTAGTCCTGGCTTGTACGATGTCCTGCTCTTGCTGCCTACCCTATCACAAATCAAGGATACTAGAATAACACATTCTCTAAATCTCACCCCAAGACTACAATTGGCATTCTTTCTCGGACCAGAAGGATCAAATGGATTCCCATAGCAAAATTCAAATATGAATTCATTTGGGGCCACTGCCCAAAACACTTTTGAAGGCCACTGGATGATATCACTGAGGGGGGTACAGGGGGCTGGAAAAGGATAACATCTGCAGTTACTTCTATTTGGATCCAAATCAGTCGGTTGTATTATTTACTTTGCTTTATAAAGATCTTGGCTTTCTACTTTTTTGGTTTGTCTGCCACGAAGAAAGGCAGTGGGAAATGAGCCAGCATGACAACGCCATCGAATTGCCACCCTAACGAAATGCTCATAACAGCTAATTCTAAAGATGACCCCGCAATTTCCTGTTCCAAACTGTATAATGTAGAAATGAAACATTATGGTGGCCATTTGTCGAATAGCTCCTGACTAGTCCATGGTAATGCAACTATGGTGTGAAGATTCTACCCTAAAAGCCTAAGCACCAAACAGTTTCTTCTTCCAGAAGCACTGACTGAGCACATCAGGGAAGTGGGCTCAACAGAAGCTAAACAACAATGAGCCAATGAAAATAAACAGAACAATAGAAGCTGAACAGCAGTCAGCCAATGAAAATTGACAAACGAACTGCAGGTTAATATGCTCCCATGCTTTTGCATGACAAGGCCGTTCACTAATATGTGGATTAATAAACAAGATGGTTTTTGCATCACAGACAACATACAATAAGTTAAAATAGACAACGGCATCACAGCAACATGGACTAAGATAGCTCATGTACCTCAAATTAAAACACTAGGTCCACCTATTGCCCCAACAATCGGTCTGCTCAGCTTGTAAACTGCAAGCAATAGGATATCAAAGGGAATGTGCTATATGCTGACATGAACTAACTCTGTCCTAATAACAGCTGAGGTGGAGTTCATCTCTGCATCCAAGAGTTGGAGCATGGAGTAAATGGAGATGGAATTCAACAAATTCAAATGAAAAACAATAGAGGCTTACCATCAAACAAAAAACCACCTTCTTGATGAAGTTCAAGTGGCTTTATAAGTTTTCACCATCTGGAAGGCTCACATAGCTAGTAGCAACATATAATTGGCTTGTATTGCTCCAGAACAACTATGTTTCCTCTAATCCCTCAGCAAGTATGCTACTAACTTGATCTTGAACTACCGAATTGCTATGTTGCAAAGTTGGCTGCTCTGCTTCTTTATGAAGAGATCCAATCAGCAGACCATGAGTATTGGCATCTGGAACCCAACCCTTCTCCAACATAGAATCAAGCAGCTGACATGCCTCAGTTCTGTATTCCTCTTTCCAAAGCACATGGATCACAATGTTGTACATTGCATGGTCAAAGAGTCGGCCTTCCTGAGACAGTTCATTTATTGTCGTCCATATTATATGTAATTCAGAGTGGCTGGCCAAATATGAAAGAAGGTTAGCAAATGTTTCAATGTTGGGAACTAGACCTTCACCCAACATCAGGTTTAAAAACGAAACACAGGATTTAGTTTGGCACATGGCAACCATGCATTGGATGAGAATGCAATATGCGTTTGCATCAAGAACTAAGCCTCGTCTCAGAATTTGGGGGAGCAAAACCAGGGCATCATTTGGCCTATGTTGCTTGAGTAGACAACGCATAATAGCGGTATAAATGGAAGTGTCCACTGGATTATCACAATGATGACCCAACTTCAGCAGCCCAATGGCTTCATCCACCCTTCCTGTTGCACAAACACCTTTGATCAGCTCACTGAATGACGAATGATGAAGGGTGCAATCCCTTGTTGACATGTACGTGAACACTTCAGCGGCCTCCTGAAACTCGCCCAGATCGCAAAGTCCCTCTATTAATTTGGCAAAAGAATCAGGATCCAAAATCCCATCCTTCCCACTAAATTGTTCAAAAAGTTTCATAGCATCTTCATAGTCACTCAAATTACATTTGCCAATGACAAGGGCAGAGTAAGTAGCAGAATCAGGCGCATATGATGAAATGATCATCTTGCCAAGAAGTTTGTAAGCTTGCTTGACATTCTTCCCGTTGCAAAGTGCTCGGATGATAATATTCCACGATAAATTATCAGCAAGACTCAACAGGAACATTTTACAAAGCAGTTCTTTTGCGGCTACTAAGTTGTGAGAATCACAATACCACTGGAGCAGTACATTATAAGCAGAAGGATCAAGTACATCACTTTCCTCCAACAAGTTTCTTGCCTCCTCAAGATTACCCAGTTCACAGTGAGCATTCAAAATGTCCATGAGCACATCAGCTGAAGGACTGAACCCAACATTTCTCATCTCACAAAAAAGCTCAGTTGCTTCACTGAACTCACAATTTGCACACAAACATTTAGTGACAGATTCATAAATGCAAAAATCAGGCTCAAATTGTGAAGCTTTCATCATACCAAACACCCTCATCGCTTCTCTTAGTTTATTTTCTCTACAGAACAGTGGTATGACATGAGTGTAGAAGCTCAAGTCGGGATCAACCCCTTTTTCAAACATCTCATTCATCACAGCCAATGATTCATTCACTTGGCCTGAAGCCACAAGGCCACGTATGACAATCTCAAAGGTCCTACAATTAGGAGAACATCTTTTCTTCACCATTCTTCTGAATTGATCCAAAGCTTTATCAACCATGTTAGCACCAAATAATGCTTTTATCAGATGATTCAGAGTATCGACATCAGGAAGCATGCTTGCTTTCACCATCTCCTTATAGATCAGTAGCACATCACGAAAATCTCTGTCCCCCTCAACAAGAGCACCCAAAACACTGTTCCATTTAGCTAAAGAAATCTTATACCCACTAGAATTCATAACCAAGACTACCCTCATAGATTCATCCAACCTTCCCTTTCCAACAAATACATCCACCAAAGCACCAAGAGCCTGTTCACCACCCAGGCACTTATCCTTCACCATCTCTCTGCAAAATCCCTCCACTTCATCCGCATTTCCAGCAAAACCCAGCTTTAATATAATATTAGAATATGTCCTAACAGTGTGCCTGAACTGTTTTTGAAGAGACGCCCATTTGAACACCTTCAGAGCTGAGGACAGATCATGGGTTCGATCCAAAACCCGGACTAACTCATCTGGGCACAGCCGGCTCTTCAAATATTGTACCCTATGATCGATTTCAGTACTATCTGTTCTCTTTTGGCAAATTTCTGGGCAATCTTGAGTATGAATTGCGCTCGAAGCTGAAGAAAAACAATTCACCGAAAAAACCCATCTCGAAATTTTGCTAAAAATTAGCAAAGGTCTGAGCTTTATCGCCATTTGAGAAGAAACAACATTGCATATGGTAGGCAAAGAATCATTGCATTAGTAAGAAAGAACCCTTATCTTCCCGTTTGTATGATCACACCGACGAAGAACTAATGAAAGAAATAGAGTGATAGAAGGCAAACCTGTGCTTGTGCATACTCTATGTAGTTTGTATGAAGCAATTTTACAGCGATGAATCCAAACACCCGAAGGAATGGCCGCTTGCTCGCTTCCCTTCCATTGGCGAGGATCGATGTAACCGGGGAATCCATTACTCTGGTGGGTAGCTGGTTGACTCGGGTCGGATCGTTTTACCACAATTCCATTTTTTAAGCATTTTTCTTTTTCAAGTTTAGTTTTCTTTCTTTGTTTTTGATAACTAGTTTGTACCCGTGCTCTTGCACAGGCTATTTAAATTTTAAAATATAACTTACGTATAATTAATTCTAAAATGAAAAGAAAATAATTTGATAGTCTAAATAATTGATTTCAGTTCACAATGTAAATAGTAAAAAATTGTTCTTATCATACTCTTCTATTTTAATAGAAAAATTAATATATTCAATTCAAGAGGATATTATGTATGAATTTGAATAGAGATGTTGCAAATTTTAAAAAATACATAATTTATAGCAATGATAACATGATAAAACTACACAATAAAAAACACAATATAGATAATTAAATATATACATAGAGTAAAATATTAAGAAGGAGTAGAATTAAAACAAAACAATGCACAATAACCAATACCCAAACAGAGCAAAATATTAAATATTTTATTATAAGTTTAACTCTTATCTTTTTAAAATTTGAAACTATTTTTTTCTTATATTTTATTTTTAAAACTAGTCAAAAGAACTATCATCAATATGATCCTATAATTTTATTTTATTTTTTAATATGATCCTATGCAAAGCTAGGTGAGGGTGTGGGCCTCAAGGGCTTTAAGGTTTATGGTTGGTTTGAAGATTTATAACTTGTAGGTTTAAGACTATTATTTTGGGTTTAGGGTTTAATGTGCTATTTGATTTAATATTCATATGTTTATCGATATTTTAAATTGATCATACTAACATGTAGTTTAATACTTACACGGGCTGAAATATAAAATAAACGCTTGAACTATTGGTTTTCTGCAACACTGGGGACCAAAATTTATGCATTGGAATTTCTAAAATCCTAATGTTAGGAGTTTCAAGAGTCTTTCCTCTATGTGTAATGCAACTCTATTGATCAATAATGCAATTGTATGCATTGTTATGTAATCTTCATGTAATATGTTTAAGTTATTTTTATTATAAAAATTAACAGAATAAGTACTATAAATAGCTATTATTATCATTTCTATAGAAATAAAATATTTAAAATTAATTGCTTCCTTTTCTTCTTCTTTTTTAAGAGGAAAACAATCCTATGGAATTATGAGTTGAATAATAAAAGTAAGTCATATATTGTATTGCAAATAATTAATCTTAATATTTAAATATTAGAACTAATTAAAATTATCATTTAGAATATAGCAATAAACTCCAAACAAATAAAACATGTCTTCTAATTTTTACTATATATACTACTTATAAATTATTTTACTTTTTATTCTTAGGATTCATAAATATAACTTATAAATGTATCTAAAGTTTTCTATCCTCCACAAAATAATTTAAACTTAGTTAGTTATTCTTTTTAGGAATGAATTTCATTATTATCTTTCTAATATATGCATAAAAATTGATGTTGATGTTTTCAATGTTGAATATCGTTTGTTTTTATAATTTTTTCAGCAAACAATATTTATTTCTAAAAATGTTGACATTTTCAACTTTATATATAATTTATTGCACGATCTTTGATTTTTTTAAAAATTTAACTATATGATCTATTGGCCTATGAAAATTGAGATAAAAAATCGTTATGGGTGGTGCAACAATGGTGAAACTGAAGAAAGTGGGTTACGGGAGTTGTGATATTGAGGTAAGTATAGAATGTGCTTTTTTCCCCCAAAAAAAAACAAAAAATAATCTAAAGGATAAGATTTATATATATATTTTTTTTACTCCAAATGAGCCACGAAGGCAGTGCAATACAATAAGGGGATGAACAATCGAACCTGAGACCTAATGTACTCAGGACCTCAATGACTAAGATTTATGTTGCAAAATGATCAACAATTTATAAGCACTATTGCTTGAAATTTTAGAATTGGAGGAGGGAAGTTTTGTCAACCTCTTATACATCTTTACATTTATTATATAAAGATTCTTAGGATTTATAGATATAACTTATAAATTTAGCTAAAGTTTTCTATCCTTCACAAAATAATTTAAACGTAGTTACTTATTCTTTTTAGTAATGAACTTGATTATTATCTTTCTAATGTATGCATAAAAATTGATGTTGATGTTTTCAATGTTGAATATGGATTGTTTTTATAATTTTTTCTGCAAACAATATTTATTTCTAAAAATGTTAACATTTTCAGCTTTATATATAATTTATTGAGTAATCTTTTTTAAAAAAATTTAACTATATGACCAATTGACCTATGAAAATTGAGATAAAAAAATAGTTATGGGTGGTGTAACAACGGTTAAACTGAAGAAAGGGGATTACGAGAGTTGTGGTATTGAGGCAAGTATAGAATAGAATTTTTTTCCCCCCAAAAAAACAAAAAATAATCTAAAGGATAAGATTTATGTTTTTTTTTTTTGTTTGTTTCAAATGAGCCACAAAGGCAGTACAATACAATAAGAGGAGGGAGAATCGATCCTGAGACCTAATGTACTCAGGACCTCAATGGCTAAGATTTATGTTGCAGAATGATCAACGGTTCATAAGCACTATTGCTTGATATTTTAGAATTGGAGGAGGAAAACTTTCTCAATCTATTATATATCTTTACATTTATTATATAAAGATTCTTAGGATTCATAGATATAACTTATAAATTTAGCTAAAGTTTTCTATCATCCACAAAATAATTTAAACGTAATAACTTATTCTTTTTAGGAATGAACTTGATTATTATCTTTCTAATATATGCATAATGATGTTGATATTTTCAATGTTGAATATGGTTTGTTTTTATAATTTTGTCTACAAACAATATTTATTTCTAAAAATGTTAACATTTTTAACTTTATATATAATATATTGGGTGATCTTTTATTTTTATTTTTTAAAATTTAACTATATGACCTATTGGCATATGGAAATTGATGAGATAAAAAATAATTACAGGTGGTGCAACAACGGTTAAACTGAAGAAAGGGGGTTACGGGAGTTGTGATATCTTTATATTATAAATACTAGAATGTGTAAGGGGTTGAGTGTTGAAGAAATGAAAAATGCTAACATATGAGTAAATTTAGGGTATATGTTGCTTCACAACCGTTGGATCCAAATCTTGAACAATCTTAGCTTTTGGATTTATCTCGACAATCACCTCAATAGATAGCATGTATAATAACCTGTCTCTCTTTACTGGCCACATTAGGTCTCAAGTTCGATTCCCCCCTCCCTCATTGCATTGTACTATTTACTAGGCACATTAGGTCTCAGATTCGATTCCCTCATCTCCCATTATATTGTATTGCCCATTGTGGCTTATACGGACCAAAACGTTTTTAATTTCCGTCATTATTATTATTAATATTTTGTATTTTTCAATACAAATATAAATTTGAGTATGTGTTATTAGAGATAATAGAATAATAAATACGATTTCCATGATTATTTTCATTATTATTATTGTTGTTATTGTTGTCATTGTTGTTGTCGGCGATTTTATCTTTCTCCTTGAATTTGATAACATGGTCAATATTAATTATGATAATCTAATTATCAAAGAGAGATTAAGGGATTATAATGGATATAAAAGTTTTTATTATTTCATTATTATAGAATAAGTTCATGTTTTAGAAGTGTTAACTTAAGGAAACTGAATTGTAATTACCGAACAAGCCGTAAAACCTTAGGTGACACCTTATTATTGTGATATTGATGCAAATTATAGAATTGGGTTTTTTCCCCCAAAAAAAAAACTAAAAATAATCTAAGGGTAAGATTTATGTTTTTTTTTGTTTATTTCAAATGAATTACAAAGGCAGTATAATACAATAAGGGGAAGGAAAATTGAACCTGAGACTTAATGTACTCAAGCTCTCAATGGCTAAGATTTATGTTGTAAAATGATCAACGGTTTATAAGCACTATTGCTTGAGATTTTAGAATTGGAGGAGGGAAGCTTTCTCAATCTCTTATACATCTTTACATTTGTTATATAAATATTTGTTGATCAAAAATCAAAATTATAGATATAGGGGTAAACCTCACGAAATATAGACGAAATATAACCCAGAAACTGCAGATAGAAGTGCAATCCACATCCACATTAGATGATGGCTCTCAGTATGCAAGAAAATTAAACTGTTTTAAGTGCAATTTTTTTTGAGCCCTTGTAAGTTTTGTCTGAACTTATTCTCTTTTTCTTATTTTGTCTAAACTTATTCTGAACTGAACATATCTGAATTTATTCTGAAATTATTTGCTGAACTTTATTCTGAACTTATTTTGAACTTATTAAGCACAAATTCATGAACTTTTTTGCCGAACTTTTTCTAAACCTATTTGCTGAACTTATTCTGAACTGAACTTATTTGAACTTATTCTTCAAAAAATAAGTCGAAGAGAATAGGGCCTTAATACCGCACTAGTAGTTGTACCCATGACCTATGGGTTCAATTGATGTTGTTGTCACTAGGCTATCTTCATCATTTGGTACCGGGGGTGTTTAGTTGTTGGCTTTTTTGTTAGTTTTTTGATAGAAAATGGTTTTTGCGAGGGCTTTTTGCTATTTTGACGTGGTAGAAAAGTCAACTTGATATTTGGTAACCAGTTTTTTGTAATAACTATTTTAGCTCGAAAAGCCAATTTACAAAAAAGTTAAGATGAGTAGTTTTTTGTAAATGGTTGTTTGTATAAATGACAAAAATATTTAATATTTTATTAAAATTACAAGACATGCCATTAGTGAAATCAAAAACCTTAATTCTAGTTATTTAAAATTACAATGCATAATATGAGTAGCTAGGATGAGTAGCTTTGGATTGATGCAAGTTAGGGCATGTTCTTTTCGTTGGTAAAATGGTAAAGTTGGTTGAGGTTAGTTGAAATGGGTTGAAGTTTGTATCTTTTGTTGAAGTGGGTTGAAGTGAGTTGACGTTTATTAAAGTCGGTAAATTAAAAAATACCAATGAAAAGAACAGGCATTTAGGGTTGAAATAGGTTGGGGTAGGTAAATTAGGGAGGTAGGTAAATTGAAAAATATCAACGAAAAGAACAGGCCTGTTCTTTTCGTAGGTAAATTGGGGTGGGTAAAGGAGTGAAGTAGATTGATGTAGGTTGAAATAGGTTGAAGTAGGTTGAAGTGAGTTGAAATTTTTTAAGTGATAAATTATTGAACTTGATTAAAATAGTAGAAGTGGGTTAAAGTAGGTTAAAGTAGGTTGAAGTGGGTTGACGTGGGTTGAAGTATGTTGAAATTGATTGAGATTGGTATTTTATAATTGACCCACGAAAAGAACAGGGCCTTTTAGTGACGTTTGATATTATGTTTATTTGAATATAATTTAATGAAGATCAAATCATTTGAAATTCAAAAAAATTTTAATTTGTAAAAAACAAAGAAAAAGATCTTGAAAATATTAAATTAGATTTAAAAAATCATATAAATTTCAATTCACAACACAAAAAACAAATTCTAAAATAAGGTTATAAGACATAGCCATCACATTAATACATATAAATTGAAAAGAAATAAGATAAATAATGAGTGCAAAATATGTAGAATTTAGTATGAAAATAAGATTCCAAGCATTGAATTATTTTTTACATATGACATAAATTTAATTCTTTTTGAAGAGAAAATAAAATGACCAATAAATTAAAAAAATCATGTTCAACTAAAAAATAATGTAGAGAATGGACATAAATGAAATTTTAACAAACAATCTTTTCAGAAACAGCTAATTTTACCAAATTTTTTTTCTAAAAATAGCTGATTGAAACAGTTAATGCAAATAACTAATTCAAACAGCTAACAATTAACAACTAACAAAACTAGCTAACTGCTAACAGCTGATTACCAAACATAGCCATTGTATGGATGACTTTTGGGCATTTGAGCATTGGGATTTTCCCTTTCCTCTTAGGTCAATCGTGTTACAATGGCCAATGAAATTATCCATCTTACTTTGTAAGAAAATTAGTAACAAGCATGCTTTCCACCAAAACGAGGACAAAATGTTTAGGTACTTGTAGATTATTTGATCTTCACCCAACAAAACCTAAAACCCTAACTTCTGCTTGCAGCCTTTGTGCGTGTAGATTGTTAGATTATGTGATGTATTTGCTAGAGCTCGAGTATTGTGGTCATCAAGCTCCTCATGAGATCACAACTATTTTCCTCCAAGGAGTTTCTCTTATTTTAATGGCTATAGGATTATAGTGATTAAATTTTTTATGTATTTCAAAATTTATGTTGTAAATTTTTAAATCTTGATAGCAAAGTTTAGTGTCGAATGCAGGGGCGGATCTTTATTAAGGTAGAAGGGGGCCAACTTTTTTTTGTATCATATATGTATAATGTGTTATCTGTTAGTTTCTATGAAAACAGAATCCACAATTTGAGTTGTTATTGTTGTACGTTGTTGTGTTACCTATAACGTATATAAGGGTTGTGTTAGAATTGTAGTAAACTTAACCTATAACTTGACAAAAAATTCAGAGGTTAAAATTTAGCTCCCCAAATTTCTTTTGCAAGTTCTGTCATTGGTTGGATGAGATCATGAAACTTCAAACACAACAATTTAGGGGTCTTCTCTAGTTTTAACATGAAGTAACAACTTCAAAAATCTCACATTAAATATTTAATAGTCTAAAATTCTTAGATCTTGTAACATTGCAGTAACTTATATGAACCTTAACCTCTTTAAACATAGATAAATCCCCCACTCTCAAAATTGCTACTATTTTTCTCTAAATACTCTTTTTTTTTAATTCTAAAGTTTTCATGAAACTCTACAAATGTTTACTTTCAGAAAATTTGAATTTTCATATCATATACACAAAAGGAAGTAATAGACATAGAAACCCCAGTCTACTTTTCTCTCTCTTCCTCCTTTTCTGTTTAGAAAAAACCATAATTTCTTGTTGATTAAAAGGGGCTACCATTGACAAATTTGCTAATCGTAAACCCTAATAATTTCAATTATTATATTTTTTGTACTATTTTTTCTTAATTTAAATTTAGTATTTTTATTTGTGAGAGGAGAAGATGAGGGAATCGAGGCTCAGATGGTTCGGCCACGTGAAGAGGAGAAGTGTGGCCGCCCCGGTGCGAAGATGCGAGAGTATCAACCCACCCGGTGGTAAGAGAGGGAGAGGTAGGCCGAAGAAGAGCCTAGAAGAGGTGGTTAGAGAGGACCTGAGAGTTGTCGGTCTCACGGAGGACATGGCTCAGGATAGGAGGTTGTGGCGGGACAAGATTAAGGTCCCTGATTGTAGGGGACCGGCTTCGTAGGAGGCAGTAGCCTAGGCAGTGTGGGGTGGGGTGGGGTGGGTTTTGGTTTGCTTGTTTGCAGGTCATGCTTTTTCCGATTGTCACGACACCAAGCGCCCAGGATTTGTTGAGGTACGTCTCCACCCCTTTCTCATACTTCGGTAAATGGTTTTGCAATTGTTTTATCTCCAAACCTTTTTCTCAAAACTGTTTTGTGGGTCTTATGGAATCAACCTCTCTATGGGTAGGAATACCGGTAGAGGTAAGGTTGCCTACAGCTGGATCTCCCCAGACCCCGCGAAAGCGGGACCCACTTTGGGAGTTTGTTGTTGTTGTTGTTATTTGTGAGAGTTTGGTTTTCCTCCTTTCAGGTGGGTGGTATTGTCTCTTTCTTTTGGAGAGTTTCAATAAATTTAGTATCACATTCATCAGATCTAGAATGAAATTATTAATTGATTACACTATGGGCTTTCAATGATGTTAATACGTCAGATACGATATGTGATAGCCGGTAAGTACGTTTCATAAAACAACTATGCTAAATGCATGGATCTCCTTCTCAAAGACTGCATCAAAAAACAGCGAGGAAGTGGAAGATGAGTGATCAGTATGTTAGTAATTAGTTTTCTTAAATGAGAGATTTATTTTATTATTTTATATTTATATTTGTTTAAATTTGATATCTTTTGTAAGTATTATATGACTTTTAATCAATAAATTATCTTTTATTTGCATTAGAAAAAATAATAGACACAAAAAAGACAAAAGATAGGTGAACATCAGCTATTCACCTAGTTGAGGCTGGGGCCCACATCGCACTGTCAGTCAAACAGGGACCCACTTTTTCTCACCAAGAAATTTGCCGCGTGGAAGAGAGAGAAAGAAAAGCAAAAATAGGGGGCCCCACAGTAGAAACAAGGCTGCAATTTCCCGCGTTATTGGTCAAACTCCGCTTCGGACTTGACTTTCATCTTGACCCAAAGCTAGAGCCTCGGATATTCCGGACCTCAACCTTCCCCACTATTTCCTCCCCTACCATAACAACCAACCCCCGGCCCATTGCATTACGCCTCCATCTCTCTCTCCCTCTCTCTCTCTCTTCTCTAGTGTCATCCATGGCGTTCAAGTAGGAATTCAGAAACCCTATTGAATCAAAATTGGGCGAATAATTTATCAAGTCTGAAGTGTTCTTGATCGAACAATCCCTAATTTATCGCCTGCAAATTTCACTCTCTCTCTTTCTTCGACTGTTGAGCTCGTACTCGGCGATGGTGGTCCAAATTGAGTTGAAGATACATCAAAGTGATTCGAAGGTTTAGCCCGTTTCTTGTTTTGGCACTCTCTCTCTCTCTCTCTCTCTGTTTGTCTATATATGTGTCGATCTATCGGATGTACTGATTGAGCGATTGCCGATTATCCCTTGATTTGGCCGATATAGGTTGCCTTGTTGACTCAGGTGTTTCCATCTGACAACAAAATATTTATGTAGATTTCAGTTTTATTTATAATATTCGTTTATCTATTTGTTTAGCTTGACAGTTGAACCTTCGTTTCTCGTGATAAGTCAAGAGAGTTGGATAAGATTTTTCTGTTTAGCATCCCGAGAAAACACCAAATTTGCAGTGCAGTCGATCGTACTAAACTAGTAGTGTTCATTTCCAGGTTCTCATGGCGTGTAGACCCAAAAACCCAAAAGGAGTTGGGGGGCTGCGGGCGCCTGAAAGAAGAATAAATGAAAAAAGACTGTCTATTTCGTTGTCATTTATGATCTTCATTCATTCATTGCCTCATTTCAATGAATCTTCATTGAACCCCCCCCCCTTCTTTTCACCACCACGACCCCAAATATAACTGGTCTTACTTTCTCAATTGGGTTGCCTTCTGTTGTTCTTGATGAATGATTCACTTCTTTCTCTAGCTATTGAAAATTGAAATAAGTGGTTTGATTTACAGTGATTAATCTTGGAAAAAAACTGAAGGGGGTACAATTCCTGAAAGGCTCATGTTTTCATCGTCATCATTCTCCTCATCTGGCCGACAGATTGACCCATTGTTGAAGGATTTGAGTGAGAGGAAGCAGAGCTTTCGAAAGAATGTGGTCTCATTGGCAGCCGAGCTTAACGAGGTGCGGACCCGTCTGGCTTTGCAGGAGCAATCCTATGCTAAAGAAACTCAAACAAGGCAGGCATGTTGTTTCCACTTTGTTAAACTTTGATTGAAATCAATCACTTCATCCTTTCTGTTCTTGTTCATATACGCACTTTATTGTGGGGCCATTTTGGACTGAAATGATTCTTAACTTGTAAATCGATTGTCTTTTTTTCTTTTTAACAGCAAGCAGAGGCAAAGGCTAAGGGAATGGAAGAGGAGGTATCTAGACTGCATAAAACCCTGGATGAGAAGAACAAGCAATTGCAAGAATCAGCTTTTAATGCCAACAAGGTCCCACTCATTGAACTTTACTAGATTCTGCGTTTTCATTAAGCTTTGTTTCCATTTTGAATCTTGTTGTACTTTGGGTATCAAGAATCTTCCATCATTATGTGCTTAATTTGGCTTCATTACTTTACTGGTCTGAATCTTGTTTTGCATTGTCGTTCTTCCCATGTGAGTGTTTTTGTGTCCATATAATGCAATTTCATCTTTTTAGGTCACATTTTGCCATTGGCTCTATATTGGAGCTTAAACTAATTGCCAGATCGAATCATGTTCAAGAATTGTCTTGCTTTGGTTGTGGTTTGAATATTTCTGGCTGGTATATCTGTTCGCATGATGTGCGCGTTAAAACTTTCCCAACACTTGAGAATTGTGCCTTCAATATTATTTTGACATTTGGAGCTCTGTGGAATTTCCTATTTTTCTTTGTCTGCCTGAATAGAGTGTGTGAGATGTTCAATACTGGAAAAACTCTTTATAATTCTAGCTCTGGTTATGGGAACTTGGATTATTAATTGTGGGGAGTGGTTACTCTACTTTAGGGTATCTTTACGCTAGAAATTGACAAACTCAAGTAGCTAGCATTTAGTGTTTCTTTCCAATGGTGTAATTGTTGTTTATTTGAGAATGCCAAGGTTGTCTGATATTTACCTTGAATGACATCGCTGTCTTCCGGAAGAATTGATAATAGAATTATCTGCTAAACGTATCTATCCTTGGGGAAGTTATAACTGTTTCCAAGATATGTTCCTGTACTTTCCATTATTATTTTGTCTCCTGAAAATTTGTATCCATCCATTTTTGAAATGGTTATTTGTGCTAGACTGTAGTGCAGACAAGGCTATATTTAAGCTGAAGCTTTGCATGCACATTACAGTGAGCTGTACATCTATACTTGAAATTATCTTTTATTGGACTGCTTCCTATTCTGGCACATCATGTTTGTGTCATCTTGTATCTTTTATCAAAAAATTCTTTTGGGTGTCTTAGGGACAACAAATATAAGGTTGCTTGCATTTTAGATTTCCTCAGACCCTGTTGAGGCAAGATTGATAGTGGGTTTTGTTGATGAAAGGTCAATAAGGACAATGATTAGGGATTAGCCATATCTTGGAAATCATCATGAATGAAGATTTTACTATAACTATAGTTTCATAAATGGAATCTCACTTTGTGAGGGAGAAAAAAAGGTGTAGTGGTTTTCTAAAACTGAGTTCAACTATGTCTGCAGACTGCAAAGCATGGGGATGCATCCAACTCTGTTGTTGTGATTCCATTGTGTTACTCAGACCTTGCTTGTTCTAGTAAATATTTGCTAGAGGACGTGTTTCTCTGTTTTTGGTTGGAGTTCAATGTTTTAAGGTTTTACATGGATAAAGTGTCCATGCTGAACTTCTTCATGAAATTTAGCAGTTGTATTCTTTTACAACGATGCGAAGTGAGAACTTACCCGTATTATACTCTTTGGGCAGTGAAAGCATGATATTATATGCCTTACAGTTGTTCCATACTTATCTCAGATTAGAAGACTTAACTAGTCTCTCATGAGGCCATTTTACAACAACCTAATATCATTTTGACTTTTGACATTGTCAAGAGCGTCTTTTAAACGTAGAATTGGTCAGTGCAAGTGCTTCCCATATGTATATATATACAACACCTTTTCGCATAGAATCCAGTGGCTACTTTTCCAGCCATAACAATCTAGTAGTTTAATGGGCTAGTCATAAACATTCTGTAATTCCTGGACTTCTTGTCATTTGAGAGGACAAAATGCAGTTGAGTGTCCTAGCAGGCTAGCATTTGAGGGTTTCCGTGATGTAACACCTGTAGTGTATCTACTCGTGCTTAATTAGATTGTTAACTAACAGAGTGAAGTTCAGCTATCTGTTTTCTATCTGTACATCTTTCGTCTCCTGCCTGTAGTTGTAGCATCCAAACATGAGTCGATCCTTTAGATCATATGCGCAATGCTTCAACCTTCAAGTTTGTGATTATTTGACAATTTTATCAGGTGTGGACTTCCATTTCAAAAGGCAAGTTTGACTTGGCTAAGTTTAATTAGAAATTCATGTGAGTCAAATAAGAAAATCTTGAGTATCCAAAAGGGCAAATGATTTTTGGGGCCGTCGTACCTTTTATCCAGCCAAAGAGCTCCATAATCAGAGTTTTAGAGCGAGGACAGTGGACTTTGATTTGATTTGTTGTAATTGGTTTGGCTAGTTGCGTGCAAGTCGGGGGAGTGATAATTTTTCTTAGGTTTTGATATTGTCAGGATATCATATGTAGTACGCTAACTGCGAACTTTGACATAATGCAGTACCTAGGAGAGTTGGATGATCTTAGAACTGAGCTCACGGTGGCAAAAGTTACGGCAGATGCTAGTGCTGCATCAGCTCAATTGGCACAGATGGAGTGTTTAGCGCTAGTCAAGGACCTGGATGAGAAGAATAATTCAATAAAGCAACTTGAAAATCGTGTCAAGAGTTTGGCAGAGCAATTGGATAAACTGCAAGAAGATCTCCAAGTGAGGGAGTCCTCTCAGAGACAACTGAAAGATGAAGTCCAGAGAGTCCAGCGTGATATCATGGAATCTGTTGTGAAAGCCGGAGTGAGCAACGATCTTGAGCTGAGGAAAGCATTGAATGAGGTTTCTCCAAAGAATTTTGAGGAGACGAATAGGCTTTTATCTCAAAAAGACCAGGAAATTGCTAAACTAAGGGATGAGATAAAGGTTCTTTCCACCCATTGGAAGCTAAAGACCCAAGAATTGGAGACCCAGGTAATGTTAGTCAATGAATATGTTCACTTTGTCTGATCCACTTGGACATTGTAGAGGAGCCCTCAAAATTATAGAAAAAAGTCTCAAATTTGTGTAGGAGCTGTGAAACTTCAAGTGGAGTTTGGAGCTTTTTATATAGTTCTAAGATTTTTAGTGGAGCTCCTTTAGCCACTGAACTTCATAGAATGTGATCGAACATAATTGATATGTCACTTCTGTTTGCTTCTTCAGCTTTACATTTCATCATTATTGTTAGTATATCTTGACAATTTTGCTTGTCGAATATTGAGCAGCTTGAGAAGCATCGAACAGCCGATCAGGAGTTGAAGAAGCGTGTCTTGAAGTTGGAATTCTGTCTTCAGGAATCTCGCTCTCAGGCAAGAAAACTTCAGAGGGTAATCCGTTCTGTCCTTAGCATATCAATTTATGATATTCCCTGTCCATTATCTGCATTGGAAATCAACATCCCCATGTAGTCCTTACCATACTTAAAGATCACTAGTCTTGCCTTACCATACTTAAAGATCACTAGTCTTGTCTCAATAATGATTCTTAAATGAGATGGTCTTGTAGATCTCTTTTGTAAGATTGACCATTGACTTGCCTCTTTCTTGGACCCCTTACCTAAACTGAGAATGTTTCCCTACGCCTCACAACACTCTTAGGTGAGACGGTCTCATTTAAGACAAACTCTTCTACAAAGTCTGCTCTTTTTTTTGTTGGGGGGGGGGGGGTTACTGCAGTGTTCTATTGCGTTTTTTTTAACTAGACGACTCAAGCTGCCCAAAACAAATGCCGTTCCCTCTGGTACTTGTATTGACATCTTTAATGCACTCATCTTGTAACAGATGGGAGAGCGAAGGGATAAAGCGATAAAAGAGCTAAAAGATCAGCTAGCTACAAAGCAACAGAGTGCCACAGAAACTCCTGGGAAACGGAATTTCTGGGACAGCTCCAGCTTCAAGGTCCTAGTCTCCATGTCCATCGTGGTCTTGGTGGTTTTCGCAAGGCGGTAAAAATTTTGTTGTTAATAAATGGATTTTGTAGGATAGAAGAAACATTGTAGCACCTCAAAGTAGGATACCAGGTGAACCAGAACATGGGCATTGCCTCGAGCGGGAGAGAGCTGGAGGCCTATTCTCTATGCTTTTGTTAGTTAGTAGCATTACTGGCAAAACCATTTTTGGATGTCACAATGGGAGAACTGGAGCATGTCTCCATATAAATGTACAAAACAGAGTCAGAGATATCGCAATTAAAGAATCTATAGAGAGAATATGTTCTTCATTTCTTCTTTATATCATGCTATAATATTTGGAATCAATTTGTTTGCTGGGTTGACACAAGATCATTCTTTCAGCTCAGTTTTGGTGACAGACGTTACCACGAAATCCTCCATCAAGGTTATGTTAAGGTGAACAAAGGAAGTCGAAATTTTTATACAAAATGGAATAAGAGACCCAGATCAAGAGAGCAGATCGCTGTCATAGTTGAAGTGAACAAAGGAAGTCGAAAATTTTTTAGGACCTGTTCTGTTTGTGGATAAACTATGGATGTGGAATAGGAAGAAATAGAATCGAGTGGAAAGAAGTGGGGGTTAATTTTGGGGGGGGGGTCAGAAGTGGGAAGGAATTGATTGGAGTGGAAAGGAAAGTAATGGGGTGGAATGGGGTAGCAGAAAGATCGAATTATTAATAGCAAAGTCTAGGAGTCTGTGCGAAGCAATGAAACGGAGTGAAAAGAAGTGATATTTATTTTTAAGGAGTGCAAAAGAATGAAAATAAGTAGGACTGTAGGAGGGAATGGAAGGGTAGCAAGAGCCAAAATTTCTCCACAAAAAGAAAAGGCTCTTGGCTGCAAAAATGCAAGCTCGTTTTCATCTTGTTAGGTTTGGCATCCAAAGCAGAGATAGGGTTTTCAAAAAAATTCTCAATAATTGGGATTTGGCCTTTTTCATGATGTTATTATGTTGCAGTCGACAAGATTGATTTGGTCACAATAATCTTAATGAAACTTCTAACCACTGAAAATTGAGACCTGGGCATGTCTGAACTTTGAGGTTCACATGATAATGATATCTCTTGATTTCCCCCCCCCCCCAGCCCTAATTATGATTGTAGACTCACAAGAAGTGGACTGTAAGCAACGAAGCTTGGGCCACTATATGAGCCCGTAGACTCTGATCTCTGGGAGAAAGTTGGGCCTGGCCCAAATTGGTCCGAAGGAGGGAGAGGGGGAAGGTCTTGTTTTGATTCTAAACAACCAACCAAGGTCTGATCTTGCTTTTGATCCTTTATTAAGGCTAAAGTGTGTCATTAGCATAAAAACTCTTTTCAACTAGTACAATCTTACGCATCTAAATACCCCAGATTTTCTTTGTACATCCCTAGTCTCCTGCCTCCGATCTGACTAAACTCTGAACCAGAAAATCTCATACCAGAACTACAGGGCAAGGCCGAAGATCTTATGTTTGGCAACTCTTCTGATAACCTGCTATTTTGAGTGCAAAACTCGTCTAACGAATCTCCCTAACTTAACTCATCCTATTTGTGCTTTTTAACAAAGATCTGTACAAGAGCAAATGTGTTCATTTAGTGGCTAGATTTCTGACAATATTGCCAACTTTTTCAAGCTACTGATTCTAAACTCAAACATTCATGGGTTCAGAATCAGTTTTCCTGTTGAAAATGAAGCTGCCAGGATGATGAAGCCCATGAAAGGTTGCCAAGGGGCTGAACCAGCTGGTACGGAGTTACCGGTTGGAGGGGAATCAGGTCCGAAAATTGCAGGGGAGGTTGAAGTTGGGTTGTATGTATTGAACCCATAAGGAGGAGATATGGAGCTGCACCAAAAAAACAAATAGAAGAATAAGTATTGATACTATTATCCACCCATTGCCTACAGGGTTAAGGTTGACTACAGTTGGATCTCCCTATACCCTGCGAAAACGGGATTCACATTAAGAGTTGTATATTATTGTTATTGTTATCCACCCCTTCTACTGTAAAAGGAAAATAGTGAATCTTTGAAACGTCAAGTTAAGCTTTTGCTGAAAGATCGACTTAGAGACTAGAGTCGGTATTAAAATTCATATAAGATGAAAATCGTGAACATGATGCTTTAAAAAGCCTAGTATGCACCCTATTAACATAGGATTTGGATAGGCCATGATGTACGCAGCCTTATCCCTAGCAAATAGAGATGTGTTTTTTTGGAAGACTCACAGATAGATTTTGGAGAAGAGCCTTTATAAACCATAGGTCAAGGTTTGGGAAAAAAGAAAAAAAGACACACACACACACAGTCACACACACACCCATAAGCTTTTGTTTTTTCCCCTCTCCTTTTAAGCTCTGAAGTCAAGACTAAAACTCGATAGTTAGTTCAATGACATAATTGATTTCACAGGTGAGATTCAGCAGACGACAGCAAAACTTGGTTAGAAATTTGGATGGAAATACCCTTTAAGCCATAATAACTGAACTAATTAAATACCATACCCAGTAGCTCCAGATGAGGATGCTGTAGTTGCAGGTGAAAACGTCGATGAAGGCATAGCAGTTGGTGTTGCTGAAGATGGGTA
This sequence comes from Selenicereus undatus, assembly GCA_017589665.1. Lineage (NCBI taxonomy): Eukaryota > Viridiplantae > Streptophyta > Magnoliopsida > Caryophyllales > Cactaceae > Selenicereus > Selenicereus undatus. Next base: position 11,348,791 of record JACYFF010031959.1, read on the forward strand.
TATGCAAGAATCAGGACCTAAAACAAATATACAACACCCAAAATCCCACTCTCAGATTTTGATTACTAAATAGATTCAAAAATGCTGGCAATTTGATCACTCATCTAATCAATATCATCTGAACTTACTAGGATCAGTGTTCACTAACACAGCAGAGCCTCCAAAATCACAGCTAAAAGGCACAGGGTTCCACTGGAAGTAACTATTGAATGCATAAGAAGCATGGTTGTCAATACTATTAGGGAAATAACAACTAGCCCCTGGTTGTATCATTGAGCAATCAACCCCTCCAATCCCACAAGCATAGTCTAGACCTTGCTGTAGGGATGTCTCGGGTACCCCGGCCCTGGCTATGCACCATGTTTGCCCTGGAATTATGGGAGCATTTGCTGTTATTTGGGTTGATGGGGTTGTTATTGGGACCTCCCCCGGTATCGGAGTTGGGTTGGTTATGGGTATTGGGTTTGGGTTGGTTGATGATGGGTCAGTAGTAACTGGGGTGGGATTGGGATTAGCAGGGTTGAAAGGGGTGAGTAAGGTGGGGTTTGAAGAAGGGACAGTTACAATTGTGGGTGTGGGAGTGTATGCTAGGAAATTTGATGTGTTAGTTGTGGGACGATTCATTGTAGGGGTTGTTTCATCTAATTTTGTCCCAACATTAGTTGGCTTTTTTCCATTTGATGAAGAGGATTGGGAAGTTTGTTCTGCCCTTTGCCTTGCTGATTCTGGCTTGTTTTGAAACTCTTCTGCTGCCCATGCTCCTGCAAGTATATGTAGCTATAACCATTTAGCATCAAACCACAATGATGACATAAAATGTCAACAGCAAGAAAACAGTGTGTAATTGTCGACCCTACTGAAGTCGCGTCTAGAAAGATACAGTTATATGCAGCAATGAAAAGACAGCAATATCTTGTGACAAAGTTGTTGGCAACTTATGGACGTACAAATGATAATAGAAAGAGAGTACTTACCATATAGGCATAACCAATGAGGATGGAGAAGCAAGATGAGGAAGCATAGTGAATTTAGTGTAGCCATGGAAGTATAGGAGGGTTTTGGTGGTATTTGGAAGACATCCATGAGGGTTTTCTACATGCTTTATAAAATGTTGATGCATGAAACTCATTGTAAGTACATAAAATGAAAATGAAAGGTGGGTAGTGTGAAGGAAACAAGAAAGAGGCCAGAAAAGATGAGAGGGACTGAAGAAAAGTGGTATAGATAAAGTGGAAGGGACTCCACTGTATATGTTTGGTGCAATTTGGTGAATTAAAAAAGGAAAAGAATTTTGCTTTGCTTTGGATGAACCATGAGGATGCATATTCTATATACTCCTTGGTAATCAGAATTCCAGAAAAAAGGAATTAAATATGCTTTTTTATTTTTATATTGTATACAATTTTTTCCCTGCTTTCAAAAAGATAAATTGCATGAGAAAGTGAAGAAAAGGAAAATATGACAACGAGGGTGGAAAGTTGATGCTTATGTATATCCATCGTGCATGTGCATTAAGAAGATCGGCTTATAAGGGAGGGAATAAGGTTACTTTATGAATTAATGACAAGGTTCATAAGGTTAAACTTTTACATTAATATGAATATTTCATGACTTGTCTAAGGGGTTTTTTTTTTTTTTTGCAAAACTTATCTAGCCAAAAAAAAATAAAATTTTCATACAAACATTTTATATAAAACTCAATAAAAATGGGTTTATATTTGTGGAATATTTAACAAACTTTTCATAATAATTGAGATAAGCAACTTTCTCAGAGGGTTCAGCAAACTAAAAATGTGACAAATTAGGCACGAATAACTACAACCAATAATTACATTAAAAATTTATTGTTGTGTTTTGATATAATGGGTGAACTTTGGAATTTTTCTTGAAAGGGCTTTTTTTTTTTTTGAAAGATAAATTTCCACATGATTGCTAGGAGAAAGTCCCTTTAATATTATGAAATTCTTTAATTGACATGAAAATTGTTGGCATCTTTGATCTTTCACTAACTATTTCGTGGACTTGCATCCTCTGCATTATAGATATCTTTTCTAAAAGTAATAACTAAGTTTACTATTGTATCTGTAATTTGATTTATGATATTTAAATTAGATAGACATTTAATGATTAGAATCCTTTAAAGTGTACAAAATTTTGAACTTGCCAACACAAAAAAAAAACCAAAAGGAAAAGAGGAGGAAGAAGAAGAAGAATAGTTAAAAAGGAATAGGGGGAATTGAAGGAGCCAGTGCCAAACAATAATGGAAAAGAGGATCGTGGTTTCTTTTAGGAGCAAAAGTAACTAGAAACATCTAGAAACTTATAGAAAGCACCATCAAAGCAGAACTTGGAGCTAGGTTGGTTATGTGATTAGAGTCATATATATATATATATATATATA
>JACYFF010031959.1:11375915-11386529 GCA_017589665.1 Selenicereus undatus
AAATATAAATTTGAGCATGTATTATTAGAGATAATAGAAAAATAACTATGATTTCCATGATTATTTTCATTATTATTATTGTTGTTATTGTCGTCATTGTCGTTGTCAGCGATTTTATCTTTCTCCTTGAATTTGATAACATGATCAATATTAATTATGATCATCTAATTATCAAAGAGAGATTAAGGGAGTATAATGGATATAAAAGTTTTTATTATTTCATTATTATGGAATAAGTTCATGTTTTAGAAGTTTTAACTTAAGAAAACTGAATTATAATTACTGAACGAGTCGTAAAACCTTAGGTGATACCTTACTATTATCACATAATATAATATACAAATTCATATAGAAATAATAAAAAAAATTTATTTCCATAATTATTATTATTATTTTGTCTTTTCGTTACAAATGTACATTTCAACATGTATTATTAGAGATAATATAAATATAAATATGATTTCCATGATTATTTCCATTCTTACTATTGTTGTTGTTGTTGTCATTGTAGCTATCGTCGCTGTTATCTTTCTCTTTGAATTTGATAACATAGTCAATATTAATTATGATCATATAGATGTAAGGGTTGTGCTGAAAAATTACATATTGTAAGCATGATATAACATATTGTAAGGGTTGAATGTGAAATATAAAAAAAATTTAAAATAAAACACAATCATCATATTAGGCCCATGAAACTGAATTTCTTTCACATTTAATATGATCTATTTAACTGAAGGAAATAAACAAACTATTTTTTTGTGTTTCAAAGCATATATATCTTACAATTAAATTTAATTCATTTAAATCTTAAACGTATAATTAATTTTTTAACATTTCAAATAAATTGACCAAAATCTAATCTATTTAACGCACAAGATATATTGAAATCACTTTCGTTTTCTTTTAAACCATACAAATCCAATAATCAAATTCTCGTCATAAAACACCTAAAATTATAATTAATGTTTTACCGTTTAAAACAAAATACCCCAAATTGCCATAACACTGCAAACTAAGAAATATCTCAACCCACAAATCTGAACTCAACCCATCTCTTGCAATACAACATAAGGGCATGGGAAGTTTATATCAAAACCCATGAAACTATTCAGTTGACATGAAAGCCAAATGTACAAAGTATGAACACTTAATTATATTAGCGTCCCCTAATTGGCCATTTTAAATAGCCAAAAAAGTTATGTATTAGTATAAATACAATGTTCAAATTATTTTCGTTGAAAGACAAATTTTATTTCTGTTACATGTAAAACTGAAACTAAACTGACTTCAAAATAGTTTATACCTAAATTCACTAGACAATTAGTCACTTCATAAATTTTTGCTCAACAACAAGAGGAGAAGGTAGATTTTTCATCATTGGCATTATAGATTAACTTATCATCACCCAATTTAGGCCATGTTCTTTTCAGTGGGAAATGAAGGGTGTGGGATGAGTGGGTGTGGGAAAAGGAGGGAAAGAGTAGGTGAGTGTGGTATTTTTTTTTAAGTGTGGGAATGAGTGGATGAGTAACTGAGTGTGGGTGACAGTTGAATGTAGTTGAATGAAGTTGAAATATTGGTTATTAATAATTTTTTGTTTTATAATGTAATAATTTTATTGTGATAGTAATTAATGATGATGAAATGTTTTTATTTTTGTTCATTCTTTTTTATTTTGTTTATTTTTTATTTTTCATTTTTATTATTTCATTTTATATTTTTAATTTTTAATTTTGAAATTTTGAAATTTTTATTTTTCATTTTTTATTATTTTATTATTTTTTTTATTATTTTTTTTTATTTATTATTTATTTTTATTTTTTTATATTTTTATTTTTTATTTTTTAATTTGTAATTTTTGTAATTTTTGTAATTTTAATTTTAATTATATTTTTGTAATTTTTTCAGTTTTAATTTTTTAATTTTTTGTATTTAGTTTTTATTTTCTTATTTTCTATTTTTTTCTATTTATTTTTTTTTAGAATTTTTCGTTGGTTGTTTTTCTGGAGTAAAAAAATGAAAAATGAAAAATAAATAGATACAAAAAAATAAAAAATAAAAAAATAAATACAAAAAATTGAAAAATTGAAAAATAAATAAATAAAAAATAAAAAATAAAAATAAATGCGAAATATTTAAAATTTTAAAGTTTTAAAGATAAAACATAAAATAAAATAAAATAATAAAATAAAATAATAAAAAAATAAAATAATAAAATAATAAAATAATAAAAAATGAAAACAAAAATAAAAATAAATACAAAAAAGTAAAAAAAAATAGAAATAAAAAAAAATAAAAAATAGAAATAAAAAATAAAAAATGAAAAATGATGAAAAATTATAAAAATAATGAGAAAAAAAAAATAAAATTGTTTGATGACATCCGAAAAATTAAAACTGCTTATAATTGCTATCAGCTTATTCATATACACAATTACGTAAATTGTAAAAATTTTTAAAATGTGAGAAATGGTTGTTTTATGTCGGTGTGGGAAGGAGTGAGTGAGTGTAGGAAGGAGTGATATTTTTTTTAAAGTGGGGGAAGATGGGGGAAAGAATAGGTGAGTGTGGGTTGAGTTGATTTCCCAACGAAAAGAACATGGTGTTAGCATGGTTTGTGACAAATTCACTATCTACTGTCTCCATCATACTTATATAGACTTTTGTCACAATCATGTACTTTTTAATTATTAATCCAATTAGTTATGCACGAAGTTGCTGTATATTTAACTTTTTTATTGAATTTTTCCATTATCTCCTCTAAATTATAATATTAATCATGTCTACCATAACTATTTGTTTATTATTTCGATAACATATCTACAGAATATCTATTTGAATATACTCCGTGCAAAGCACGGGCCCAAACTAATATGGCCATAAATTGTCATGTAAAATTTTTATTACAAGTCCCACGCAGCGTTTTATTGTAAATAGGAGAAGGACCAGAAGGGGAGGAGACTTGTTTTCCAAGTGGCAAACGGCATCGTTTTGAACTGGATGAATTCAGCAAGAGCTCATCCATCCCTTCATGCCTCATTGCTCACCGCCCCCCCCCCCCCCTCTCTTCTCTCTCACCCCTCCGGCGTTTGTTGAGGACTGTGAGAGCAAATGGCAGGAACTGTGCGAATTATCTGCTCGAATGGCTTACAGCCCATCTTCAATAAGACCCCCTTCTTTGCCTTCAATTCCCATAAACCTTCTCTCTCTCATAAATTCCTCTCTCTTCCTATGCCCACACTCGCACTCTTTCCCTATCTATCAACCCCACTTCGATTCTCTCTTCCTCCTGGTAAAGTCAATTTCTTTTTCTTCTTTTATTATGTATTTATCTTTTGATAATTCAGATGAATTTTTTACGGGTCTTTGCTTGAATTCCCTTTTCCTGTATATTTGTATGTTGGGTTTGCATAATTTGGATAAACTTTTGTTTGAGCAATGATGGGTCTTTGCTTGAATTTCTGTATTTGTTGTCTATGATTTGATTAGAATTCCCAATATGCTTCAACTTTTAATATTGTGTTATCTCATTATTTCTTTTTCTGTATGTATATAATCGATTTCTGGGGCTCACTACGACTGGCAACTCCAGATAGTCAATTGAGTGTTGAGGTCAGCACTGAGACTAGGGAATGGGCAATGCAAGGTATGTGGCTTGTGTTTGATCAAACTGATGGAATTCTTCTCATTCCTCAACTATATTTGCTTGGACTGAATCTGTCCATCAGTGCATCCCCCCCCCCCCCCCAAAAAGCTCCTGATAACGGGCTTTTTATTTTTATTTGTTTGGTTCTTGTTCCCCCCCCCCCCCCTTGGGTTTTTTTTTTGGGGGGGGGGGGGTTTGAGAATTTGAAACTTTGGTCTCCCTCAAAACAAAAACGTTGCAATTCATGGTAATCATTGAGTGTAGGTTGAAATGACCGTTGGGATGTAAAATCCAAACCAGTGCTAAATATGCTTGCTAGCCTCTGGGGTTCCAGGGAATTCAAATAGCTTTTGCTTTGCATTGTTACTAATTCAATCCTACTGATATGAAGATATGATCTCATGTTCTTGCATACGCTAATTGATGGAGGAGGAAAGGATAAGGAAATGGACAGAAAAGTGGGTGTGAAAGAAAGCTTCAATACTTTTGAAATATTTGGAATGATGAAATGTTTCTGATTTTTCCAGTTCTTTTCTATTACGTCATGCCTAACATTCAAATTTGGAATTGGGTAGCCAAGGCCCTTCGTTTTCTTGAGCTCAATCATCAAGATCATGTGTTAATGACGAGGGAGAAAAAAAGTAATGGGATTAACCCTTGTCTTCTGACTGCTTTCCATTCTTGCTTCCTTGAATCTGCGGTCCTGAATCAAAAATTGACTACTTGGATCACATTCACATATTGCTGGTGCCTTTCAGCATGATGTAACAAGTACAATATGTAGAGAACTAACCTGCCTGTAGTGAGAAGTTTTAAATTTTCTGATCAGACTCACTTCACATTTGTTATTGAAAAGCTCCTCCATCTTCTGTTGATGACTTCCCCTTCATTACCTGTGTCCCCTAAAAATTAGCCACTTCAATATCATGATTTAGCTTTGCCTGTTGCAGATTTTTATGCACTGAGAAAGGATGTGGAAAACACCAGCGAGCGTGTAGAAGAGATTGTAGCGTCTGCTGGACTGGAGCAATTAGAGGCAGAGCTTGCAACTCTGGAGTCCAAAACAGCTGAAACATCTCTGTGGGATGACCGTGCTAAAGCCCAAGAAATTCTTTCATCTCTGACTAATGTCAAAGATAAAATAAAGCTTCTCAAAGATTTCAAAAGGCAGGTCTGAAATTTTCTGTGATGAACTAGTGCTGCATCATGATCTTTCGATTGCTGAAGTTCAATCTTCTCAAAGATAAAAGGAAATCCCCTTGGTGTCCTTTTAATATACATCTTTGACTACTTACCCCCCAAAAAAAAAAAAACTATTGCTGCTTGGTGATCTTTCGATTGCTGAAGTTCAATACTGCTTTCTTCCGACCCCCCCCCCCCCAAAAAAAAGTAATATGCAGCTTTGCCCAGAGTTCAAGGCATCCTAGGTACTTTAGCAAATGTAAAATGGAGATGCTTAGCTGCCCCCCCCCCCCCAAAAAAAACTTGCAGGGCTTGTAGCTACATCTGAAGCCAAATGAATCTCACAAGGTTCTATATTTGATGCAACCGGTTTCATTTCTTGCAGGTGGAAGAGGCAGAAACAATAGTTAATCTAACTGAGGAGATGGATTCTATTGATACAACTCTCCTTCAAGAGGCTGCCAGCATCATTAAGGAATTGAACAAGGCACTTGACCGGTTTGAGTTGACACAGCTACTTTCTGGTCCTTATGACAAAGAGGGCGCTGTCATTTCGATCACAGCTGGTGCTGGGGGCACTGATGCTCAGGTGTGGCACTGCACTTAGCACGTGTTATCTCTTTCTATTGGTTTCTGTGATGGTTCTTGCCGTAAACAATCTAAGTGATAGTAAGCCATCGATTTGTTTTTTTCCTATTACAGCACTCGCCTTGTGTAAAATTGTTTGATATATTTCAGTGCAGGATTGGGCTGACATGCTTCTCAGGATGTATATAAGGTGGGCAGAAAAACAGAAGTACAAGACTAGAGTGGTTGATAAGTCATTAGGTGAAGAAGCGGGTATTAAATCAGCAACGGTGGAGATTGAGGGCCGTTATGCTTATGGTTACCTTTCCGGGGAGAAAGGGACTCACCGAATAGTGAGGCAATCTCCGTTCAATGCGAAAGGTCTTCGTCAGGTACCTTAAATGTTCACTTTCACTTTTCTTCATTCAACTCAAGACGCCTGAGCTATATTACCCACACTCAGCTACAAGTGTCTGACACGCCCTAAATGGATGCACATCTGGGTGTTGTAGTCACCCATTTTCTGTATGATTTGCATCCTTTTTAGTCTGAAATAAGAGTCAACGGTCGAGTATCATACCAGGTTATAAAAGCTTGCTGCTCCGTTAAGTAAATAGTCCGAGTATATTGGCTTTGCTAAAGCTTTTGGGTAGCAGTTGCAGCTATGAATTTTCCTTTCAGTCATAAGTTTTTGGTCCATATGTATTGTTTAAATTAAACACAAAAGTTGTGTGCAGACAAGCTTTGCTGGTGTTGAAGTCATGCCTCTTCTTCCTGAAGAGTCGACGGATGTTGAGATACCTGAGGAGGACTTAGAAATAACTTTCTCAAGAGCAGGTGGAAAAGGAGGTCAAAATGTAAACAAGGTTGAAACAGCTGTGAGAATCACACACATTCCAACTGGAGTGACAGTTCGATGCACAGGTCTGTTTACCCCTCTGATATAATGTTGTTGCTATGAAATATTATGTACTCCTTATGCTTGTTTGTTGTGGCAAAGGAGATCTAGCTTTTGCCATTTGCTGCTACAACCCACAACCTTAGGTTAAAAAAGCTCGAGGCTTATAAAAGCGCAAAAGGTCCTGGGCCCAGGGCGCGGGCTTCGAGGCAAAGGTGCAGGCTTTTTGGACACGTGACGTACTTTTACTAAAAAATGCTTAAAAATAATTTCCAAACCGTATTTTGACAAATAAGTTAGATGATAGCACTAAACAAGTTATCATACATCACAACGGACCATACTATCGTAACTTATATTGGTCCATCAATTCCAAAGGCATTTTAGGAATGAGTGAAGAAAAGAAGAGGAAGGAAACAATATTCGATAGCATATTAGAACGAAAGGGAAGTATATTTTTTAATCCTTCTTTCCATATTATTGGTAGCACCATATTTCTCATAGAGGGTTCTTATCTACAAAGAGGGAGAGAGGCCAGCAGAGATCGGCTGTCGGAAAAGTACGAGAAAAAATTGGTTAACTCTGTCTTTATTAGAAAACTGTACATGCCTTCAAGTACAACCTAACCCTCCATCCAAAAATTACGGTTTCTAAATTAGGGTTCTTCAATTTAATTTGTACTCGAAGCAATTGCATGCAATTAGATAAGGATTTCTACCCAAAATTGAATAATATAGCAAAGGTAAGTGTCAATATAAAGGTATTTGTGTTTTTCCATGGTGTGTATTCCCTTCTCTCTCTCCCATGATCTTTTTCCATAAAGCGAGGGCTTGGGTCGCTTTAAGCCTCGATTTGAAGCGCAGAAAAGCGTGGGCTCCTATGCTTAAAGAATGGGTTGGTCTTGAGTCTTGACCCCTCGCAAGGCGAAAGAAGTCGGGCTTCGTGCTTTTGGGAGCACGGGCGCACTTTTGTAAACACAGCCCTCAACTCATGAGGGCAATTGGGCCAACTTCCTGTTCTGATCAGATGAGTCCATTGTTGACTTTTTTCGTTCAACCTTTTTGGGATAGCGTTGATATATTCGTAAGATTACTTTAGATAAAGGGGTAAACATATATGGGTGGGTCTTCAGGTAAGAGTTTTGGTTTGAGTTTAAATGAATGGAAGGCCCATGCTACTTGACTAGTGTCTGACACAATTCTTGTGTAGGTGTTGGATTCACTGTTTCTGAAAATTTCCATGTTTTTGGTCCAGAGTGAAGTCCTACAGGGTGCTTGGCCAGATGTTGGATTTGCTCATCTTCTAGAAATTTTTCATTTTTTGAAACAATGAAATGTCAGATATTGTAACCAATGCTGGAGCTACGAGTGTTCAACATTGGTAGTACATATAAAATGAAGAGTCTATGAAACGGTGATGCAGTTGCAAAGGTCTCATGTCCGTCAAAAGCGTTCTAAATCCCCTTCCCCTGGGTTATCCACTCACTTTTGCCATGCTTCCCTGATCTACCCAGCCCCAATGAAGTGGAAATGATTCATGTGATATAACTGTATGATTTGGGTTTTAACTTAATGTGTCTTTATTTCTTGAGTCCATAACAGATCTCCTGTTTATTCCCTTCGCTTGATGGGATTAATTTCTGATGTCATTGCCTGGAATCTATGCCTCATTCACAGAGCAGAGAACCCAGATCCAAAACAAGGTCAAAGCCTTAAGTCGATTGAAAGCTAAACTTTTGGTCATTGCTGAAGAGCAAAGGGCATCTGAGATCAAGCAGATAAGGGGAGACGCTGTCAAGGCTGAGTGGGGGCAGCAGATCCGGAATTATGTTTTCCACCCTTACAAGCTTGTGAAAGATGTACGAACAGGGTACGAAACCTCTGATATCACCTCGGTGATGGATGGTGATTTGGATCCCTTCATTAAGTCTTATCTGAAGCACAAGTATACTCAAATGTTATCAACAAGTAGTTAGACGAGCATTTTTGTATAAGGAAGCGGAAAAGTTGTGCAGTCAACTTCTCAAAAATTTGTATGATCCTAGTTTCTTTGTGTGGTGATGTCCTGGATTGCGAGACGTGTTGATCATGTCCCTGTTTGTTCGATCTTATATGACAAATCTGAGATGATGATTTTGAGTTGCTTTATAGGCGCATCATTTGGGTTCAGATTTGGTTAATTTGTTTCACGTATGTAGAGATGGCTAAATGAGCATCATCACACGTCTGGATTGAACCCACTAACAGACTGACCGAGGTTTATGGCTCGGCCCAAAATGAATTTTTTTTATTATTATTTTTTTAAACAACGGTACGGTGAGAAATGAATGTTAGTTGCATTTTCTTATAAGATTACGCCTAATTATATTATCAGTTAGGATTGCCCAAATAATTGGAAAAAATGCAAATATCTAAGAAGGACAAGGCCATAATGGAAGCCCAATTTTTGACAGCCATCTGTTTTCACTTTTCATATTTGCCTCAAGAAAGGCATGATTGATGAAGAATTGGATACCCATGATTCAACCAAGCACGAACATCTGCGATGATATTAGATATTTGCCAAGGGATTTGGATATTTCCTTTCAGCGCTTGACAATTTAGTTATCACCTTTTATGACAATTTGTTGTATCCAACTTGAAGCCTTGAACTGTTGAACTGACTCTATCTCTAAGAACTCTAACTTATGCCACAAGAATAGATGTTTGTCCATAGTATGCCACTCTTGCTTTGATTAACTTGTCGGTCCAATCGCTTAGAATGAATATTCATGCTACTGAAGAGTTGTTGATTGATTTGTCAAAGCTAATTTTGACGAATCTCGAAGATGGGAGATGCCACCTCACAAAGAGGTCAAAGATGGGAGGGAGAGAAGAAAACCCCTTAGAGTAATCACCAACCTATATGTACATTCGGATTCTCCATTCGACACTTGCCTCTTTGCTTGAATTAAACATGGTAAGGGTCGAAAATTTCATTTTTGAAAACTATAGCATTTCTGGGTTTCCAGATGCTCCAAAAAAGAGAGGAAAATTTGTACAGTATCTTTGGAATCTACGAGCATCTGATCCAATTTAAACATTGACAGATATCCTGACTTCCAACAAGGGAATATCAACCGGAGGCCGCTGATTTATTTATTTATTTTGGCTAGTTTCCAGACCTTTTTAACCATATGGCATCCATTGAATAGGTGGTTTGTTGATTCAATATCATCCAAATAAAGTGCACAAGTTGGGTAATATTGAGACCCCTTTTAATAAGAGCGCCTATACTCGGATCTGCTTTATGGTACAATTGCCAAAGAAATTTTTTTATTTTTGGATGTTGTCAATTCCAAATTCATTTAGAAGGTCATTTAGGGGTTTCCTGTGATCAAGGATCATGGGCTATCCAGGTCATAGATTTAGGGCCTGTTCTTTTCGTGGGTCAATCTGTTTTAACCCACTTCAACCTACTTCAACTCATTTCAACCTACTTCAACCCACTTGAAAAAAAAATACCAACTTCAACCCACTTCAACCTATCTCAACCTACTTCAACCCACTTCAACCAACTTCAACCCACCCCTTCATAATTTTAATAATTTGTAAAGTATCATGTGAGATTTAGAGCCTGTTATTTTCGTGGGTAAATTAGGTAGGTAAAATGGTGAAGTAGGTTGAAGTTGGTTGAGGTGGGTTAAGATAGGTTGAAGTTGGTATTTTTTTTTTTTTGGAAGTGAGTTGAAATAGGTTGAAGTAGGCTGAAGTGAGTTAATGTTGGTTGAATTTGCTATATTTTTTATGTGGTGGGTTGAAATGGATGAAAATAATGAGAACGTCATTAATGTGTGATAATTTATGAAGTTATCCAAATTTTGTGAAATTTTTGTTTGTTATTTTTTATTTTACATTTTTTTGATTTTTGATTTTTAATTATTAGTTTTTATTTTTCATTTTTCATTTTTCACTTTTTTCGTTTTTACTTTTTTTTTTTTTTTTTTTTTTTATTTATTTATTTTTTATATTTTTTTTATTTTCATTTTTTAATTTTTCATTTTTTATTTTTATTTTCTATTTTTATTTTTTTTATTTTCATTTTATTTTTCATTTTATTTTTCATTTTTTTTATTTTTTAGTTTTTAGTTTATTCTTTCTTATTTCTTATTTTTTATTACTTATTTTCTAAGTTTTTAATCTTTTATTTTTTATTTTTTTATTTTTTTTAAATTGTAATTTGTAATTTGTAATTTGTAATTTTTTTATTTTTCATTTTTTTTATTTTGTATTTTGTATTTTCATTTTTTTTTTTATATTTTATTTTTCATTTTTTATTTT
>JACYFF010031959.1:11390180-11406944 GCA_017589665.1 Selenicereus undatus
ATGGAGGAAAAATTAGTGATAAGTAGAGGGAAAAGAAAAGTTTTGGCAGAAAGTTCTTTCATTGGAAAAACAAAACATTCTTAGTTTACTTCTACTAATTAAAGTATACCAAGTAGATATTATTATTCAGATGTAGTGTTTATCCCTTTTTTTTTTCTATTAAATAAGTTTAACTTAATGTACTATCAGTAAATAAAAATCATATGTTTAACTTAATATGTAGGAGGGTTGTAGTGGTTATTATTAGTTTGATATAGACATTATTCTTTTTAACTTTAGTAAATAAATAAATTAACTTAACTAAATATATAAATAGGTTAACTTAACTGGACTTAATCCAACTTAACTAAATAAATAAGTTAATGTAGGTATTACTTTTTTAACTTAAGTTAGATTTAAGAGTAAACACTTAGGCCAACTTTGCTGAATAAGTTTAACTTAAGTCGTAAGATAGATATAGTATTTGTTAACCTAAGATGTAAAGTGGATGTAATATTTATTTATTTTTTAACTTGACTAAATAAATGGGTTAACTTAGCTAACTAAATATAAGTTTTGATGTAGTACTTATTCTATAAGATGTAGGATGGATGTAATGTTCATCACGTAGATATTATTTTTTCCTAAATGAGTTTAACTTAACTTGTCATGAACTTTTAATCCATAGATGTTACTAATAGATTAAATTTTCATGCATTTAATGTTATCAGGGGAAAAAGTTTGAACATGCCAAATAAAAAATAAGAAGAAGAAGATAAGAAAATGGGGTAATAAGAAAACAACTCGTTTCATTAATATGGAAAGGTAGAACAACTAGGTGACAAGCATAAATAAGATGGGAAACATTAAACTACTAAATATTATATGGTAGCAATTTAACATAAAAACTTAGGAAACTTTTCATTGTACGATCAAAGTCGAGAGGATTTGTGCTTGATGCGCTTAGACCTTCTAGGTTCAACTTGTTCCTTCCTCACAATGCACAAGTCAACAATTGGACGAGCAACAATTCTTTTGCCATTAACATTCTATGACGTACCATGTGTGGATCGCCCAGTAGTTTTTGATGAAGATTATATTCTTCCTCAAAAATTGGCTCAAGAGTTTCAAGTCTTCCATATCTAGTTAGGAGTTGCCCAATGACTTGTGGACCTACCTTTGAACTTTCAATCAAACTTCGTATGAACAAACGAACTTGAAGTAAATCTCTGACATGAGTTTTCTTTTCATCAAGACAAATTTTTAACTATGAAAGGGTAATAAACGAATGATAAAATGTGAAGAAGACTGAATAAATTATACAAGAGAGAGCAAGGATACAATATTATTTATAGGTGAATTTTCCCGCAAAATTTCTTGCCTCCAAACTAACTAGAATTAATGCTCGTTGCATTTTAACTTTCCAATGAAGATTAATAACAAGATGTTGATTTCTCAATGTATCTTCTACCCATTCTAGCTATTGAGGATTTATTAATTATTATCTCGATATTTGCTTGATAAATATTCATCCTACATCTATTTGTGATGGTTGCTAGTATAAATTATATTGAAAGACAATTATGCTCCCAAAGAAAAAAAAATCCCAAAAAAAAATAAATCAAACAAGGTATTACATAGCAAGGGACACAATTTCTATTATATAATCTACTTTATAGCAAGGGATACAATTTCTATTATATAATCTACTTTATTAGAAATACGCATTACATAACAAGTAACTATTCTAGTGATTAAACAAAAACTAGCATTTAGTCTTCTTCCTCTAAATTTTTAAAAAACCCATCATCAATAAAACCTAGGTCAAGATCAGGGTACTTCTCCTTGATCTTGTCTCTACAAGTAGCAATGCCATCTGTAAAACTATTTAGTGAATATTCATTGAGTTCATTCTTGTAAGCATCTGTTTGCTTAAACTCTTCAATAATCAAATCTGTAGATTTCTTTTCTTCGATTATGAATGTTTCCAACTGATCTTGAAATTCATCCTTTTCTTTTGAAACTGTGTCAAACTTTTGTTTGAGGATTGCATTTTCCTCCCTCTCTTTTTTCAATTCTTTAATGAGTTCGTCTCCCCTAACACTAACATGTGACAATAACATTAAGCTCTACAAGAATCAAAAAATTAAAAAATAATCAGGTTATGACAATTATCATAATAATATTAATAATAATAACAATAACAATGACAATAGTAGTAATAGTAGTAATAATAGTCATTGTAGTAGTAATAGTAATAGTAGTAGTAATAATAACAATAATACTACTAATAATAATAACAATAATTGGCGCCAAATTGAGGGCATTTAATAAGGAAATAATGCATGGTGGTAAAGGGCGGCGAAGACCGGCAACAAGGAACTCCTCATACATAGAGTAATGATATTTCCTTGAAGAGTTGGCACGTTCACCAGAAGAAAGTAGATGTAAATGGATAATAGAAGGTATATTAAAATGAATTACAATGTGTTTAAGGTCATCATCCACTAAAGTACAAATTTGAGAATTAGGGCCCCCCTTCTCAATATTCACGTTATATGTATTATTTGCAAATGCATTCCCATGAATATTGTTTCGAACTAAGTTTTATCGAAATGAATTACATTTAAAATGAATTACATTTAGGCACATTTGCGGTAAAGAATGACATATGAGCTTCTATACTGTTGAAGTTCTATCGAAAATCGCCGAAATGAGGGGTAGAAATCATGCCTAAAAGCGGTAAAATAGAGGTTTATCAACTCCTCCATGCTTACCTCTTGCTTGTCCCCAAGCAAGACTAAAACATGAATGAATCGACAGGGGATCAAAAACCTCTAACCACATGCCTCCTCAGGCAAGGCTAATTAGGGATCAGTCGAATCGAACATAAGTGCGCACAACCAGTGGAGTAATTTGAAGTATAAATACAATTTCTAAATTCACTTCAAATCGGTGGGAAGACCACATGTTCAAATCAGCATATCATTAAACCAGATCACACTCCTCCCTAATCAAGACGCATCCAAATAAGTAGTGGGCAAGAAGGCCTGGTAGCGACTCTCATAGGGGGAACAAAGTAATTGCACTCCCTCACATGTGTTTAAGATGTAGAAAGGTTCACTCAACTCTCTTTCATTCGAACAAACTACCATAGGCTTGGTAGGATTCTCAATTCTCCACCGCGAAAATACAGTATACAAAACAATAATCAAGAGGACTTTTCAGGGTTGTAATGGGGCTAAGGGTACAGGTAGAAGGGGGACAAATAATTTGGGAAATGAGGAGCTAACAGCCGAAGCCAATGAGCAACTAACAATTGAACCAACCACAACGCACTTCCCTAAAACACAATAAGAATACACTCTTAGCTAGATGAGTCATCGGGAATGAACGACAATAACATGCCAAACACATTCATTCTCCACTTCCCCCCTTTTTTTTCAAAAGAAAATCAACAAGTTTCCCCTTTTTATCTCTTTTTTTTTTTGATTTCTTGGGAAACATGTTTTTCTCTCTTTTTTTTCTTTTTTTTTCCTTTTTGGAAAAAGAAGTGAATGATTGGCATGCGCAATGGTTATACGCTCAATCCCCAATGATACCCATGATACATCCCTGTATATGCCAATACAAACTACCAATTTGCATAACATCCAAAAACTACCCACAAAGTAACGAAGTGTTGCCCCACTGGCTTTGGCTTAGGGGTAGGAAATGTGTTTAGGCCAATAGCTGATAGTAAAGGGCTCACAACAAAAACAGGCAAGGCTCAAAGGGGTCAAAACATTCAACAATGGGTGACAGATTTGGCTATGTAGCTCAGAAAAATAAATGAATGCCTCTATCATATTATCATAATGCACCTGCTGAATGCGATTTTGAAGAGAATCAAGCCAAGTTCTAGAGATGTAATCATGAAAGAGACACACAAGAAAGGAAATGTGAGACTAAATTGATGAATTAGTCTATAGGCTCAAAATCTCACGGGTCACACTACCAAACACACAACTAGCCCCAAAGATGTCCCACTTCAAAGGAATAATCAATCAAGGTGAGGGGAGTTCAAGGGCAAACAACATGCCAACCAAACAATGTGGTCAAAATATTTTCAAAATCATCAATCAAAAGTATTTGCCACAAACAATCCATAAGTATGCACAACCATGTCAATCCACTGATCCACAATGCCTTGGTCATCGTCATATGAGGGTTTTTCAAAACCTTTTTTTTTTTCAAATAAATGAAGAGTAGAGTTGGAAGAATCACCTCGCAGTCTTGTGAAACTCCACTCGACAAATGTCCACTTGAGACCAAGGGTTAGAAAATAAAATATATACAATGCATCACCTACCTATATGCATTATCCTAACATGCTTTGCTAAATGGATGAATAAAAGGAAAAGTAATGCACCCTAAACATGCTGCTAAACTAGAATGAGGCCTAAAGTGCTAAATGCAAAGAGTGTATACAATGCACCCCACTAAGCAGATATAGACATCCCCCCATGCTTGGACTCTTAATTGTCCCCAATGAAAACATGATGCACAAGAAAAGAAATGGGAAAGGGGGAGCACACTTACAGTCACTGGGTGCCATCAGGCCCTGGAGGTGGCCAAAAATGGGGAGGAAATGGGTGGAATGTGGAGGAATCATAAGAAGGGAAGGATGAGGAGCTACCCTGATCGCTCTGAAAGGAGCGTAAACGCTTCTCCATATGTCGAATGGACTCCGACTGCCGCCAAAGTAGCTCGTTCATCCTTCGACGCTCCCCGTACTCACGGGCTTCCCTCATAGCCCGTTCCTCCTCCCTCTGAATCCGTCGTTGCTCCCGCTCCTCCTGGCGGTCAACGAAACCGCGGAAATAGGAGACTCCCTCCTCAATGGAGTCCATGCACCCAGAAAGACGACCAATGTCGTCATGCATACTGATGAAGCCCTCCCGAAGTCCGGAAACCTCTACTTGGAGGGTGGAGAAAGACTGGAGAAAGGCAAGGTCGAGTGGCATGTATGCCGCTGAAGAAGAAGACCCGCCCATGTCTTGCGTGAAAGGTGGGTATAGTGGTGGTGGAGGTGGTGGGATAGACGCCTCCGTAGCAAGGGTGTCCTCGGGCTCGGGCTGCCCTTGGCCCGCATCAATGTCCTCCACATCCTCACTCTCATCGGCCTCAAGCCCCTCATCAGCTGCTAACTGTTCCTCTCGAAGGAGAACAGTTGCCCTAATAATCCACCGGTCGCAGTTCCAGTTTCTTTTGTTAGCGACCGCGGTACGCTCGGTAGCAGGAAAGGTGAAAAGGATGGTTTTGTGGTGGGGGTATCGAATGGTGTCACCTCTAGTATCAATAATGTGCATATGATGTAGGGTACCAAGGTCGAGGTAACCACCTAGGAAGTGAGGCTCAAGAGCGGAGAGCCGTGAGCTGTGGCCCAGGGCATTAGCGACGGCGGTAACAGTACCACCAACGCTAATGACGTTCCTGTTGCTAATCTTGGCTACTTCCGCTAAATGGCGGATTATGAAGGCCCCCGTGTCAATAGGGGTACCTGACAAGGCGCACCAAATAAGAAAGAATTCGGCCTTCCGACAACCATTTTGGTTGTCGTTACGGCCGAAAACAATATTAGCGGTGAGGCGCTGTAGGTACCGCAGGTTGACATTGCAGATGTCAGTGGCCTTGGCCTGTCGGGGTCAGAAACCCGAGGTCTCCCTCATTTATCAGTATACTCCTTTCGGTTGGAGCAGGTGATGCTCAACCAAACAGGGTCAGGTCTCCACAAAGAGGGCACATCTCTCTATAAGCCGCATCGACCACCGGAAATCTCAAAAGCGCATTAAACATTCTCAAACTCATCCAGTGGTCAATGTTAAACATTCGAAAATAAATGGCGACTTCCTGGACATTATAACTATCATCCCAATCAACAGCTAACGAACTCAAGAACTCAACCATAAGGTGGTCATGGGTTGTGCATTGCATGTTTATATATTCAGTCCATCCTAACCTACCAAGTAGAGTCAACAAATTATCCAACAGTCCCAAAGTGCGCAAGGAATCAGCATGAAAATACTTCTCCTCACTAGTATTTCTGGTCACTAAAAGCTCATAACGGGACTTTTGCTCATCGCTAACAAACTGCAAACCCCTAGTGTTACTAGGAAAATCTAATCAAGGTACTCTATAGATGTGAAGAAGTCAACCTAGTATTGAATTGGGAAAAATGTCATTTTATGGTGCAGGAGGGGGTAGTACTAGGTCATGTTATTTCTGCTAGGGGCATTGGGGTGAACAGAGCGAAGGTCGAGGTTATTGAGCGATTACCCCCTTCTACTTCGGTAAAAGGGATGAGGAGTTTCCTTAGTCATGCGGGGTTTTATCGCCGCTTTATCAAGGATTTCTCCAAGATCGCCACACCTCTTACTCAGCTGTTCACTAAAGATGCCCCGTTTGTCTTTACTGATGAGTGCCATGAGGCTTTTTGCAGGATCAAGCAGACATTAATTTCTGCCTCCATCATACAACCACCGGATTGGGATCTCCCATTTGAGATCATGTGCGATGCCAGCGACCATGCGGTGGGAGCAGTTCTGGGGCAAAGGAAGGATAAGAAGCCAGTGATGATCTACTATGCTAGTAGAACGCTGGATGAAGCCCAGCAAAACTACACCACGACTGAGAGGGAGTTGCTTGCGGTCGTATATGCAATGGAAAAATTCAGGCCCTACCTGCTATGTTCCAAAGTCATTGTGTACACGGACCACTCTGCCCTCAAGCACCTCATCGAGAAGAAGGATGCCAAGCCTCGCCTCATCAGATGGATTTTGCTACTCCAGGAGTTTGATCTGGAGATCAAAGACAAGGCAGGGGCCGAGAATGTCGTGGCCAATCATCTTTCCAGGCTCGTTGTTGAGAGCCACAACACTCCTATTGATGATGCCTTTCCCGACGAGCATCTCATGGGCATCGAGTCAGGGCCCGCCCCATGGTTTGCCGACTATGCGAACTATCGAGCTTCAGGAATCCTTCCCCATGATCTATCCTTCCACCAAAAAAAGAAATTCTTCCACGATGTCAAGACATATTTTTGGGAGGAACCATTCCTTTACAAGTTGTGCAAGGATGGGATTATCAGGAGATGCCTTCCTGAGGGGAAAATTCAAGGTGTAATCTCCCATTGCCACGACTCTCCTTGTGGAGGACACGCTAGCACCTCCAAGACAGCCGCTATGGTGCTGCAAGGGGGCTTCTTCTGGCCCTTGCTCTCTAAGGATGTCCATGCCTATGTCCACGAGTGTGACCGCTGTTAGCGGATGGGAAATCTGTCTAGGAAGAATGAGATGCCCTTTAACTTTATCCTTGAAGTTGAGATCTTCAATGTTTGGGGCATCGACTTTATGGGACCCTTTCCATCTTCAAGGGGCCACAAGTATATCCTCGTCGCCGTAGACTACGTCTCCAAGTGGGTGGAGGCAATAGCTAACCCTAAAAATGACTCAAGGGTTGTAACCAAACTTTTCAAGAAGATCATATTCCCTCGCTTTGGGGTCCCGAAGGTGCTAATAAGTGACAATGGATCGCACTTCATAGAGCAGAAATTGGAAACTCTCTTGAAGAAATATGGAGTGCACCACAAATATGGACTTGGCTACCACCCCCAAACTAGTAGCCAAGTCGAGATCTCCAACCGGGAAATCAAGTCCATCTTAGAGAAAACGGTTGCAAGATCACGAAAGGATTGGGCGGACAAGCTTGATGACGCCCTTTGGGCCTACCGCACGGCGTTCAAAACCCCCATTGGCACCACCCCATTTCGGCTCATCTACGGCAAGTCTTGTCATCCCCCCGTGGAACTGGAACACAGGGCTTACTGGACCATAAAACACTTCAACTTTGACTTGAAGTCCGTTGGAGAGAAGAGGATGTTGCAGCTAAACGAACTCGAGGAGATTCGCTTGAATGCATATGACAGTTCTCGGCTCTACAAGGAGCGAACTAAGTGATGGCACGATAAGTTTATCAACCGCCGTGAGTTTCAGGAAGGTGATTTGGTTCTACTTTTCAATTCCCGCTTGAAGCTTTTCCCTAGTAAGCTTCGCTCCCGATGGTCGGGTCCCTTTAAGGTGCTTAAGGTCTACCCATATGGGGCCATCGAAATAGGCAATGAAACCACCGGCTCGTTCAAAGTGAACGGGTCCTGCTTGAAACACTACATTGCCGGTGAGTCTCTTGAGGGGAAAGTCACATGTGCTCTCCCCGTTGTCCCTCCTTCTTAGGGATCCTAACGGTCAAGCTCGGGACCTAAAACAAGCACTTCTTGAGAGGCAACTCAAGCTTTATTGCTTTCGGGAAAAAAAAATAAAAAAAAATAAAAAAAAACGGAGGCGATGAGAGGAAAAAGGTTCCAGAAAAAAATTAGAGTGAGAAAAAGAAACAACAGATTTGGATGGAGTTGGTTTGGAGGGCAGAAAGCTGGCATGGGCGTGCCACCCCCTCCTCGGGACTTGAAAAAAATGAAGGAAAAAAAAAGAGGAAGCAAGAAAAAAATAGTGTCATTGAACAGTAAAGTGGCACGGTCAGACCGTGCCTCCAGACACGACTGTGCCACAACTGATTTCACAGAAACAGACCGCAGCACGGCACGACTGTGCCACATTAAAACACGGCCAAAAGGCCGAATTCTCCTTCTTCTTCCTCCTTCCTCCATTCAAACGCTCCTCTTTCTCTCTCTACAATTGGAAACCCCTATCTCTCTCTCTCCATACCCACTTCATCTCCCCCCCCAAACTCCTCAAAATTCCTCCCCAATTCCTTCAATTCTTTCACCCCCCTTCACTTTCCTATCAAAATTCCTCCCCTTTTCATCTCAAACTCATCCTATCCACACTCATTTTCTCTTTCTACAAACCTAACCTCCATTGTTGAGGTTGAAGGTGGAAGAGAAAGAAATTAGCCCTTTTCTTACTCTTTTTAGCCTCTACCTATTATTTTTGGCCCTAATCTGTTGTTTGATTGTACCATGGGCAAGAAACGTGTTGGGGAGACTTCAAGGGTTTCATCCCTTCTCAAGAAATCATCACGGGCAACCTCTTCTTCCGCTGCAACTGCCTCTGCTAAAGGTACTAAAGATGCATACCCTCTTATTTTACCTGCTAGCACTAGGGGTTTGCAGTTTGTTAGCGATGAGCAAAAGTCCCGTTATGAGCTTTTAGTGACCAGAAATACTAGTGAGGAGAAGTATTTTCATGCTGATTCCTTGCGCACTTTGGGACTGTTGGATAATTTGTTGACTCTACTTGGTAGGTTAGGATGGACTGAATATATAAACATGCAATGCACAACCCATGACCACCTTATGGTTGAGTTCTTGAGTTCGTTAGCTGTTGATTGGGATGATAGTTATAATGTCCAGGAAGTCGCCATTTATTTTCGAATGTTTAACATTGACCACTGGATGAGTTTGAGAATGTTTAATGCGCTTTTGAGATTTCCGGTGGTCGATGCGGCTTATAGAGAGATGTGCCCTCTTTGTGGAGACCTGACCCTGTTTGGTTGAGCATCACCTGCTCCAACCGAAAGGAGTATACTGATAAATGAGGGAGACCTCGGGTTTCTGACCCCGACAGGCCAAGGCCACTGACATCTGCAATGTCAACCTGCGGTACCTACAGCGCCTCACCGCTAATATTGTTTTCGGCCGTAACGACAACCAAAATGGTTGTCGGAAGGCCGAATTCTTTCTTATTTGGTGCGCCTTGTCAGGTACCCCTATTGACACGGGGGCCTTCATAATCCGCCATTTAGCGGAAGTAGCCAAGATTAGCAACAGGAACGTCATTAGCGTTGGTGGTACTGTTACCGCCGTCGCTAATGCCCTGGGCCACAGCTCACGGCTCTCCGCTCTTGAGCCTCACTTCCTAGGTGGTTACCTCGACCTTGGTACCCTACATCATATGCACATTATTGATACTAGAGGTGACACCATTCGATACCCCCACCACAAAACCATCCTTTTCACCTTTCCTGCTACCGAGCGTACCGCGGTCGCTAACAAAAGAAACTGGAACTGCGACCGGTGGATTATTAGGGCAACTGTTCTCCTTCGAGAGGAACAGTTAGCAGCTGATGAGGGGCTTGAGGCCGATGAGAGTGAGGATGTGGAGGACATTGATGCGGGCCAAGGGCAGCCCGAGCCCGAGGACACCCTTGCTACGGAGGCGTCTATCCCACCACCTCCACCACCACTATACCCACCTTTCACGCAAGACATGGGCGGGTCTTCTTCTTCAGCGGCATACATGCCACTCGACCTTGCCTTTCTCCAGTCTTTCTCCACCCTCCAAGTAGAGGTTTCCGGACTTCGGGAGGGCTTCATCAGTATGCATGACGACATTGGTCGTCTTTCTGGGTGCATGGACTCCATTGAGGAGGGAGTCTCCTATTTCCGCGGTTTCGTTGACCGCCAGGAGGAGCGGGAGCAACGACGGATTCAGAGGGAGGAGGAACGGGCTATGAGGGAAGCCCGTGAGTACGGGGAGCGTCGAAGGATGAATGAGCTACTTTGGCGGCAGTCGGAGTCCATTCGACATATGGAGAAGCGTTTACGCTCCTTTCAGGGCGATCAGGGTAGCTCCTCATCCTTCCCTTCTTATGATTCCTCCACATTCCACCCATTTCCTCCCCATTTTTGGCTGCCTCCAGGGCCTGATGGCACCCAGTGACTGTAAGTGTGCTCCCCCTTTCCCATTTCTTTTCTTGTGCATAATGTTTTCATTGGGGACAATTAAGGGTCCAAGCATGGGGGGATGTCTATATCTGCTTAGTGGGGTGCATTGTATACACTCTTTGCATTTAGCACTTTAGGCCTCATTCGAGTTTAGCAACATGTTTAGGGTGCATTACTTTTCCTTTTATTCATCCATTTAGCAAAGCATGTTAGGATAATGCATATAGGTAGGTGATGCATTGTATATATTTTATTTTCTAACCCTTGGTCTCAGGTGGACATTTGTCGAGTGGAGTGTCACAAGACTGCGAGGTAATTCTTCTAACTCTACTCTTCATTTATTTGAAAAAAAAAGGGTTTTGAAAACCCCTCCTATGACGATGACCAAGACATTGTGGATCAGTGGATTGACATGGTTGTGCATACTTGCGGATTGTTTGTAGCAAATGCTTTTGATTGATGATTTTGAAAATATTTTGACCACATTGTTTGGTTGGCATGTTGTTTGCCCTTGAACTCTCCTCACCTTAATTGATTATTCCTTTGAAGTGGGACATCTTTGGGGCTAATTGTGTGTTTGGTAGTGTGACCCGTGAGATTTTGAGCCTATAGACTAATTCATCAATTTAGTCTCACATTTCCTTTCTTCTGTGTCTCTTTCATGACTACATCTCTAGAACTTGGTTTGATTCTCTTCGAAATCGCATTCAGCAGGTGCATTATGATAATATGATAGAGGCATTCATTCATTTTTCTGAGCTACATAACCAAATCTGCCGCCCATTGTTGAATGTTTTGACCCCTTTAAGCCTTGCCCGTTTTTGTTGTGAGCCCGTCACTATCAGCTATTGGCCTAAACACATCTCCTACCCCTAAGCCAAAGCCAGTGGGGCAACACTTCGTTACTTTATGGGTAGTTTTTGGATGTTATGCAAATTGGTGGTTTGTATTGGCATATACAGGGATGTATCATGGGTATCATTGGGGATTGAGCGTATAACCATTGCGCATGCCAATCATTCACTTCCTTTTCCAAAGAGAAAAAAAAAGAAAAAAAATGAGAGAAAAACATGTTTCCCAAGAAATAAAAAAAAAACAGAGAAAAAAAGGGGAAACTTGTTGATTTTCTTTTGAAAAAAAAGGGGGGGGGGGTGGAGAATGAATGTGTTTGGCATGTTATTGTCGTTCATTCCCGATGACTCATCTAGCTAAGGGTGTATTGTTATTGTGTTTTAGGGAAGTGCGCTGTGGTTGGTTCAATTGTTAGTTGCTCATTGGCTTCGGCTGTTAGCTCCTCATTTCCCAAATTATTTGTCCCCATTCTACCTGTACCCTTAGCCCCATTACAACCCTGAAAAGTCCTCTTGATTATTGTTTTGTATACTGTATTTTCGCGGTGGAGAATTGAGAATTCTACCAAGCCTAAGGTAGTTTGTTCGAATGGAAGAGAGTTGAGTGAACCTTTCTACATCTTAAACACATGTGAAGGAGTGCAATTACTTTGTTCCCCCTATGAGAGTCGCTACCAGGCCTTCTTGCCCACTACTTATTTGGATGTGTCTTGATTAGGGAGGAGTGTGATCTGGTTTAATGATATGCTGATTTGAACATGTGGTCTTCCCACCGATTTGAAGTGAATTTAGAAATTGTATTTATACTTCAAATTACTCTACTGGTTGTGCGCACTTATGTTCGATTCGACTGATCCCTAATTAGCCTTGCCTGAGGAGGCATGTGGTTAGAGGTTTTTGATCCCCTGTCGATTCATTCATGTTTTAGTCTTGCTTGGGGACAAGCAAGAGGTAAGCATGGAGGAGTTGATAAACCTCTATTTTACCGCTTTTAGGCATGATTTCTACCCCTCATTTCGGCGATTTTCGATAGAACTTCAACAGTATAGAAGCTCATCTGTCATTCTTTACCGGAAATGTGTCTAAATGTTGTGTGTTTGTGTTTTCAGGAGCTTGGTTAAGAGAAATAAGCTAATGCTGCGCCAAATGTGAGCCAAGATGGAAGTGGCACCATGCTAGGCAGCATGACCGTGCCACCCAGGGAAACGGGGAAACGCAAGGCAGCAGAGTGGCACAGTCACCCCGTGCCATGTGGCACAACCGTGCCACTTTAGTTTCTCGCGTTTAGTCGCGATCTTGTGGTGTAATTAGCATCAGTTTTTCCTCTCTACTTTTTCTCTCTCGAAAACGGCGATTAGGGTTCGTAGGTTTTAGATTGATTGTTGTTGGATTCAAGGCATTGGATTGAAAGTATTTCATGCTTTTGGCCGATTGTCGTTGCGATTTGCACAGAGTACATTCTTCTACGTTTTTCCTTTCCGTTTTAATTCAAAGTTGATACTTTTGAGCATGTTCGTTCTCTTTATTGTAATTGTGATTAGAATGACGATCGGAGGCTAAATTTCGTGTCTTGGAATGGGTGTAGCCCCTTTGATGTGATTTGGATTGATGTCCTAGGTTTTCGTGAATTGATGCCCATGTTATAATTGAACTCTCGCTTAGCATGCCAAGTGTTCGATGAATTACCTGAAAGGGTTGTATTCATGTTCGTAATTAGGGTTTAGGAGATTAACGAAAGTTAAGTCCTTTACTTAGAGCGATTTTGCGAGCGATTGAATTTCTTAACATGAAAATAGTTAAGGTTTCAATTGGGAATTAAGGGCTACACAATCTTGTGGTCTTGCGACTCTAGTTTTATGAAAATAGGTAACTAGGATAACTTAACCAGTCTAATGACCTTTGAGAGAAGGCGTAGATGTGTTTAATTTGTAACCATTCCATTTCAGTTGTCTTGTAGGCGGATTCGCATGACCTAGATTACAATCCTAAGAACATCAAAGTGTGGTGAACCCCAATCCAGGACCCTTGTCACCATTGATTTAGATCAAAGTAGCAACTTTAGATTGAACATAGTTAACTTCTAGTGAAAACTCATTCTACTAGACTCTGGCCTAAATTGAGTGTTAAAGGTTGAATTCGGTGATTGAAACCAAGTTCCTTGTGGACACGACCCGTACTTGTCGTTGCTAGCTACAACTGGCACCGTGCACTTGCGGTTATCAAAACGAGAACAAGGCGGTAAAATAGAGGTTTATCAACGTGGCTCTAGAAAACACTGATTCTCAATATGTCACCGATAATGCTGCGAAAAATGACAAAAATGAGAAATTAATTTCATGGATGTATTGCAACTTCACTAGACATAAGAACACAATTGAAAAAGCACGCTACATTTTATGACCTAAGAAAAATAAGTTAAATATTGTACAAAGTAAAGCCAAACAAAGATTCTGACAAACTATTAAATTAAAAAGTCAATACTTGTTCATTAGAAGAGTAATTTAACCAATTAGTGTCTAAACCATCTAGAGTTTAAAGTTCTATTGGTAATCTTAAAATTTTAAGTAGATCAACCTAACATATTATATTTTATAATGGCATAGTCCATAATTGTAATGTGTATATCTTGATCCTAACATATTATATTTAGTGCAATCATATTTAGTGCCCTTCCCCCCTCCATGTGTCTTGCGTAAAAAAATACTAAAAAAACCCAAATGTTTGAATTTCAACCTAGAATATAATTATAAATATCAACATCTTTGAATTTCTAGGAGAGACTTGGCATAGATTAAATGTTATGAATTCTTACTTATAATTTGTTATTTAAGAAATTAACAATAACATAGTAAAACCCAAATGTTTTTAATTACAAAGTTGCTAAGAAGAACTAATACATAGACATAAGAAAGATCGAGAAAGCTAACACCATAATTAAAAATAAAAAAAATCACCCAAGTTAAGTCATGCATTTTCATTGTAGAAAATTCATTGGAGAGTTTTCAAAATTCAAACACTAACAACATTGAAGGATAGGAACGGGTTAGGAAACGTAATGATATTAAGCTTTGAAAAAATATAAGCATTATTAAACCATACCTGATCAATCTGTGACGGTAAATGCACTCCTCTAATGCACGTTAGAGGAAGAGAGTGGGAGAATGAGAAAGGTAATGATACTAGGGTGTTATCATGTATAAGAGGGGACGGTGAATAAGAGGGGTAATGCTATTAGGGCGTTATATATAATATAGGAAGGGATGTAGGGCTTTGATTTTTTTTATTTTTTTTTTTTGTCAAGAGGGTTTGAATTTGAGTAACTAAATTTTTCGATTAAGGAAAGATTATATAGTTGATAATATTTTTAATACTTACTTTAATTTTAATGCGTGAATAAAGGGAGGGGCAAGGGGTAGGGGAGGGGGAGGGGCAAGGGGGGAGTGAGGTATTGCAATTATTAGAATTTTAATGGCATGGATAAAGGGAGGGGGAGTTGGAAGTATTATAAATCTTGGACTTGAAAATTAGAAATTTTTTGTAAATCATAATTAATAGGTAAAAACTGATAGAATTGCAATTATATAATTGTTAATAACTACTATCAATTACAAGGAGGGTAAGTAGGAGGGGAGATATTAACATTTTGTAATACCTAATTCTAAGTTACAACTATCATAACAACTTATTATGTGATGAAAATAAAATAAGCTAGACTTGAATACAATCCAAAATAACAATAGAAGATTGTTAGAAGCATTTTAGAAAAATGAGTCTTGTGAGCCAGTTTATACTACTAGTAGTATCTAAAAAAATAACAATCACAAGCTAATAACTTGCATTTTGGTGCACCTGTTCAAGGTTGGGAGTTGAACCAGTGTATGCCACTATTAAGGAATAAGTCTTATGAGTTGCCATCTTCCCAATTCTCCATCTCAAGCAGAGTATCCTATTCAATGTGAAATAAGAAAAACATTGGACACTTGTTTTTAATAAAAAAATGGGACAAGTAATTGTGGATAATACTTACATCATAAGCACCACTTGCACCACCTCTTCTTGCTTCCACACTACTCAAAGTGCTCTAAATAATTTGCTACAATGCAAATAAAGAAACAAATAAAATGATGATTTCCTATATTTTTCTTCCACAAAAAAAGAAATACAATAGAGAAAATAAATATAAATATAAACTAACTTCATTTCGATGTAATTCTTGTTTTTTTCAACATATTCTTGTTAGCAATTCCTTTCTCTGACGGATGAGGTTGTCATTTTGCTGGTGCTCTACCTTTTCCTCTACGATCAGGAGGATCCTTAAAAGTACTATTGCTATCAATCTGTTTTCTCTTTTTAATATACCTTTCATTCTCCTCCAGTATTTGCAACCTTCTTCTACCATATACTTTATTCCCACCACACCGCAGAGAGTTGCCACCAGATTTATCGTGAATGGCTAGAGTACACCCAAGCCTCTTGCAAAGTTCATTTGCACCTTCCATAAACATGGTATAAGTGGCGTCGCTATGCAAGGCCAAAGATGTCAGATACTCATTTATAGTGGTTATCCCTTGAAATCTTTTCACTTTTTCAGAATGGCTTAGATCATAGTAATGTACTCGAATGCGCTCATAGTTCCTCACTGTATTCTTCCTCCATCTATCCAAAATATATTTCTCTAGAATACAATCAACTTCCTCAATCTCCAAAACTCGAATAATGTGTTTGCATAAAATACCTCTAAACTCAAAAAGTCTACAAGAACATTTAAAGTCACCTAAAGTTCTATTTAGGTTGACAATAAAGTTTTTTCTCTTTGCCTTCCAAATTGGTTTGACAATCTTTTCTGTAACTTCATATATTTTCAAAGACCCATCTTCAGTAACCTTGTTTGCATTTGTATGCATAAGCCCATGTACCTCTTCTTGAACTTCTTTAAATTTAGAATTTATATATGCCTTATGAAAAACCTCCACAACAAGGATTGTTTTATTGCATTTGTGAGGTCTTTCCATTGTGTTGGCATTCATAATTTTCTCTTCTTCAACTTTTCTTGCAAGAGCCATTTCAAATAAGTTTATGAACTGCTTCGAACCACTATTTAAACTCATGTATCCTTTGAAAAAAAGTTCATTCCTTCGCTTCTTTGAGAGGAGGACATACCGGTCCAAAACGAGTCCCTCCAATATCCTGGAACCCAACGACGTCTTATATCAT
>JACYFF010031959.1:11452781-11489395 GCA_017589665.1 Selenicereus undatus
ATATATATATATATATACATATGCATGGCTAACAATATTGAAATGCATATGGTTAACAATATTGAAAAAGTCAGAAATAGCTCCTTGGCTCGAAAGGTGGAGGACATTGCAGATAACCAGTCGTAGTATTCAATCTAAAATCTACAAATAAACTGACATAGCTTCAAGGAATTAACAATGGCTAACACCAAAAATAAAGACAAAGTCAGAAAGTTAAATATTTAACTAACCATGGTAGGTGAAAATTGGAAAATACAACCTGGAGAGAGAGACTTTTTCAATCAATTAAATTAGCTTACAGCATCATTGTAAATATATTAAATTCATTCAATCAAAAAATTGCATGGAATTGTTCAATTCAAAATTAGAAGGCTAGCTGGATCAAATTACGTGTTTTTTTTTTTATTTATTGCTCAACTTGTTTTCTCTGAAAATTATGAAAATGAAGTCAAACTAGCTCCACCTATATATATGTCATAACCCTACCCTTCAGTTATCACCACCAAATTAAATTTTTTGATTCTTTCGATTTTAAAGCCCTTGTCTTACAAATTTATTTATTTTTTTAACACAGAAAAAATATAGAGAGGTCCTTTTTTTTGGGTATTTTTTGCAAATTAGTAAACATGCAAAGAGGTGTGTTTTTTGGCTTGGTTTTCTTCTTGGCTAGCCTCTCAACTATGTACACAGTCTCTTTGGCATCCGATCTTGAAGTGGGGTTTTATAGGAGTACTTGCCCAGCTGCAGAGCATATCATAAGGAGAGTCGTCAATGATGCCATCTTTCAAAATCCTGGATTAGGAGCTGGTCTTATTCGTATGCACTTCCATGATTGCTTTGTTAGGGTACGTAATACTATTGTTTACTACTATGGGATTTTATACATACATGCTAAGACTTACAAGACAATATGCGTTGACTAGAATCGGTTCACGTAATTCGTTATCAGATGACCAACACTAAACGGGCTATGTAATTTAGTGTTTAAGTTCAATCCATGAAGTCTAATACTTTTCATATCATTTGATTTATAGGGATGTGATGCATCAGTGCTACTGGACTCAACACCAGGGAATCCAGCAGAAAAGGAACACCCAGCAAATAACCCTAGCCTGCGAGGCTATGAAGTGATTGATAATGCTAAGTTGGAACTTGAATATGAGTGCCCCCAAACTGTTTCATGTGCAGACATTATAGCCTTTGCAGCCCGTGATAGTGCTTCAAGGCTAGGAGGGATCGACTATGCAGTTCCTGCAGGGCGAAGAGACGGGTTAATCTCGCTCAAAGATGACGTGAACCAGAACATCCCTGCTTTCTTTTTCAACTTACAGCAACTCCGAGAAAACTTTACAAACAAAGGCCTTTCCTTAGAGGAAATGGTCACCTTGTCCGGAGCCCACTCAATTGGGGTATCTCATTGTTCTTCCTTTTCTAACAGGCTCTACTCCTTCAACAATGTGACTAACCAACAAGACCCATCTCTAGACCTGAACTTTGCTGATGATTTGAAACCTGAATGCCCGAATGAGTTCGGGCCAGACAACCCGGGCCCAACGGTGAACCTTGACTATGTGACTCCTTATAAATTGGACAACATGTACTATAAGAACTTGCTTCACCGTAGGGTGTTGTTGACATCGGACCAAGCCCTCATGACTAGCCGAGCCACGGTGAACATGGTTTGGAGGTTTAGTAGGAATCGTGCCGCTTGGGAAAGTAAATTTGCTGAGGCCATGGTTCGTATGGGCTCCATTGAGGTCCTCACTGGCGATGAAGGAGAGATCCGAAGGAATTGTAGGGTTGTGAATAGCTACTATTAACATTTTAGTCAGCATTTCACAACACCAACCCCCCCCCCCCCCAACAAAGAAAAAGAGTGATAATTACGAATGGATACAATTGTTCAATAATTGATCAATTTGTTCCTCTACGTACGAATTGAAATTATGTGAAATTGTCATATAAGTTGTATAGATCGATGACAATTAGGTTCAAATTTCATATTTTTATATTGACTTTTATGTTAATTAGTCACACTCACCCCTCCCAACTTCAAATTGCATGCCATGCATCCTTAAAAAAGTGATTGATTCACTATGTACATGGTTGTAAAATGCACGTGGAAGAGCTCCCAGCCCGTGTTGCTGGGAGTCCCATTATCCACTCACCCCTCCCGGGTTCAAATTCGGGGGGAGCAAATTTGTGCTTTGTGCCCATAAATTTGCAGTGGGCCAAGTTTATGGGCTTTGTGCTTGAGTTTTGGCACCGCTTACCTCTTGGCTAGTTAAGGCCCATTAGGTACCCCTGAGATTGGGGTTTAATGGACTTGGCCAGCTTACCATTCCCCAACAAAAAAATAAAAATGGTTGTAAAATGCACACCATGACTTAATGGTTGTTGGAGAGGCAAATTAAGCTAAATTATGTTATCGGTATATTTACATATGATTTATTTTTTA
This sequence comes from Selenicereus undatus, assembly GCA_017589665.1. Lineage (NCBI taxonomy): Eukaryota > Viridiplantae > Streptophyta > Magnoliopsida > Caryophyllales > Cactaceae > Selenicereus > Selenicereus undatus. Next base: position 11,455,240 of record JACYFF010031959.1, read on the forward strand.
AGCTTTCCTGAAAAAAAGATAACTGAGTTTCAGGCTAAATATATAACTAACGAAACACAATTCATATTTAAGCATAACAGGCACAAAGCTTTATTATAGAGGCCAAATTTTGACCCTTGTTTCTACATTATCGCACCATAAAAATTAACATAATTACTAACTTGATAAAAAAAATCCGAAAAAAACATAACCAAACTCTAATTATGGATATAGTATGATTCGTACATTTTTTGACACAAAACGAAAATATAAAAATAGATATATCAGTCAGCATTCAATTCAAATTTATGTCATGATACTCCTAAAAATTTTATCAGTTAAATATAACAAAAATGCCTAGATACATTGACATATGAAATGCTCTCTAGCTAATTGCAGTATAGACACATTAATGAATATGACTCATCCTAATATGGTATATGTTAGGTTTTGAAAGAGTAAAAACACCATGACAAATTTTCTAGTCTTTTCTAGCTAGTCTGTCTACCACTATTATCCACTCGGTTTCTTGCCCAAAAATGAGGCTGGAACCAAGATCAACCACCTTGAATATAATGCCAAGTCCCAAGTAAACACTCTTCCCTCCAAATTTATATATAAACATCATGCCTATTTCTCTCTCTGTCTTCTCCACACAAAGCACACCTGAGCTCGTAATTTAAACAAATTCTCTAAGCAAATATGGCTGCTTCCTTGATCACCTCTTTTAGGGTTAAAATGCCAATTGGTTCATGCTTTTGCTTCATCTTGTTTCACTCTATGTCTGCTATGATGTCGTATGCATCTTTGGAGGTGGGATTCTACCAATCAACTTGCCCATCGGCCGAGACGATTGTTAGAAGAGTAGTGACAAAGGCTGTTGCAGAAAATCCTGGACTTGGAGCTGGTCTAATCAGGATGCATTTTCATGATTGCTTTGTTAGGGTAATCTAGTCTGAGAAAATAATCACCAAGTTCAATTCAGATTAAGTTTTCGAGGGATACAAGACTTAGTGTATCTTCATATTTTATATATGCTAACTCATTTTTGTCTCCTAACTCTCAGGGGTGTGATGCATCAATATTACTTGATTCAACCCCAGACAACCCATCAGAGAAAGAACACCCTGCGAATGGTCCAAGCCTACGAGGGCTCGAGGTGATCGACGAGGCCAAGGCAGAGCTTGAATCCAAATGCCCTGGAACGATCTCATGTGCCGATATCATAGCCTTTGCTGCTCGTGACAGTGCTCGAGAGCTCGGACGAATTCACTATGAAGTACCGGCTGGACGACGGGATGGGAACGTATCCCTTAGAGATGAACCCTCAAGCCACCTGCCTCAACCAAACTCCAATGTAGAACAACTCCGGCAAATGTTTGCCCAAAAAAATCTATCCTTAGAGGACATGATTGCCCTTTCTGGGGCCCACTCCATAGGTGTGACCCACTGTTCACTTTTCTCTAATAGACTCCACTCTTTTAACTCCACTCACCCTCAAGATCCCTCTATGGATGCGAAATTTGCCAATGACATGAAAAGCAAGTGCCCTAATAATGATCAACCTTCCTCCTCATCCTCTAAGAATCAAAGCAATGAAGTTCCACTTGATGTTCTAACTCCCCAAAAGCTAGACAATCGCTACTTCAAGAACCTACAAAACCAACGAGGTCTGCTGGCTTCGGACCAAGCCCTAATGGCTAGCCCGACAACGGCTAGGATGGTCACGCTATTTGCTAGGTATGGTAGGCTCTGGGTCCCTAAGTTTGTCGATGCCATGGTTCGAATGGGCTCAATCGAGGTCTTAACTGGTTCACAGGGTGAGATCAGAAAAAACTGTAGAGTTGTAAATTAATCAGAGATTATTAGTGTTCTTGCATTTTGTGCAAAAACAACTGGATTACACGAGGATCCACTTTCACTTCAACAAGTTGAGAAGTGAAAGAAATGTAGCATGAACAAATTCATTATCCACAAGCATAAATGTATACAGCATATAGGATGTGAAGTGTGCATTTGCCCAATACTGTTTATAGATTGATCTTGTCTAATTTCAGCTGTATATTTGTCTTCAAAGGGCAGGTGTGAATGAGGAGTAGTTTAAAGGAAATCCAACCTACCATTGATCACAACTCACAAGACAAGTAAACAATAGCGAAGGTATAAACCCTGGCATTATGGGTATTATATTGCGTGTGGTAGGAAATAAAATAATCCGCAAGCCTCACGCATGGAGAGCATAAGAAAAAATAGAGCAATGAGATGTATGAGATTGGACATAATGTAACTTACAAAACATGAGAATTTGAATTTTTGGATCAATTTGTATTTTTCTTGTATGAATTTTATTGTCCATTTTACGTATCAATCTGGCCTGCACCACTTGGATAGACAACAAAAAAGTGTTCACTAAAGTGTTTGTCGATTAGGTAAGGTAGATTTAGGTCACATATAACTTGTGGCCCCCCTCCCACTAAAGGGGGGAAAGGGTGTTTTTGCTTGAGCTCAACATCGATCTAGTTAAGGGCTTATTCTTTTCAATTTATAATAACTACTTATCATCAGTATTCAGAATTAATCAACGCTCATCAGAACGTAGCAAAGCATATTAGTCAATATTGATCAGTAATAAGTTATTTATTATAAATTGAAAAGAGCATGTCTTAAAGTAGGGGTGTCATGATCAAAAGAGCAACCATATTACTTAGATAGGGCTAGCCCCCCCCCCAAAAAAAATATCATATCGGTTAAAACCCGCCTAGGGGAGTATGGGTGTGCGTGTTGAAAATGAAAAAAAAAAGGGTATGAGGCGAGTATTAGTAAAACAAGTATGGGTGTAAGTCTCACCCGCTCAACACTCATATTCATTTTATCAATACCCGTTTATGTAAAGGTTTAGTTGCATGTTGCTTGGACTTATATATATATTTCGCTAGTTGCTTTGGATTGTGTTGTGTTCAAGACCCCGGTAGGACATTTTGTTAGAAATTGTGGCTCTGAAGTGTTAATTTATTGCTTAGATTTAGAAACTTTTAATTGTATATAGCATGGTATGATATGTTGTTGGAAACTTGTTTTTAATATGACATATTGACTATTTGATGTTGAATATAGATATAAAAAAGTTTATTTCTTTTTGATATGTATATATCAAATAATTAAAGCCTGCACACCCACTACACCTATTGAATATAGATATGAATATAGGTATAGCTTTACAATACCTTATGAGTACGTATAACTATGGGCATTAATTTTGAAAATGAATATAGGTGAGGATACAGCTAAACACGCCTTGTACCGGCTCTATTGCCACCCCTAATACTAGAAAAAACTTGACAAAGGCCACCACATGTTGAGAACTTTATTCTTCTGGGATTTGAATCCTAGAGTGGGGAGTAAATCCAATATTGTTTCTACAAGTCACTTCTTCTTCTTCTGCCTCCTCTTTCTCATTAACTCCTCCTACATCTTCCTCTTCCATAGTACCCAAGGGCCTCGATTCAGCTCGCATTCTCTCCATACTAGGGTTGACATTCTTCATGTCTCATCTGACTTTCTCTTCAAGCTTCTATGTTTCTTATCTCCTTCAAGAAATGGCACAATACTGTTTTTCATCCAAATTCAATCGTTACCCTCCCTAGTTAACTCACCAATTCAATAGGTTATCTATCCTTTCACAAAATTTAGTACGTAAGTCTTGACTCCAACCACAGAAGTTTTTGCAAAACTTGGATCGATCTGATTTGAATTTTGTTGGAAAAAAAGAGAAAGCGGAAGACATGTGGAATTAATTAAGTACTTGAAATTGGGTCTTTCCGACATTGGGTTTGAAGTTTGAATATCATTAAATTCCAGGCTTCACATATAGTCCAAAACAATGAGTTGGGTAATCAAACACACTCATCATATGTAACGTTGACTCACAAAAATACAATAAGTGATAAACAGATAAATATATACTTGGTTCTCAAGAGATAATCAAAGTAGGCCACCAACAAATCCCTGTTGAAGGATGTCATCATCCAGGCAATTCAATTCAGCTCCCTTGGCAAATGACCTTCATTATCTGTAACATGAAAGTGCTCATAAGTCAGCCCAAATCAGTTATCATTAATCACATATTTAGAAAATCAAATTATGTGACATATTGGCTTACCTATATGAATATTTCTTTACATTCTTGTCGTATTTGGCTTTCAAGTCCTCCCCAACCCTGTTTTTCTTCTTCTTTTTTTTTTGGGTGTGTTTTGGTTTGTGATAACTAGTATGGACCCGTGCTATGCACGGAGCATTTAAATGTATTGAATCCGGATTATAAACGCCAGATAGGAAATTAATATTTATCAAATTTGTCCTTTTTTTGAAAAAAACGAAATACATTAATTATTAAAAATTGATTAAATGTAGAATATACTTGCTCATTTCAACACCAAAACATGTAAAATATTGATGCTCATTTCAACAATAAAACATAGAAAATATTGTTGCTCATTTAAACACCATACACCATTAGTAATTATGATTTGGAATAACACAATCTAAATTTCTACCATAAGTAAACTTCCATTACATAATTACTACAATGTTGAGAAAGGAACTTAAAATACACCACATAGCCCTTTCTCAATGCTTAATAAAATAAATCCGTGCTTTCGCACGATGCCTAATGAAATAAACCTTTAAAAAATATTATTAAAAAGATAAGTCGGCCATCACTTAAATAGACTTAGGATTTTCATCATTTTTTACCCATATATAATAGTCCTCTAGCGTACCATAAACATGATCGGAAATCAGAATTAGAACTTCCGAACAAATGACTAAACGACGAACAATAAAACAACAAACGACAATTAATAATTTAATATCTCCAATCAATTAAACAAAAAAAGATATTCAGATAGTTAAAGAGAGAAATTACTTTTTAAGTGCATCCTTCAGTTCAGAAGTAGCATTGTTGGTCTCCTGGAGACTCGACACCAGTCCAAATACTACCCTTGGATTTCCCGCGTTGATTCGGTCTACGATCAAACCGTCATTGACGTCGCCAGCGAAATCTCAGCCGTCGACGTCCCAAGCCGCCGTCTAAATCGCCGGTTCTACCTTCAAACTACCACCCTGCTCCAAGGAAGACGACACCATGCCGATCGGACCGTCTTCGACACCAAACTCGCCGGAAAATCAAAGGGATGAGAGTTAAATGGTAAAATTCAGATTAGTGATTGTACCTAAAGAGGAAAAAAATGGTGACAATTCTTTCTATTTCTCATCTCTGCCTTCTCTCTCATCCATCTGTCTCTCTCTTCCCCCCCCCCCCAAAAAACTTCAATCTATATACATATATATATATGTGTGTGTGTGTGTGTGTGTGATATACTTCATCGATGAAATGTAACTTCCCCCCCCCCCAAAAAAGAAATGTAAAATAAAAGGTTATGACCATATGATATACTTTACATACCGTATGTTAATACAAATTAATGATTCAAGTTATGACATACTAAGATTGCTAATTAATTCAGATCTGCTCCAAAAAAAATGATAATGAAATATAATTTTTTTTGTTTTTCCCGCTGAAAACCGTCCTCCATATCCACATCTTCCCGATCCTCTCTTCGCGAAAATGTAATTTTAGGTGGTTATTGACGATAGAGAGGGTAACGTGGGAAAGTAGGGAAATGGGGGGATATCAATTAGTGACTTTTTATGAATTTTAAAATTTAAAATCAAATTAACTTCTAACTGTTTTTAGTATTTTGACGGAATTAATAAGAAGCTTGAATTGAATGAGAGAAGTATTCTTATAATTCTTTTACTATGTGCGATAACGTTGAGAAGATTAACTTTTACTTTTTATTAAAAACCTTATATCGCAAGGCCATTGACCACAGTATTAATCAATGAAAGAGTAAGTATGTAGAGAGAATTAGTTCAACCCTTATTGGAAAGTTTCATAGTAAACTTATCTTATTTCACGCTTTTCCTCAAGTTGTTGGCAAACAGAAATAGGGGAAAAATTAAAAAATTGAAGAGCGAAAAACCAAAGGAAGGGGGGGAAGCAACTCTTCTATCAGAGCTAGGTTTCGATCCTGGGACCTGTCTGGGAAAAAAAATTGAAGAGCAAAAAAACAAAGGAGGGTAGGGAAACAACTCTTCTATCAGAGTCAGGTTTCGATCTTGATACCTGTGAGACTTGTGAATTTTTATGAATTTTAGATTTAAAATCAAATTAATTTTTAACTGTTTTAAAATGTAAAATAATGTGAATAATTGAAAGGTCGGGATTCACTGTCGAGTTTACAGTTGCTATTTAAAGAGCAAAAAAACAAAGGAGCACAGGGAAATAACTCTTCTGTCAGAGTCAGGTTTCGATCCTGGGACCTGCGAGACCTGTCAATTTTTATGAATTTTAAAATTTAAAATCAAATTAATTTCTAAATGTTTTAAAATTTAAAATATTGTGAATAATTGAATGGTAAGGATTCACTATTGAGTTTAAATCCACGGTTGCTATCTACTAAAACTCCACCAATCACTCTCCATGCAGTATTTGAGAATTCCTCAATTATGAGCACCCTATCCATTTTAGCATTTGTTAGATTATGACAATGACGACAACAACAACAATAGTGATAATAGAAATAATTAAATCATATTTAGATTTCTATTATCTTTATTAATACATGCTCTATGTATATTTGTATCAAAAAAAGACAAAATAATAATAATAATCATGAAAATCAAAAATTTTTATTATTTCTATATAAATGTGTATATTATATTATGTGTTAATAATAAGGTGTCACATAAGGTTTTATGACTTGTTCAGTAATTATAATTCAGTTTTCTTAAGTTAAAACTTCTAAAATATGAACTTATTCTATAATAATGAAATAATAAAAAAATTTATATCCATTATAATCTCCTAATCTCTCTTTGATAATTAGATGATCATAATTAATATTGACTATGTTATCAAATTCAAAGAGGAAGATAACATTGCTGATATCGACAATGACGACAACAATAACAATAGTAATAATGAAAATAATCATGAAAATTGTATTTATTATTCTATTATCTCTAATAATACATGCTCAAATTTATATTTGTATTGAAAAATACAAAATATTAATAATAATGATGGAAATCAAAAACGTTTTGGTCCGTAGGAGCCACAACGGGCAATACAATATAATGAGGGAGGGGTGAATAGAACTTGAGACCTAATATGTCCAGTAAAAAGTATAATACAATGAGGGAGGGGGGAATCGAATCTGAGACCTAATGTACCCAGTAAAAAGGGACAATATAATGAGGGAGGGGCGAATAAAACTTGAGACCTATTATGTCTAGTAAAAAGTACAATACAATGAGGGAGGGGAGAATCGAACCTGAGACCTAATGTACCCAGTAAAAAGGAAGAGGTAAAAAGTACAATACAATGTGGGAGGGGGGAATCAAACCTGAGACCTAATGTACCCAGTAAAAAGAGAGAGATTGACGGTTATCAAGATAAATCCAGGAGCTGAGATTGCGTAAGATTTTGATTAACGGTTGTGAAGCTTGAATTAATGAGAAACTTGAATTGAGGGATGAAAGTATTTTTAGGCATCCATCCATTCTAGTATTTATAAGATAAAGATTTGAATAGATATTCGGTGAAAGGGGTTATTTGAAAGTTTTGGTGTGCCTCTTAACCCCCCCCCCCCCAAAAAAAAAAAAAAAGAAAGAAAAGAAAAACCGCCACAGTCTACGTACAAATAGGCAACCAAAAAAGAAACACTTAAAAACCGACCGTCTGCTGCCGTAGTCAGAGTGAGGAGGAGGGGGAGAAACTAGAAAGCCGTGGTTGCCGCCTGCGATGAAGCAGGAGTCCACGTCGAACATCTTCTGATTCAAACTTTCGGTATGGAATCAGAGAATCCTACTATTTTGATCGATAACTCTTTGAAATTTTTTCCTTCGATTCAGGAATTGAAGCATATGATCAAAACCTCATTTGCAAAAAATTGCCGTAAATCCCCAAAAATAGTTGCTTCGTTACTGAAGATTTAGGGTTTTAATTCTGAAATTGATATTGAAATCCCATCAAACTGAAATAAAACTCAAGATTCAGGCGGGTATTTCATTTTCCGGCATAAGAAGTTGAAAAACCCTAACCCTAAATTCCGTCGTCGTCAGTCATTGTCTTCGATTCTCATTCTGGAACTTGCAATTTTGAAGAGAACTTGGAAGGCTAAAGTAATGAAAAAGTAGGAATTTTGATTTGTTTGGTCATCGTTGAACCTTAATTTTCAGTGCTTATTTCTGTTTGCAGTGTTACATTCTCAGGTGTTTGCTGTGTAGAATTGTACTGCTTGTGGAGTGGAGAAAGCAATGTCGAAAATTCAAACAGCTACTGTGGCGGATGCTGTGCACAAGCTGCAGCTTGCCCTTCTCGACGGTGTCCAAGATGAGGCTCAGGTCTTTGCCGCTGGGTCTTTGATGTCTAGGAGTGATTATGAAGATGTGGTAATGGAACGGTCGATTGCTAATGCCTGTGGTTACCCACTGTGCCCGAATGCTCTGCCTTCAGAGCGGTCTCGAAAGGGGCATTACCGGATTGCGCTTAAGGAGCATAAGGTGTATGACCTTCATGAGACGTACATGTATTGCTCTTCTGCTTGTTTGATCAATAGCAGAGCATTTGCTGGTAGCCTCCAGGATGAAAGATGTATGGTGATGAACCCTGCAAAGCTCAATGAGATATTGAGGATGTTTAAGAACTTGGGTGTAGAAACTGAGGAGGAGGTGGATAAGAGTGCGGATCAGCTGTCTAAACTGAAGATTCAGGAGAAAACTGATATTAAGGGAGGAGAAGTGGCTGTGGACGATTGGATTGGTCCATCGCATGCTATTGAGGGATATGTGCCCCAAAGAGATCGTAAACTTGAGGCGGCGGCGTCAAAGACTCTGAAGAAAGGTAAGAGAAGTATGGGCCTTGTCTTTACAATTGTACTTTTGTTGGCACAGATGAGATCACGACTTTGTATTGTATATTCTACTGAGTACGGTACATTATAGGTTCTGAAGCTGGTACTGCAAAGTTGAGGAAGCACGGTGATACAGTTCAAAAGGAAGAGAACTTGAATGTTGCTGTTACATTAAATGGAGATACAAATAGTCCTAGAAAGGTTCAGGAAAAGAAGAAATATTCAGGGGGACAGCATTCAACAACATCGAAACCTTTGGTCGGTGACATGGACTTCATGAGTTGCATCATAACTAATGATGAATATACAGTTTCTAAGAATTCAGATGGTGAGCCCAAGCCTGACAAATCTAATGTAGCAAACAAAGGTAGTGCTGCTACCTTTAACGATGACTTTGAATTCACCCCCCAATCCTTTTTGTTGACAAAGAAGGTACTTCTACTTGAGCCGATATGAGCTTTGTTTTGCCACAGGCTCCAAACCAAGAAGGTCTGCCTCGAAGAAGTCGGATGGTGATCCCAAGCCTGGGAAATCTAATGTAGCTAAAGGTGAAGATGCGACTTTAAATTGTGATTTGATACTCCCCTTCCCTTTCTCCCTTTCCTTTCCATATGGGAAATAGAGTGATTCTACCTGAGTTGATATGAGCTTTGGTTAGTTACAGTCTCCAAACCAAAAGGGTCTTCCTCGAAGAAGAGAAGTGATTCAATTTTGAATGCTGCAGAATTCAAGACTACTATAATTACCCAAGATGAATACAGCAGTTCTAAATTTCCTTCTCTTGAAGGCATACCCGATCCAAATCAAATATCCAGCGATTGCATAGAAAAATTGTATCTGGTTGATTCAGGAAAGCAGATTAAACCCTCTGAGCAGGCTACCGTTCCTGCTTGGAATGGTACTGAGAGTTCTACAGACTCCACAGCTATAGAGACTAGAATTATCACAAATGAGAATCTTGGACCTGCAGGCGATGCTGAAATTTCTTATTGCTATGAAAATGACGCTGGTTCTAGTAGTGTGCATGTGCAAGATGAGTCTAGTGCTGGCCCAGCTATCGAGTCTAGTAAAACCAGAGGCAGATCTTCGCTCAAAACTAGTGGGACAAAAAAAGCAGCACGTTCTGTCACTTGGGCTGATGAGAAAAAGAATGGTCTGGATTCTGGAAGTCTCTATGAGGTTAAAGAATTCAAGACAACAGAACGTGCCAGGACACTAGGAGGCATACAGGCGAGTAATAATGATGATTATCAACGCTTCGATTCAGCACAAGCATGTGCGATGGCATTGAGCCAGGCAGCAGCAGCTGTTGCATCGGGAGAGTCTGATGTGACTGATGCTGGTATCTTACTACATCATTATCCAATCTACAGCGATCTGTAATTCTGAAACTATTAGTAATGTTGTTACTGTTGTTACCTATACACCAATTTTTACTCATCCTCTTGCACAATTTGATTTCAGTCTCTGAGGCTGGGATTACAGTGCTACCGCGGCAAGATGAGATAGATGAAGAAGGAGGTCCTTTGGAAGATGAAGGAGAACTTTCTGTTGAAGATGATGGATCAGAGGACACAGTCCCTCTCAAGTGGCCTAGGAAGCCAGGCAACATAGATTCTGATGTTCTTGAATCTGGGGACTCATGGTTTGATGGTGCTCCGGAGGGGTTTAGCTTGACTGTAGGTTTCGTTTTCGCTTGAGTAAGATTGTATATAGTCTTTGTTTATGCTCTAGTGACAGTTCCTTGGTCTTCTTCAGCTGTCACCTTTTGCCACGATGTGGAATGCACTCTTTTCTTGGATGACTTCCTCGTCACTGGCATACATCTATGGAAGAGATGAGAGTTGTCATGAAGAGTATCTGTTTGTTAATGGAAGAGAATACCCAAGCAAGGTGGTGCTTCCTGATGGCCGTTCTTCAGAAATTAAGCAAACTCTAGCTGGCTGTCTAGCTCGAGCTTTGCCTGGAGTGATTGCTGCTCTCAAACTGCCAACACCAGTATCTACTCTGGAGCAAGGACTGGTACTAATTATGATATGTTGGTTTATGTTTATAATCTAATTTACTCGCATGCAGTTCATATTCATTTATTTCTTTGAAGTTTAAACATTCCTGGTTTGGCAATTCCAATAGCTTTCTTCGCCTAGTTGTACAATATTTATTTGATGTGGCGTATGGCCCCAATTAATATAGTAGTAGGCTATATTATTGCATTTAGTTAAAGAATGTTTTGCTTTAATTATTGGATGACTGCTGTGAACCTCCCTGCTAAAAATACTCTGTTTCAGTCTTCGTACAAATGTAGAGATACTTCTGTAGGATGTACACCAGTGGTTAGTCTTAGCTTTTGGGTTTGCTGGCTTTGCATCTAGTATAATGCTTATGATGTTCTCCATTGGACTAAAGTCAGAATGGCTTTAGGCATTCCAATCTTTTGTTCAACTAGTCTGATTTTTCGATTTTTTCTATTGCTTTCTTTTTTTCTCCATGGTTGCCCCGGGGGGGGGGGGCTGTCTCTAAATTCTTCTGTTGAGCGATGCTTTAGCCATGGAATGAGTACTGCTGTTGGAGTATCCATGGGTTCCTTGGATCTGGCGTGTCATACAGGACCTATGAGGTCACATTCTCGTGCTTTTTTGGGGTTCAATATTTCTCTTAACTATCTATTTTGTGTTCACAAAGAAGGCTGAGGATTTAGTGCCTTCATTGCAGTTAAACCCTGCATTCCTATCAGTTCAGAATATCTGATTCTTGAAAATGCATGTCTCATTCCCTTCTATTTTGTTTGTTCTCTTTCTCTGTCTGAATCCACTGGCCTTGTTTTGGTTCTTTATATTGGATGATTTAGCCTCTGACGATCTTGTGATGCACTCAGGCCTGCTTTCTGGAGACAGTGTCTTTTATGGAGGCACTCCCTCCATTTAGATTGAAGCAGTGGCAAGTGATTGTTCTTCTGTTCATTGATGCTCTCTCAATCTGTAGGATTCCTGGACTTACTCCACACTTGACAAGCAGGAGAATTTTGATTCCCAAGGTGAGTTTTTTGTTTGTCGTTATTCTTATTCATTTGTGCCTCTGGCTCCATCCCCTCACCTCTCCTCTCAAGCACTTGGTTGAATGTTCACCTACATGATCCATGATGTGATGAACTATGACTGTCTTACATCTTGCTTCTATTACTTAAGCTTTAATATATATATAGAGAGAGAGAGAGAGATAGAGAGAGAGAGAGAGAGCAAAGGAATACCTTCAATTGAGTGCTGTGGCAAACAACTTCTAGTTGTGCTATCAATTAATTTGCCACAATTGTAACGATGTTGTGATTTTTGCATATCCCTTGCTAATGACATGTTGGTTCCTTTCACTTGGTTCCTTATCGTGTGTTTTGGTGAATGATCAGGGTTTTTTATCGAGTCTCCTCTCCCCCTCATTTATTTCAGAACAAACAATTGTTACTTTCTTTATTCTTTCCGGAATGTAGCCACTGATCCCCCCCCCCCCAAAAAAAATAAAAGACCTTTAGTAGCCATCTCTATTTTATGACTTCTGTTAACCGAAGATGGCCTTATTCTATGTTTCTGTCCCAAAGCACCTCCTATTTTCTTGTGGCCATTTCAAATCAGATATCAGAATTGAGCTGTTAGCATCATTTCTTGTTAAGAGATCAAATTTATTTGTGTTTGAAGCCAGGATGCCAAGAAGGTGTATCCTGGTGAGGGGGGGGGGGGGCCGCCCCCGGGGGGGGGGGGGGGGGGTGGGGGGCGCGGGGGGGGGGGGGGGGTGTGGGGGGGGGGGCCCCCCCCCCCCCCCCCAAAGGTTCAGGTCTAGGGGAGCCCAATTCTGGCTTTGTGCTGGGATTGCGGCACAAACACCCCCACTCCCCCTGGTGGGTGGTTAGCCCACTGGATTAATCCCTAGCTAAGGTCCCAGCTTACCATCAACCCCCCCCCCCCCCAAAAAGGAATTGGAGATGAGAGTAGGAAATATTAGTATACATGAAATTATGATGGAAAAGACTCGTCCTAACATTATACTAGTTTATTTGTATATGGCATACCATGGGAGAGGATTTTTGGTGGCTGTTAATTGACGAGGACTAGGGCGAGAAAGAGGTGCTTAAGTCACTCTGAAGTATGTAGTAAGACAAGGATAGATTAAAGAGAAATTGTGCCAAGTGGGATGATCAGGTTTGGGTGTTTTGTGAGTGGGAAAACTCTGCCATTTTGATGTTCTTGCAGCTGCACTTTAACAGTGAAACTTAGTTCTGTTACGATAGTATTTCTGCACGAACATAATGGAACGATACAATGTGGAAGTCTTCTCATGCCAAGAATAATGTGTCCACCTTGTCTGCACTTTGCAATCAAGGAGGCATCCGTATCATTGTTTAGCAAGGCCATGGTGATGGCCAATGAGCATGAAATTGATGTGAAAATCGTCGCTGCCATGTGAATCCATGATTACATGATCTAAGTGCTGATTCCTGAATAATTCATAAATAGATGGGGAAAATTTGGGGAAGACAGCGAGTGGGTGTTGGAGTTTGAATCTATGAGGAGATAGGGATAGAGGGGTGGAGGAAAGTGATCAGATGAGGGAAAAGAGGAAGGGGCCATGAAAGCTCTGATCTGACTTCCAACACCTTAGCTATATCTTGAAAACTTCATAAATCTGTGTGTGTTTGTATGTGAGAACACCCGCGCCTCTGCATGTGTATGTGCACGTGCGTGTGTTTTTGGAGGGGGGGGGTCACTATAATGGATAAAGGAGGCTGTATGATGGTCTTAAGCTACCAACAGAGACTTAACCCCCCAAGCACAAGACCATGGTTTTTTTGGGGGGGGGGGTGTTTGCTGAGCTAGCCTTGGCCACATCTTAGAAATGCAATCAAGCAGGCTCCACCTCAGGTCAAACCAAGCACGCACGTGTAACGAGCACATGCTGAGTTGCCTCAGCTTACCCATTTGAATCTTTACTTACATGTCTGGTCCTCTTATGACATATTGTGAGGTCAAGTAATGTAAGCTGCTCGTAAAGGAGGGGTAGAGTTTTCCTTGTTCAAATGTGATGAATAGTAAGCTTCCGAGTTCCAATCGCCTGTTCGTCAAGATACTTTTCAACTCTGTTCTTCCCGCATGGCTTTATGTGAGCAAAGCTTCTGTAGATAAGATAAAGGATGATGGGAAATTATGAATATTGATAAGCAGATTAAATTATGTCAATATGCATGCTTTTGGAAAGAATCTGCAATTATTTTCATATTCTATGGATCAGCATTTTGGGGAGCTTAGGATGCTTCAGTATTCCATATTGATACTCCAACCTTGAAGAAGGCATGGAGGATTAAGAAACACAGTTAGGCGTTTTTCAAATTGTAAGGAGAAATGGGAAATTTACCCTTAAGTATATTGAACAAAATAATATTGACCAAAATATTGAGTGTCTATTAATAGCAAATAACATTTGTAAATGGAACATTTGACTGGCAAAGACAGGATGGATATTAAGGATAAGGATTTGCAGGGTTGCTGGCTGATAGATTTTGTTCAGAGCCAAGTTTAAAAGAGATGGATAAGTTAAAGTCTACAATGCTAAGAGTCTCTTGGTGGAGATGAGATATACCTTAGGATGACTGGACACCTTTCGTACGATTATCTGTATGGAGTACGTGATCGCTGATTGACAAATGTTTTCTGTAAGGTTGGTGTACATACTTGATAAGAATGTCCTTATTGTGACATGTCCTGTATCTACACAGTGCTTCATAGCTGTAGCCATAAGTTGCTAATGTAAAGTTCCATATTCCATAGATCAAGGCTTTTCCTAGTATCACAGCACATATTTAAAGCTCTATATTCCGTAGAGCAAGGCTTTTCCTAGTATCACAGCAACTTATCGAAGTGTATCAAGCAGACATGCAGACCTGCCGCCCTGAATGAGGTGCCGGTTCTTAGTCACTAGCTGTGAAGTTTTAAGGGAATGTGAGCTGAGCAGTCTGAGCATTGTTGTGCTTTGATCAATTCTTCATGCATCAGTTATGAATGCTGTGTGGTACAAAAGTAAGATTGTCTCTCCATTTTCAATGTTGGGAAACTGTAGTTTCTTTGCCTGTACCTATTTTACTCTATTTGTGCACTTGTGTGATACTATGTAGCTATTGCCAAGTTTTCAGCATGAAACAATTTGGTTAGATTCTATAGAGTCGAGCAAACAATTTCAAGGGAAAGATCTTTCTGGTGTTGCTTAATGTGTACACCATAGTCGAGAGATAGTCCTTGATTTCGACTTGTCCCTATGGAATTAACTGCATCCATATTAGGTGGTAATATGGGCAACTAATCAGTTCGTCATTTACATTG
Organism: Selenicereus undatus; assembly: GCA_017589665.1. NCBI lineage: Eukaryota > Viridiplantae > Streptophyta > Magnoliopsida > Caryophyllales > Cactaceae > Selenicereus > Selenicereus undatus. Next base: position 11,470,556 of record JACYFF010031959.1, read on the forward strand.
TTTCTCTGACCAATGCTTGGTATATTCAATCTCTGCATAAACTCTGGGTATGATCACATGCATAACTTGGATGTAAAGCAAATCCATAAGATTTAGGGCTTTTGAACGTTGTCTTTCCATCAGGTGCTTGAAGGTGCTCAGATAACTGCAGAAGAGTATGAGATTATGAAGGATCTTGTGATTCCCCTAGGTCGGGTCCCTCAGTTCTCTATGCAGAGTGGTGGGTGATGAATTCATCTATCAGTGGCTTTCATGTACTGTGGCTGCTGTCTGTCTGTCATTGCTGCTGAGCTAAGAAATGTTAACTGGATTCACGAAGCTTGCAAAAAGGTGAAGTCCAAGGGGGAACTTGTCTTGTCTGTTATGCAGCGGAGATGAGAAGCATATGAACATTTCAGCCCAATCCTCGTCAGCAATTACTTCTACTGTTGGATCTGCTCGCCCTGGAGAGGACTATATGGTTAGCACAACAGTTTGGTCACATATCGATTGACATATGGTCATATTCAGAACTTATGATTGACACATTGGCCAGAATTCTGAGAACTTGCAAAGAAGATTTTTCCATAATGTTATTCTTGTACATCTCTATTATGAACTTTCAGGTCGTATCACTTAAGGTAAATAGGGGCGTAGTTAAGGAGGCTGTAGCCAGTGGATGATGTTTGGTTGGTAGTGTTGATTGGAGCACCTGCTGGCAGAAGCAAGAAAAACTCAGGTTACCATCTCTTAGATTAGATTAAGTAGCATGTTTCTATGATTGTCTTTTCTAGTATTAAATCATCACACCTAATTAGAGCTGAGAAAGTCTGACACGATACGAATCCGACCAAAAGTTACTGAGAGAAATATGAACCCGATCCGAATTGAATCGATTTTGACTTGAAGTCGACATGATTTGACAGTTTAGTGTGAAAACTTGTTATTTTTTAGTTTTGAATAAATCTAAGCTATTTTTAAGGCAGACACAAAATTAATCTGTTTATTAAATGGGTGGACATGATGCGACCCGTTTTCCAGCTCTACACCAAACCCACAAAAAAACAGGAAGAGAAAAGAGAAGCATGCCTTGTTTAGGAACTCCCCTTTTGAATTTGTCATTTATTAGACGTTATATTCATTACAACTTATTGTTAGTACTAACTTTCACCAGCATTCATTACCAATCATCGACAATGAATTATTTATGATAAGTGAAAAAATAGCCCTATGCACTCAATTTGTCAAGAAATAAATGTCATATAAAGCTAAATCTCATAGGATTCTCTCTCATTGAAAGCATTCATATGATTATTTATGTTTGACGTTAAAAAATTAAACAAAAAATTCGACAACGGTATAACTACAAGTCTAAGTTAGCATCTACGACTAAGGTAAATTAAAATGAAATAATTTGTGTTTTTAACCATAATTTAAGTTGGCACGACAAGAGCAATGTAGACAATGGATTGGCCCAAGAAAGTCTATGGCTGCTAATTGAATAACTGTTGAATGATGATTGATTTTGATGTCATTTCTATCTGTTTAGTTATCTCTTGGATGTATATACGATTTCAAGGGTCAAACAAACATTAAGAGCCAAGCATGAATTTAGGTGACAAGTATTATTTTTGCGTTAGGATGTCCTTTTCTTATTTGACTGAGAGCGGCCAGATCACAATATTCGGACATGTTATTGCCGGCTAACTAAAGGCTAAAGAAGGCTGTTGCGTCTTTTTGACATTTTTGGCCCATTTTTCAGAACTATATTGTACTCTCCCTTAAATGTCACCAACATTGTGCTTCCAAGTATCGCTTTTTTTATTTGGTCTCCTCTTTTAGAGTCGGTTCTTTTCAATGAAAAATGTGAATTAATAAATGGATAAAGTTGAATGAGATTAATATAAATGGATTGAAATAAATTGATGTAGATTTTTTTTATTAAAGTAGATTAATGTTGATTGAAGTTGGTTATTTTTTTTTTTGTGTATAATGAGTAGAAGATGGTTAAAATAATAGAAAGTTGGTTAAAGTTGGTTGAAGTAGGCTGAAGGGCTAGTTCTTTTCGTAGGTAAATTGGGGGATAAAAGGGTGAAGTAGGTTGAGGTATGTTGAAGTGGGCTGAAATAGTTGAAGTGAGTTGAATTTTTTTATGCGATAAATTAAACTTAGTTAAAATAGTAAAAGTGGATTGAAGCGAGTTTAAGTGGGTTGAAATGGGTTAAAGTTGGTTCAGGTTGGTATTTTAGAATTGATCCACGAAAAAAACAAGGCCAAAGTTGGTATTTTTTGTTTTTTGAAGTTTGTGAAGTGAGTTGAAGTGGAGTGATGTGTATTGAAGTTGATTAAAATTGATAAATTTAGATTTACCAACGAAAAGAACAAGGCTTAGTTTAACATCTTAGAACATAAATGGATCCCTACATTTGAAACAAGATTATTATAACTTTTCAATTCTTTGCCGAAGTCCCCTATTTAGTTACTATTTTGTTATATAAATGTATTACTCAAAACAGAATTGTTTGTAGCTAGCATGTAATATGTAAATAAGTTGAATTTGAAGAATTCGCTTTTTTTTCCATAATTCAAATAAACGAAGAGTAAGTAAAATTGGCGGGACAATCTCTGATCTATCTGAGAATATAATTTTGTCATCATTTTATTCTCTAGCTGTTTGGTGAAAGTTTCCTCTGCCTCGAGTCCCTGTGATTGTCATAATGTTTAGGGTATGATGAAGTTCATGTGTTAAACAAAAAGGGTTTTTAATATGGATATGGACTTATTAGTGAAATGGATTTTGTATGATGCTTCTTAACACAGTTTTGTTACCAGCATGTGTTGAAGTCTTGTGATGAGCAGTTCTTGCAAGGTTAAGTTCACTGACAAGTTCAAAGAGACGAATCGCGTAGCTAAAGGTCTTATTAAGTTGGATGTCCGAAATTGTAATTCTTTTCCCTCTTTCTAGATTCCCCTCCTCCAACTAACGTTTGGTTATGGATGACCTTGTACGGGTCTATTGGCCTCGTTTGTTTGGACGTCGGTAATAAAATTTTTCTCTAAACTCTTTTGATCCCCGAGAAAAACCAATCTTTCATGCAGTAATATTGTTGTAGGGAGTATTCTAAAGTCAGCCTATGACTTGTCATTTTTATTTTTTTGAAAAGGTAAGTACAAGAAATTTAGACAGTCTTTCTCGTAAGGATTCTGTCTAAATTGTCATCTACGAGAATAGAAAAAAATTCCCTACTCGAAGGGGAGGGAAAATAAAAAATGGACAATGAACGAATAATACAACCATATTTTGTTATCCAATCAGCTATCATGTTACCTTCTCGATAGACATGTTGGAATAAACAATGCACATTAGGAGAGAGCATGCTCAAAGGTGCACTAGAAGAATTTTATGGCTTCTACAAGTAGTTTTATTATGAAGTTTTCTTTTGTCCAAAAAAATAATGATAAAGAAAACCATTGTATGACTTATTTTTGCTTCTAATTCTTCGTCTACATGTGAACCCGATATTGTTTTAGTGAATGATCTTTTGTTGTTCTGAGTAATACTAAAAATTTCTGTGTCTTCTTACATTTAGCGTACAAATTAAGTATGTGGGAGATTGGGAGTAACTGTAGCCTCTCCGCATCCTGCCTCATATAAGGGAAGATTTCCTCTTCTAATGAGGGTTTTGTACCCTTGCCTTAGTGCAAGTTTTGGCTTGCCTTTGTGTGAGTTTTCATAGATATGGAGGTATCAAATTATGGAAGATAATTGAATTGATAATGGAATTTTTTATGTCTTACCATAGGGATCTTCTTTTTCGAGCATAATATATGATGTCAAATAGATACCTGCTCTATGTATACTAAATATGGCTAATGTTCAGGAATAAATGCAATGATATTCAAGAACACAGTTAATGGCAGGAAGGATGCTACAAATTTATATCTAGTGGACAATATATGCACTATTAAGTACTTTTGGATCTTAAGAATATAGTTGATGCTTTGAATTTTTCTTATTGGGTGATTTTCATTAGATGTTATATGAATTTTCATTAATTAATTTTCTTTTCTGACTAAACAAATGTATCTTTCTTACAATCTTGCAAGAAAACTATTTTTAAAACAAGCCATGAATAAACTACAAAGTAAAATAAAATTCCTAATGAGAGCAGCATATAAAATTATACACCAGTCTTCTAATGAACAAAAAGTCATAACTACAATAATTATTAATATCAAAAAAAATTGTAGATCCTAAAATTTCTTTAATAGCCAAACTAGCCTATCCATGATCATTACCACACACTATGCTTGTCTCCTCAACCCAATATAAAATTGCACTGAAGAGGGATACCATAAACATATAATAACAAAACATATTTTTGGATTACTTATAATTCAATAACTAATAATATGATATGATCCAGAAAGTAATATTAAAAAACTTCTAGTACTGTGTGTGCTTTATGGAGATTGACAAAGTGGGTGCCCATCTCAATTGTCATCATCATTGTGCCAAACTTTTCTTGTCCACATTTTTCTAGAAAATTTCCTGACTTTTTAATTTAATTTGTCAAAATCAAAAATAAAATTTTGAAAAGGTCAAAAAAAATGGATTTCCAAAAAAGACTGGAGTATTGAACAGACAAACCAGTCAATGACTAAACACACATTTGAAAATCAAGGGGTATCAGCCTTTAAGGCCCCATGTCTCTTTTGTTAATGTCAGGTGTAGATCTCGAATTTTCGACATATCATAAGTAACTTTTTATTAATTAGTATTGATTGATATTGATTAATATTGATTAGCATTGATCAATGTTAAATATTAGAAATATATAATTAAAAAATATGACTACGTGTTTATGAATAAAAATTAATGCTCGATATTGATGAGTATTGATTGCAGTTAAATGCTGATAATAAGTATCTATAATAAGTTGAAAAGAACGACCCTCATTTGATCTAATCTTCAAATCATGCACGATTTTACTCATTTTATAGACATAAATTTTTAAAATTATGTTCTTTTTAGCTAAAAAAAGAGTTGACAGTGGATGAAAATTTGTGAGTTGCTTAAAGAAGTTTTTTAAAAAAAAAATTTTACTAGCAATTTCGAAAGACTTGGGAAAAAATGAAATGAATTTGAAAGACAAAAAAAGTTGTAAGTAATTGAAAAGGTCCAATGTATGGTGATGATAAAGGGGTATTTGATGAATAGCATTTCGGAAAGTTTTTTTGTCAAAAAAATCTTTTTGGATCAAAATTAATTGTTTAATCTAGTCAAAAAGTTAATTTAAATGTTTGATAGAATAGCTTTTTAGAAGAGCTTTTTGGGTTCAAAAAACTCATTTGAAAAGGCTAATCTGATAAGCTTTTTGAAGGATTAGCTTTTTGTTTCACAATTTTGTTGGAAACAGCTAATTTTATCAAATAATTTTTTTATAAATAGCTAATACAAATTGCTGACAGTTAATACAAACTGCTAACAACTAATAACTCTTTACTAAACAGAGCCAAAATTAAGCGAAACATCTTACTAAACAGAGCACCTAATCAAACTCTAACCCTCCTTTTCTGACCTCTTCCCTTATTTTCTCTCACAAGAAACCCTAACTAATTGTTATTAAGAGGGACCGCCATTGTTGATTTTGTCGGTGATAAACACTAATCTTTTTAATATTAACGTTCTTGTAAGTGCTTTTTTTTCACATGTTGAATTTCCTCTTTTCAATTATGCGAATTGGGGAGTTTCAATAAATTCACTTTAATGTATGTCAGATTTGGTGTCAAATTTTGGATCAAGTTGTTGATTGGTTTCACTGCAGGTTTGTTGTGGATATCGACTTTTTAGGTATATGGTTTACAATAATAGATAAATGCTTTTGACAAGAAAACATGCTAAAACTATGGATCTTCTTCTTCAGGGGTGCAGGGACACATCAGTTTCAACTTATTATAAGCACTTATTATCAATATTTAATATATTTTTATCATAATTAAGCACCATTCAGTACACTTCAGCACATTTAAGCAACATTAAGCATTTGTAAAAAGTAGTTACGGATTGGATAGATTGTGATTAAACCTAAATTACCTAATTGTTTATTAATAATTAGACTTATTTTTACTAATAGTGTAAATATGTTTATTTTTGTAACTGTTAAATCCATTGAATGTTGAAAAAATATAGCATTACGTTCCTAAAGTGTTTCATACTATTGCTTATAATATGAAGTATGAATATTATTGTCATTGTAAAAGAGCTATTATTTTGAAGAGATATTGTATTATTTAATTTTATGAATTTTTCATTAATTTTCTAAAATTACATAATTATTTTAAGAACCTACATAAAATTGACACAATTTTTGACAAGAAATATGTGTAATCAAAATAACTTATTTTTACTAACGTCTTCCGACCAATTCTAATTTCTTCTTTCAAAATTGAACTAATGATGTAATCTGTTACATCTAACAGTACAACCAAATTTTGCGTTAATATTAAAGCGAATGTAAACAGTAAATATATTAGCAAATTAAATTATCCGTATATGTATACAACTCATTCATAAATTATCTCGTACATATCAATTATCCGTGCAAATTAAATTATCCGTATATGTATACAGTAAATTATCTCGTACATATCAATTAAAAATGTCATTCATAAATTAATTTACAATAGTTGTAGTATATGTATACAACTCATTCAAATATATGTATGTTCTATCATAAGATAAACAAATCTGCATTCACAAAATTACGCATTTTTGGTATGCACACATTTGAATAACTTTATAAATACAATTCTTGACTTAATTACAATTACGATTCAATATGATTTAGTATATTTTCGCATGATTTAGTATGGTTTTGCATGTTTCTGCATTATTCAGCATGATTAGTATATTTCAATAATAAGCACAAATAAGTATTTATCATACATCCAAAAGAACACGGTTTGCATTAGGAAACAACGAGTAAGTGAAAGATGAATGGTTAGCGTTAATCAATTACTTTTCTTAGGTGAAATATTTGTTTTGTTATTGTAGATTTGTGCCCATTTGAGTTTGATGTCTATTATAAATGCCACATGTCGTTTAAGCAGCTAATTTCTCCTTTATTTGCCAAAAACTCATCCTTACCTACTTCAACATAATTAGTTAACTTAAATATAACTAAACTGACTCAATAATGTTTTGGTTTTACATTGTCTCATAAAACTTTAAAAAATGAAGTGATTTTCTTTAAGATGTGGCATGCACACTGAGACATGTATTGGTTTCAGTGGATGCCAACTAGTACAATAGATAGTGTCTCTAAAAATGCCCTACACGAGCATGGGTCACAACTCACAACTCATTTGGACAACTGAGCTAGTTAGTATGCCATAAATGTGTTTGATAATTTTTCGTTGTGCTTAAGAATGAGCTACTATGTCATTGTGGCCCTTGTACTTTACGCAAAAGTACACACTTCAAGTAGGACAATATTTTTTAAAGCTAATTCTTCAACGACTTTGATCTCTTCCTTCTTTTGGTTCAAGAAAATCTTTATCTTATAAATGTTAGAATGGGTGAAATGTGAAGAATAATTCAGGAAATAGGAAATCCTGAATTTCTATGCACTCCCGCCCAAACCACATATCTGATCCATTTTGAATTAAAAAAAAAACCCCAAAATCCCACACCACACTACAACCACCCACTTCTTAAAACTGTTTTGAAAAAAAAAAAAAAACCCATAATACCACATTCATAGGATGGAGCCCACACTGCAACCACCCAACCCCTAAAACTGTGTCAAAAAAATTTAAAAAAAAAACCCCACAAACCCACGTATTTGAGTGGAATGCAACCACCTATGATTTTACAAACAACATCCCCGATTAATAACCTTACCTTTGCAAAAGTCCCAAATTAAATTTACAGCCCTCACTATACCACAATTCCTTATGGGGAGTCCACTTCTAGACATCACCAACCCTCCGAGATCCATACATAGCAATAATTCAAGGTACGAGTCACCTAACACTAACGTTTTAATGGCACTACTGTAAATATGTTGTAAAGTGGAAAATTGATGTATTTCAAGAGTTACTAATTGCCACAATCACATCCGTGCAGAATTGCAGAATCGAAATCCAACTTATTAAAACACAGGTATTGATTTATGTTTTAAGGGCACTACTGTAGATGTGAAGAGCAAAATTAATGTATTTTAGATGTGAAGTGCAAAATTAATGTATTTCAAGAGTCACCAATTGCCCCAATCATATCCGTGCAGAATTGCAGAATTGAAATCCAGCTTATAACGCAGGTATTGATTTGAATATGTCAATGTTTATAAATTGCAAAATTCGTATGTCAAGAATCACCAATCGTGGCTATTGAGACTAACGCTTCGTACTATTCTATAGCACATCTGCAAGCATACGTATTACTTGCAAGTGTCCAAGACCCATTTCGAGGTACCATTTTCTTACCACCTGCCTTTTTCAATCAGACATTTCCTGTCATCATATTTACGAAATGCAATTTTTGATTGTAAACATGCATGTTATAGTCAAGGAAATCATTCACAGAAGGTTATAATTATATGAGTTCATATCTGAATTTATATCATCCGTAACTTTAAAGTACATTCAGATTGGTAAACGTTTCACACATAATGATCCAAATGTACTGTATTCAACACAAGAGTATATGCATGAGTAGCTTAGATTGCCAATTTAGTCATGTTCAGCAGAACATTTCTCATAACTTCACGACTATATGCATCTCACTTAAACTAACTACGCCACATACACGCATATTTTCTTTTTCTTCCTGCTTAAGTATGTTCTCTAGGTTGGACTAATGAATTTAATCCAAGAAAATCAATCACATAATCCAATTTAAGCATGTTCAGCATAAGAACATTAAACATGACATGCAATGCAAATTTTAAGTGTTTCCCAACAAGTTAGCCACGAAAATTTCATTCCCTAAATTCTAAGAAAGTTCACTTCAGGTGCTTATATATGTGAATTAACATCATTTGCAACATAAAAGTTGTAACGCCCCCAACGTTAGGTTAAGAGTGTTAACGTTGTACTTTGTTTTTTTTTTCCTTAAAATTTTGGGACGAAACGGACAGAGTTTCCCCTGAAAACTGACCGTTTCCTAGACTTAAAGTCTTACATTAAATTCCCTGCAAGTAAACGTAATAATAAAACCAACTCAACGGCTACCCGTCGGAGTTCACGACTCTACGGACCACCCGCCCGAAGCGTATCGACCAGCGCAGCTCAATACTAAAACAATGGTACCATAAAAGTACAATTCTACGAACCACATGTCTGGAGTACTGAGGTTACATCCCAACTATAAACAATCTTAGCTAAATGACGATCGACTCACATGACCGTAGGGAACGACTCTAGATGATATGCAACACAAGTACACAATGACTTAAATTACATAACAATAAATCATACATCACAATACAACTTACAGCTCACATGAGGTGCATGTAGCTTTATTCCTAAGACAACAATAATCCATCTCGGCTTACTTGGCTCGACCTTTATCTGATATTTCATAAACCTGGGAAGGGACAACAATAATAGATGGGAATGAGCAACAATTGCTAAGTGGATAACCCCCTCTCTCAAACAATACTTTGAATACAATAATACTTACAAAAGTCATTTGTAGTTCCTTCCCCTTGAAGAAACTCACTTACCTTGCAACGCATTCGAACCATAATGCAAGAGCAATAGTATTTCCACCAATTGCTAAACTTTATACATATGGGTATTACGTCCTTGAGGCTTGTCTCATTTCATATAATCTATAACGTAAAGAATCATTAAAACGCATTGAATGTTAACATTGCACATTGAACAATAAACAGTGAACACTAAATATTAAACTTTACATGTTGAACAGTAAACAATGAACGTTGAACATTAGAGTTTGCACCTTGATCATTGGCCATTGAACATTAGATTCATATGAACTATGAATTCGTAAAATCTATGAATAGTACACAATGAACATTGCATATGAAACACTACACATTGAACATAGAACTTTTCACTTGACTCTGTTGTAAATCACACGTTCGTTTATTAAAAGTATCCCGTTCTATAAACCATTATACCCGTTCTATAAACCAGCACTGGGAGTTCCCTTGACCTGGTTTTTCTACCAATTGACAAGCTTATAACGTATGAAATTGATTCTACTGCCTGTTGGCAGAACAATAGGACATATGGACTTTGGATTTTCTTTCTATTGACTGGACAATTAGATATTAAACTTTGAAACTTATGCCTACTGGCTAAACTATGAAACTTTGAACTTTGGATCACTAAATCATTAAACTTGCATTCCCTGCCTTTTGGCGGAACATTAAATTACTGAACCTTGAATTTCTGTCTTTTGGCAGACAACGAATCACTGAACTTGAATTGCTGTCTTCTGGCAGACAATGAATCACTAAACTTGAATTTCTGCCTTTTGGCAGACAATAAATCATTGAACTTGAATTTCTGCCTTTAGGCAGAACAATAAACATTGAACTTTGAACTTCTCATGTAAACGTAGATAAAAGGGTACTGGGTTGCCTACGTTGACCATAACAACGGATATGACATAATCGGACGCTCAATAATTAAGTCCTTTCTTAAAAAGATTCCTAGACATATTGACTGATCTCCTGCCACATTCAATTGAGCAGTCCGATGATTTAGGATTATTTCGTCTCCAATGACTCGTCAATTAAACAGGCAGCCAATAAACATTGAGAGACACTTTGAAATCAATGTCATCCCATGCATTCATTAATTCAGGGGAAAAGGATTTCACATAGCACGTATAGTCACTTCATGAAATCATATCATCAATCAATTCCCCAACTATAACGCAACCCACACGATTGTAATCGATGCAATTATTTGCTTTACTTTTCAACTTCCTCTGTTCAAGCCTCCTGAATTAAGAACATTTCTTATGTAATCATATAAATAATATCGCTAAGCATATAATCACCATAAACAAAGGAGTTATCGTTAATTCAAACTTTATACATGTAAACAACACCCATCACTATAAATATATAATTGTTATAAAAGTTCAAGCAGTGTACAATCATATGAAAGTCTGCCGAGTAACGATATCATTTATTGTTAATTCATATACAGTCACCAAACCCATAACGTTATCGTTTCTAAGCATTCACTACAAATAGATACATATAATCGATAAACTTTTGTTCAGTATGAACAACCTATATATATTAGGCATCTTTCAGTTTACTTGACAATTCCTCCATTATTGATAATCAATGTACTTTTAATAAATTTTCAATAATCACTATACTTTCAATAAACTTTCAATAATCAATAAACTTTCCATAACTTTCAATAATCGATATATGTTCAAAAAACTTTCAATAATCGATAAACTTTTCATAAACTTGCAATAATCGATATATTTTCAATAAACTTTCAATAAAATTATCAATAATCAATTAACGTTATAAGCTATAAATTACATGTAATCGATACACTATATATAATCAATAGATCTCATATGATTGGTAAACTATATATAATCGGTAAACTTTATATAAGTAAGGAATTTCATATAATCATTAAACTATATAATCAATAAACTTTACATAATCAATAAATGTCATGTAATCGATAAACTATATAATCGATGAACTTTATATCATATAATCGAGAAACTATATATTCGATAAACTTTATTCCTCAAATCACTAATAATCCGGTCGAATTCAATCTGAACGAACTATAATCAATAATCAATAAATTTCATTGAAATAAATAATAAATAGGAGGAAGGGGAGACTCACCACGCCTCCAAGCTAAAGGACCCAACTCCTGGGCTAAATTGGCATATTAGTGTTGGATACAAATCCTAGCTTTCGAACCCAGGGTTCGCGTGGTTCTCGCTGATCGTCGAACCCAAGCCTCACCAGCGCCTCGCCGCCAACCGAAACCGTCAACGGCACCCGCCTGCGCCTGCCTAACCCAGTTGCCTCCCTCCCTTGCACACGCGTTCACCTTCTATCTCAGCTAGTTCGGGGGTTGGGTTAGCGCGTCGATTGGCGAGCTGGGGCCGGCGATTGACTCGCCGGCGTGCCCTGGCCACCCCACCGGCCGGCCTCCCCCTCTTCCCGGCTTGTTTGTGCGTGGCGGGGCTGGGGGTCGGGGAGCCCCTCCCCTTTCACGCGTCTGTCCTTTTCTTTTCTTTTTTTGAGAACAAGGGGCTTTGGCCCCCTTTTGTATTTTATTATTATTATTTTTTGTTTTAGATAATTACACTGTCACATCATAATTAATACGAGCTTATCCACTTGTCACATCGTAATTAAGACGAACTTATCCACTTGTCACCTCGTAATTAATACCCAATGTTTGATTCAATAAATTGCAGAACTAGTCCCAAGGTTCACCAGTACAATTATATTCGAGAATCTACGCAATATGTAGTGCCTGATATAATCCTCCATAATAATAAAATAAGAATAATATTCTTTTCAATAAAAAACAGCACTTAAGCAGGCACGTTGATATTGCTTCAATTTATAACGATATAAAATGACAGAATTGACTTAACGAAGGGGGATAAAAATCCCGGGTGTTACAAAAGTAGATTATGATTTGTAAACGATTCAAATATAATGACCGAAATCTAATCTATTCAACACATGAGAGAATCCATGAACAACTAAAATTGCCAAGTTATGTACTGATGTTATGTTCTGATGCACTTAACACAATGCAAATCTAATTACTTTTTACATCCCAAGTTCTAATTGACTACTTCACTCGTAATATTCTCACTAAAACACCAAGAAATTTGTGTGGGAACAATTTCAAATTTAATATTGCAATTAGTCCTACATACTACCATATAATTACTAAATCACATAATATGATAGACATTTTCACCGAAAATCAAACTCCTTCATTCACAGAATTTCAGTTTCAATTTCCGTACCATATATAAAAAGAAATACAAAAAAACAAATACAGAATTAAACATGTACAATCAACAACAATATCAAACCTAACTCATCCTCACTTTATATCACTCACACAGAATATCCTACATAAACACCCCAACCAGATGTATCATGATCAAAAAATAAATGATGTGGGATGGTGGTGACGACTAAATAAAACCACCAAAATTAATGTCTACTTGGGTGTACCAACTAAATAAAACAATTCACAAGCACACCAAACTGATCAAGAAACACATATAGAGATGGAAACAATCAATTAGGCTTTCAAGATATCAAGAAACACAAGGCATCATATTTGAAAACTATATAAAAGTGTAGTTAAGAATAGTGGCACGTTTTTAAATACCTTTATCATATAAAAAAAGCACACCGCGCCAAAACACATCTGTCATCCTTCATATCTTCACATATTAGATAAAGACATAACATATCCTAAAGATTTACCACTCCAAAAACCAACATAAATAACATATTTCGGAAAAAAACACAAGGCATCATATTTGAAAAATATCTACAAGTGTGGTTAATAATAGTGGCACGTTTTTTAATATCTTATATAAAATATCTTTAACATATACAAAATCACCACGCCAAAAACCAAGATAATCAATCCAGATAATCAACTGAAAAACAGTCATGCAAACATATCAAGGTCCATCACAAGTGTCACGCAAGCCCAAAAAAATGCACGGCAAATATTAAACATCATCCACAATAAGAAGACAACAACTAGATCACACAAATCCAGAAACAGATATTTACCTTACCCAAATAAAGAAGTCCATACAATTCGTCAACATCTCCAACCGAAAAACCAAAAACCAACCCGAATCAGATAAACAGGTTCAAACAAACCCATAAACCCAAATCAAATAATCAAGAATATAGTTAGAAATGTACCGGGGTAAGAGGAAGAGCAACAACCACGAGATCCACAATAGAATCAGATTCATGGCCTCGAAAACTTGCATGCGAGTGTGTGAACCCCCCAAAACAGCCTAAACAAAGTAAGAACTTCCCAAAATCCTCAAAGAACCCCAAAAATCCGACATTACAAACCTTCAACGCCCTAGATCTACACAAAATATTACACCAAAAGAATACATCGTAAAATCTACAAAAAATACTTAAATACATCAAAGAGGGAAAAGGAAAAATGAAGACTCTAGATCTACGCAAAATATTACACCAAAAAAATACATCACAAAATCGACAAAAAAATACTTAAATACATCAAAGAGGGAAAAGGTAAAATGAAGACGACACTAAGTACAACACATAACCCATCAGAACCGTGGTGGAGGGGTGGCGCGTGGACCACACACGCTGTAACGCCCAGGCTTTGTTTCCAAAAAAAAAAAAAAGTCAAAGTCAACTGTTTACTGGTCAAAGTCGGTTTGACCATTTATAAAAGAGGGGGGTGGGGTTTGTTTTTTTTTCTTCAAAACACACACACATACCCACGGCAGAGAGGGCAGAGAAGGAAAAGAAGAAAAGAAGAAGAAGAAAAGGAGAAAAAAAAAGAGGAGGAAGAAGAAGGAGGAGGAGAAGAGGAGTTCGATTTTTAGTTTCGATTTGCAGATTAAGGTGAGTAATTCTTGTCTTTCTCAACCTAAAATTGAATAGGGCAAGATTAATTTGTGGATTTAGGATTCGAATTTGGGAATCAATTGAAGTTATGAATTTGATGTTTTAAAGCTTAGTAGATTAAAACCATAAATTCAATTGTTAGAAACCCACCCTTAAAAGTTGTATGTTTATTTGCGATTTTTGAATTCTATGAATGTTGTGAATTGAAACTGTGGATTTTTGGATTGGTTATCTGTATTTGGTTGAATAATATGGTAGAAAAATAGGGTGGATTTTCGGATTTTGCTAATAATGTGCTACTGTCGGATTTTCTGGGAATTATTGGATGCACGAAAACTTCTGGAATTTTTACTGTAGGTTACCCAAGATATTAGGCAACTTCTGGTAAAGTTTCATGAATTTTAGATGTGTATTTTATAAGTTATGAATTTTAGAGTGAAACTGCCCTGTTGTTGAATGCAGAAATTCAGATTCTGTTTGAATTATTGTGAGCTATTGGATTGTCTAAAACTTATGAAATTTTTACTGTAAACTTCTGAGTATGACTGGAAAAGTCCTGTCAATTTTCATGAATTTTGGATGTGTATTTTAGAATTTATGAATTTTCGATTGGGACTGCCCTGTTTTGGATGCATGGTTCCGGTTACTGTTTTAATTAGTTTGAAGGATTTGTTTGGATAAAAATTATCAAATTATTACTGTAGATTTATCATGATATGGGGTGATTTTTGGTAAACTTTTGTGAATTTTGGTGGTGTGTGCTAAAAGTTATGAAATTTTGAGTTTAATTCGCAGACTTTTGATTCTGTTGGCGGACTGTTTGAATTTCTGGGATTGATTGGCCTGGACAAAAATCATGAAATTAATATGTTAGAATATATATGATTTCACTAAGTTATGTTTTTGGGGAAAAAGATTCATGTCTTGTCTGAGGCTATTACAGAGCGTTCTAGAGCTATGGCCATAGAAGTAGTTGTCTTTGTGTTTGGAGCTGTGTGAGTCGTTGGTTGGTACCTTGAGTGGGCACTGCCCGGTCCGCCAATTGACTCCTCAGTTTGTGTTATTTGGGAGCTGTGTGGGTCCCTGGTTCTCCAGGATGTGAATGTGACTCCTCAGTTTGTGATTTGAGGGCATTTACGTACTTTAGAGCGTTGGGTCCCTGGTTGGTACCTTGAGTGGGCATCGCCCGGTCCACCAGAATGTGTTTGTGACCCTTGTGTTTGTGATGGTTCTTTATGTGAGTCATGAGTTGATTTCCCCTAAACTAAAAGTTTTGTATTCAGTTAAGCATGTGTGATGTGTTGTGCAATTGGTTTTGGCTTGGATTTTTGGACTTTGGATATGATATGGAATTGGGTTTCGTTTGGATTTGGTTTTGATGTTGTAAGACACATGTTATGTGCTTATGGCTAGTATGTGAACTTTTGTGATAAAGTTGTTTTGATGCGTGTGCCAATTGTGGTTATGGGTGGGCCGTTAGGTTGTTTAGTAGGTTTTACTTTCTTCTGGACTCCAGTGAGGACTATGAGCCCAAAAGACATGATTGGTATGGGACAATCATGGTTAGTTTAGTGAATAAACTAACAGCAAAGCTTGTTCGAGGGCTCAAGTGTAAACGTGGGTCCTTGAAACGTACTTGGTATGGGACATGTGCGGCTAAATTAATCTAATTGCCTACCTCATAACAGAAATGTGTGTGCGTTTGTGATATTTATGACCATATTAAATATGAACGATATAAGTGCCCTTTTGATTCTTGAAACATACGCGTGTCCCCTAATCGTCCTCTATATGATATATGAGATGTTGTGTACTGTGTGCTTATCTGTTAATCGGTTAATGTGTAAAGTGTAACAACGGGGAAGGTAAGAGTTATTCACTGGGCTCGGGGAGCTCATGACCTCACCATTTTTCAGGTTTTGAAAGCAAGGAGGGACCACAGGAGCATTAAAAGAACTCATTTGGACCTGGAGGGCTCGTTCTATGTATATGTTATGGATTATGTTTAGTAAATACAGTTCTGTATTTTGATTTGGATATATGTAAGAATATCGGGGATACGGTTTAAGTATGTATGTGATGTATGTTTTAGATTGACCTTTCTGAACTTCAGTTAGATTTCTATAAGAGCTTCCGCTGCTATCTCTTATGATCAGGTTTATTAAGGTCAATAAGTTCATAGAGCCTTGTGGGCGCCCCTGTCTGAGCGTCCATGGCGGTGACGCGCCTGCCCCTTCGGGCGGGGCGTTACAGACGCCACCGACGAAGGAATCTTTCTACTCCATTCTTCCTCCACCGTCTCCCCGAAACACCGCTATAAGTCCAAAATGGTTAGAAACAACCTCTACCATCAGATCTGGGTCTGAGGGGTGGCGCGTGTTCCATACGCACCGCCAACGAAGGCCCCTGCTGGCTGCCTTCTTCCTCCATGTACTTCCCAAACCCCCAATCTGCCAAAACCACGCTGGAAATTTCACCACGGTCACGAAAATGGAGGCGTGTAAACCCACGCGTCATCGCCTAAGTGGCGCATTGGCTGCGTGGTTGGTACCGGTGGAATCTGATTCGGCCGAACTACAACGTCGCGGTGTTGAAATTTTCAGGTGGACGCACGAAGGTGGTAGATGACCCAGACTTCATCCCTTGGTCACAGAGGTTTCTACAGAACCGACGTCTGAGAGATATGAGAGAGAGCATAGAGAGGACAATGACGAGAGAAATGAAAGGCTTTTGAGAGGAGGGAGACGTGAGAAGCGAGACACTTCTGAGATAGAGATGAGAGGAGGAGAGAATTCTAGAGAGAGGAGAAAGCAGGGTGAGAATGGAGAGGAGAGAGATGAGCCTATAGACTTCTGAGAGGAGAGAGCTGGGGGAGGATTCTAGAGAGACAAGGGATGATTCTGAGAGGAAAGAGAGAGAGACGGTGGATTGCGTTTATTTGAGGCAACCGGCACGGCTTTTGGGAAGGGAAAAAGACATGCATTTACCTATAAACAAATGTTTAACACATGCGTTTATTTGAGGTAACCTTCTAGAATATAGATAGACCTGCATGTATTTGAGTTTCCAATGAGAGATTTTAAGATACAGAGTGTAACAGGCCAGGAGTCCCAACACCGAGGTATTGTCCGCTTTGGGGACTAGGAGGGTTACTCTGCACGGTTTTGTCCTTTGGCTAACGGGTACGCGACCTTTCACCAAAAGGCGCTTTAATGTGTTGAGGTATCCCCACCTTTATAAAGGGTGGTTCGTTCTCCTCAACCACCCATGTGGGACGTTACATCCTTATGCCCTTCAATTTACCCACGCGACTGCAACTCAGGCTTTCCGATCGGCCTGGGAGGTGTGCACCTATCTCAAGATCGTTACAGACGTCAACCAGGGGTCCACTTTCAGATAATAATTAGCAAATCAATTTTAGTTATACATTCTCTCTCCCCTGTTTGCAAAACAAAATATTTTGAAATGCGAACGCCTAACTAATTTAACCCAAAGTTTATTTTATTGCATAGAAATGTACGTGTTGAGCTTTGGCTCATATTTCAAACGTTTTTGTGTTTTTGTTTTAAGTAAGGGATCAGTGAATAGTTTTCCTCCTGGCAAGCCAGCATGTAGTGAGATATGAGGGAGAGTTGTAATTTCAGGTAGCCTTGTTCCATCATGGAACGGTAGTAATGCCTCCAATCAAAAGATTTCCGCTGCAAATCATGAGTAAATAACTGATTAAGTTAGAGAAATCATGATTCAGGAATTGGGGGTGTTATAATTGTGGTATCAGAGCGGGTTCCCGGATTGATGTGCCAACGGGGATGATGGGTTCCCTAAGGGGAGAAGGATGTAACGTCCCACATCAGTGGTTGAGGAAAACGAACTACCCTTTATAAAGGTGGGGATACCTCAACACATTGAGACGCCTTTTGGTGAAAGGTCACGTACCCATTAGCCAAAGGACAAAACCGTGCCGGGGCACCCTCCTAGTCCCCAAAGCGGACAATACCTCGGTGTCAGGACTCTTTGGCTGTTACACAAAGTATTCTAGAATTGGACTGCGTAAATCCTTTACCTATAAATAAATATATAACATTTTTTGCCTTTATCGATCTTCCTTTTATTTTGTACCAGGTGCATTTATATACATGGTTACCTACAACGAATGAAAAAAAAAAAACACATATAACACACACACACACACACACACACACACACACACACACACACACAC